>REGO01000346.1:1260350-1408701 GCA_010120015.1 Rhombomys opimus | reverse complement strand
CGTGGCTTCATTTTGACAGTTATCAAGCCTCTGACTATTAAAATGAGAGGGGACAGGATCTACATTAGAGACAGGCTACTTGGATGGAGTGGGATACAGGTCAGAAGATCTCAACTTGGCCACATAATTCTTGGAAAAATTGGCAAAACTGTGTCTCCTTCTGAATTTCTGCTTATGCGTCTTCATTTACAAAACAGAGACAACCACTAAGGGCTTGGGTAAGAGGCCAGTGAACACAAGGCATAAAGTAAGGTCTGCAGCCTGGCAAAGGGTGCTTTCTCTCTCTCCTTCTGCACATTCACCAGGGTTTAGAGCCCACTCAGCACTAATGAAACAGGCTTGAGAGAGACCATTTCTTACTTACACATGGGACTGGTCTCTTTGAGGAGACTGGAGTTTGGATGGAGACAGGCTTCAAGGAGGAAACACCAATTATTTGAATATTCACAGAGTGAGTTTCATGGTGGGGGGGTTAGCACTGAGCAAACAGCTGGACGTGCAGGTTGCAGGGAGATCTAATTTTAGAGTTGTTTTGACATTTTTCCAAGGTTTAGTCACTGGTGCCTGGGATAAGAAGAATCCTTAAATAGAGTGCTGTTTTCTAAAACGTGTGTCTGTCTAGCTACTTCTGAGGTACAGAAAAGGGTCTAGCTAGAAAGAGTCAGGAGCTGCCATGGCAAGCTGACACTTTCTTAGAGTATGGCTATCTGCCTCAGGGACCTACTTCAAACACTCCTGTGTATTTATATGAGAGAAATGAAAACATGCCCATAAACATCAAGACTGTGCACAGCTTTCTTACCAGAGTCAAACGAAGAAACCGCTTAGAAGTCCACCAGAAAAGCACAAAGGCCCTGCCAGAGCCAAGCAGCGAGTCTGAAAGCAGCAACACGGTGCAGAGAATTGCTTTAGCCTAGATGAGTTGCCCCAAATCACATGCTGAACAAAGGAAGCGGCAATAGAAGGAAGGACCCATGCAAGGGGGTCTTGTTTAGATCAAATCCCAAATCAGGCACGTTTGTCTGTGATAGAAATGAGAGACTAGGGGTTCCTGTGGTCACTGGGAGGCAGGGAAAGCTGACTGGGAAAGCGAAACTTCTAGAATGTTGACATTATCTTGCTTGGAAACATTGTATCTCTTCTTTTCTGTGACACTGGGTAAGGTAAAACAGAGTGAGCACTTGTCTCATGGTTCCAGTCCTGTTTTGGCTCATGTCATTCACATATCCTGGAACCTCTCTTCTCTGCAAGTCCAGTAGAATCCTCTACCCAGTAGGAAGTGTAATGGAGTTTTTGGTTTCTTTTAAAACTCAGTTATGTTATGTAAATATGTTCTTGTTTTAATCCCAAGTGTGGGATTTAGTTGGGCTTTAGTTTGCCCACAGCTTTAATTGTCTCATGCTTGGTCAGCGTTTGCCAGCTGGTAATGGCCTACCTTGTGCCTCGTGCGGCATGGAGAGGGGCATGGTCCAGGACCCTGAGGAGGTAAGTAGGAGAGCACATTAAAAGAGTGTGGCATGGCCTGCGATGTTGGTGTGCAGTGTGTGGCCGTTTGGAGAGACCAGAGCTGGACGGTGTGGCAGTTTGGAGCAGACAGGCAGAGAGAACTGCTTAGGTGCTTAGCGGCATGGAGGAGACTGCCAGCTGCGTTTGCTGTTGACGGGGACTGATATATCTGCCCCCAGCAAGGCCCATTGGTGCTAAACAGCCAGGAGAAGTAAGGCGGTCAGCACCCCCTTCTTCCCACCCACCTTCTCTCTCCTGCACGGGGTTGGGAGTTTTAAAAACAAACACTACAGACATAGACACACATAGAGCCTTCCCCAAGTCTTCCCTGCCCTGCTCTTAGCGGTGGTTGCCCTGTCCTTTTGGCATGACCCCATACAGCTCTTTTCCCCTCCTTTCTTTCTTTGGATCTTGATTACTCTTTGTGTTGTGTTTTGTGTTCACAGTTGGTTATAGCCATGAGCATTCCTTTGCTATATGGGTTCTAGCCACCTGGTCTCTGGTAGATGCTCAATAAATACAGAGTACAATGACTAATTTTGATTGTCAACTTAACTGAATCTGGAATCAACTAAAACAAAAGCTTCTGGGATTTCCTGTGAGTGATTGTCTTGGTTAGATTACTTGTAGTAGGAAGAGCCAACCTAAACATAGGCAGCATCTTCTCATGACAATCTAGATAAAAGGATGAGGGAAGAAGAAAAATTTGTGTTTAGTGTGCTCGACTTCTTGCTGGCAAGTTCATCTGTTCTGTTGCTGCCACTGCTACATTACTTTGTTGATACTAGAACCAGCATCTTTGGGCTTCTACCATAGACCAAAGACCAATAGTTATCCAGGAATCCTGCAGGCTTTTCAGCTCCAGCCTGGGACAGCTGAGGCACCCAGCCTCTAGGACTGAGCAACTATAGTATTCTTGCCCTGTGCAGTGTGAGATACCTATTGTTGGACCTTTCAGATTCTTTTTTAATACACAGTGTGTGTGTGTGTGTGCGTGTGAGAGAGAGAGAGAGAGAGAGAGAGAGAGTGTGTCTGTGAGAGAGAGAGAGTGCGTGTGTGTGAGAGAGAGAGAGAGAGTGTGTGTGAGAGTGTGTGTGAGAGAGAGTGTGTGTGAGAGAGTGTGTGAGAGAGTGTGTGTGAGAGTGTGTGTGTGAGAGAGAGAGTGTGTGTGTGAGAGTGTGTGTGTGTGAGAGAGAGAGTGTGTGAGAGAGAGAGACATAGAGAGAGAGAGCATGTGTGTTTAATTATGGTTCTGGAGATCAAAGCAGTATTTGAGCATGCTAGGCAAGCATTCTACCACTGAGCTAAACTCCCAGCTCGAGTCCTCTCTTCTACATTTGCTAGAACTGCATTGCACAGTGCTCTGGCTTCCTTCGTTTTTCATCCGTGTGGGATGCAAGCCATACTGATCTTTGCAGGAGCATCCTCAGGGCCTCCAGAGAAGACTAAGCTGCCAACATTTCGTAGAGTAATTAAATGACAAATTACCTGCAGGCTCTCAACTGGAAAACCTGTAGCAGCACAGCCTTTCCATATTCATAGGACTTAATCAAATCTGAAAGCACAGAAAGCCCTTCTCAGCCTTTGTCCTAAGGACCTTTACTAATAGGTGGGGAAACTGAGGCTCAAAGTGTCAGAACTGTGACTTGTTCAAGGACACACAGGGCCTGTGCAGCGTAGGGGTTCTTGTCTGCCTTTCCTTTCTCTATTTTCACAGACAGACTGTGTCTCTCTGGTGGGACAGAGTCAGAGACTTCTTCATCTTCTCTCCAATCCCTTCCTGCCCCAAGAAGAGGGAGCGTTACCAGGTTGGGAGGTTAGTGCAGACACTGTCCAGCTTTCCAAGCAGACCTGAGCCTCCTCATATGTGGTCAGATCAGGGCCAGGACTTCCTCGTACAAGACAGGGATCCCCAAGCTCTCCAGCCCTCACTGAGAGAGGAGAGCAGAAAGGAAAAAGAACTTTGATGCTACTGTCAGGCCTCAGCCCAAGGCAAGCTCATCACTGTCTATTGGTGATGAAGTTGCTAGCATGTGTTGATCTTAGGGGGCTTCCTGTGCCTGTTCTCAGAGCTAGGCACAATGGGCACCTGTATGATGGGGGAAAGCGTTATGATATAAATATTACAGATGTGGCACACAGAGGTTTACTGAGCCACGAGGGCAAAGAGAAAGGGACAGAGAGAGTGAGAGAGAGCCAGCGGGAGAGCATAGAAGAGAGAGGAGAATACAGAGTGGGGAGGGAGACAGACAGAGAATCAGAGAGAAGAGGGAGAGAAAGAGATGGCAGGGTGGCAGGTGAGTTATATTCTGACTGAGCACCTGGCACAGACAATGACATGGGATGCAGATGGTGACATAAGACACTGTCAGGACCCTAAAGGCCCCAGGTTTTGATGATCCAGATGGGTAAGGAGGTTTCTTTAAACAAAGTCAGGACAATGAGAGTCAGAGAGAAGGAGGCTTAGGGATAGTGCAGTCTGAAGGGGCTGCAGAGCATCCTGGGAGGAGTTCAGGACCACACAGAGCTGCTGGGAGAGGCTTGGGCTGGTAGAAAGCATTCAAGCAAGTTGGTGCATGGGTGTGGGTGTGTGGGAAATACATATGTATGGGGGGAGGGCACAAGGAGATAGACAGACAGAGGGCCAGAGGGAGAGACTGAGAGGCAGAGTTTGAAGAGTGGGATGGGAATTCAGGGTGGGAAACACAGGGTCCCTAAAGCTCAGGGGTGGGTGGAGGATGAAGAGCTAGGAAAGTGGAGTATAAGGAGATGGGGCCAGCAGAGATGGGGCCAGGACTGTGCAGTGTCTGGAGAACTAAGCGTAAAGCCCACAAGCCAACCGTCCCTGTCTAGTGGAAAATTGTTAGATATGCAAATTCTTTTACTTTACTCCATCCCACTGCTTCAGAGGTCCAGCTATCTCTGGCTGAATCAACACGAAAGTTTAAGACTCCAGGGTGTCAGAGAGAACCTTCACAGACATTTGTTAGATCTCTTCCTAGCTACATTTTAGATGAGTTTTAATGCTACAATAAGCATCATTTTTAAACTAATATTTCTAGTTGCTTATTGCTAGTATGTGTAAATGAACTGATTTAAACTGGTCTTTAATGCAGCAGCCTTGCCAGATTCCCTTGTGAATTCTAATAACCACTTGATAGATATGTTCCTTTGGATTTCCTGTGTGACTTCCAAATCAAATAGAAGGATGGCAGAGAAGAGGCCTTGGATTTGGAAATCAGCTGTCTTTGTAGACTTTGTGAGAGCCAGTCACTGGAAAACAGAGGGCCCCAAGTTAGATGGCAAAGCCTTTTGCTGAGGTTCTGGGTTTTCAAGAGAGCTCTCTGCATTTCATTTATGTGAAATATGGTCTGGGTTATAGACGAGCCAGATTATCTTTTTGTCCCACTAGGACTGCCATAGTCCCACAAGGGGCCAAAGCTAGAAGCTAGCCTTGTTGATTGACTAAGCAGAACATATTTTCCAAATAAGTGGATGCAGTTTCTCAGATTGGGCAAGATTTTATTCTGGCTACTATGGCCAGCGATCCTGAGTTCCAGTGATGTGAAACCTTCACTCCTCAAGTCCAAACAAACCATCATAGTTGGTACTCCTTATCTCTGACTCTCTGACTTGAATGATTCGTGACATAGTCACAGAGATGGCATATATATGTGTGTGTTTACATTTATTTATACATCTATATGTAATGCTTTAAAATTAATTTATTCACTTTTTATCTTGATCATAGCCCCCCCCCCTTCCTCCTCTCCTCTGGGTCCCACCTTTCCTCGTTCTTCCCCCACTCCCCCTCTCCTGTTCCTCAGAGAAGGGAAGCTCCTCCACTACCAACCCACCCCAGCTCACTAAGTCAAATCAGGACTGAACACATCCTCTTCCCCTGATCAAATATCAGGCAACAGAGTCCATGCCAGAGACAGCCCCTGCTCTCCTTACTAGGGAAAACATATGAGCCTGAGCCGCCTATTGGCTACATCTCTGTAGGGGTCCTAGGTCTAAGCATGGTTCTTGCTTGGTGCTTCAGTCTCCACAAGCCCCACTGGGCCCTGGATAGTTGGTTCTGTTGGTCTTCTTGTGGGGCTCCTGTCACCTCCAGGTCCTTTTATCCTTCCCCCCCACATTTCCACAAGATTCCTTACGCTTTGCCAGTGTTTGGCTGTGAGTCTCAGAGTCTGTGTAGATCCTCTGCTGGGTGGAGCCTCCCAGAGGACAGCTATGCTAGGCTCCTGTCTGCAAGCCTAGCAGAATATTTTTAATAGTGTCGGGGTTGGCTCTCTCATGTTGGGTGGGTCAGGCATTGTTTGGACATTTCCTCAGTCTCTGCTTCAACTGAGAGTTGAAGCAACTCTGGAAGCAACTAAGATGTCCCTTACCAGAAGAAGAGATGTCAGTTCTTGGCAATGTTCCCTCTTGACACACAAGGCAAATTTTTAGGTGTAGTTCCCATCTCAAGCCAAAACTTAATCACTTTCTATACAAGAAAATACAAGCAAGAGAAGCTATTCCAGGGATAACTTTGACGAGTCTCTAATTTTCAGTTTAAAACGTGTGAGAGACTACGCAGCATCGATATATCCCAACGTATTCAGTACTTCCCAGAAGGAACTTCAGATTTGAAACTGGTTCCTCGGGGAAAGAGGACGAGTGTGTGTGGAAAGATGATGGCTGGATGTCAGAGGTCACCAAAGGTATGGCTGACAGTAGGTTCTGATATACACCCAAGATACAGATCCAAGGCCACAGTGTCCAGACTCACGTTAGTTATCAATGACTTCCATCTTTCCTCCATCACTGTCTCTGTGGGATGCTGAGTCCTCAAGGAAGCAATACACTGTCAGGCCAGGTGCTTGAGGATCCAGATGTCCTAGTATCTGGTACAGTAGGGATTGTGCTATGCCCTATAATTCTAGGTAGGGAATTCAGGGCAATTTTATATGCAGTAGGGAGAAATGGGAACAGTTAATCTTGAGTCAGAAGATTTTAAGCTGGGTGTGGTAACATATGCCTCTAATCCCAGCACCCAGGAGGCAGAAACATGCAAGTATCTGTGAGTTCAAAGCCAACCTGGTCCACATAACAAGTTCCACGTCAGTCAGAACTACATAGTGAGATTCTCTTAAACAAGTCTTATGCTTGGCTTTTAGCTTAATCTCTCTGAGTCTGATTTATACCAGATCTCCCACAACAAGCTTACAAAACCTGCCAGTTCACAGCCAACAGAGTCTTGATAGAGGCAAGGACTCTAAGTGCAGAGCCATGGGGTGAAAGATGGGCTGTTCACATCATTCTTCACTACCCCACAGACACCTGTCAGTTACAAAAGGCTTGAAGCCAAAGCCCTGTCTACTTGAAGTCTTGAGGGGCCCTGGCTCTCTAATCCTGGGAAGGCGAAGGCCCATTTTTGCTGTGATTGTGGGGTGAAGGCATTCAGTGCTGAGGTCTGCTTTGGGCACAAAACCACACACTCTGGAGACATTCTTGGAGCAGCCTTCTGTGGTCACACAGATTTTTGCAGTATTCCTGGTGGCATATTAAGAGAGCTGCTGCTGAGACAAATAAAGCCTTGGTCTCTTGGGTTGGGGAGAGAGTGAAATCCACTAGCCCTTGTGAAACGGTAGCTGATACCAGGACCCAGCTCTTCTGTTCTATTTTCTCTGCTCCCTCACCTTCTCTTTTCCCTCCTCTATCCCTTCAAACTCCCATGCTTTAGGTCAAATGTCAAAGTCACAGAAACCACACCAAGTCAGTTAGAAGTCCTACACACTTGGTATATGAGGGAAAGAAAAGAATTTTTTTTTTTAATATTAGGTCATAATTTTGAGCTAAAGGTCTGGCAGATTTTACAGCTTTCAAAAGAAGCCACACTTTCTGGGTTCCAGGAAATAGCACTAATGAGACAGGTTTTAACTGCCTATAGACAAAATGATTTCTCCTTTCTGGCTTTGAATTTCTCACCTGTGTAAATGGAGACAGTGGTACCTTTATCTTAGAAAGCTTCTGTAAAGGTGGGTGGGATGCTTTCTGGCTGTGGAAGATGGTGGGGCAGGTTGGTACAGAATCCTGCCTTATAAATACCCAGAAGATCCAGAATAATGCAAATAATTGGTTTAAACATAGAACTCAACACCAAAAAGAAAATTCTTAGAACCAAGAGCAATTAGAATGTGAGCTGAGAAACATGGTGGTCATGGTCATACCCAGTAACCGAAACTATGCCATGGAAGCATGGTTTTGTGCCTGTTGATGCAAGAGTAAAGGTCTCGCTGTTTGTAGAGAACTTTCTGCGTAGACCAAGCTGGCTTCAGACTAAGTGATCCACCTGTGTGTGCCTCCCAAGTACAGGGATTAAAAAGAGCCAACCATACCCGACTACAGCAGTGTTTTAAAATAACTCCAACTTGGATGCAGCCCAAACATCCACCTTAGACAGAACAAAGAGAGATAAATTCAAATGATAAACCATTGCAGACAATGACAAGAAAAAAACAAGTTATATCAATAACGCAGATGAGATTTGCAAACCAAGTTAAGAAGACAGTGGAGCATTTGTGTGCTCTGAGTTTGTCCATAGATTCAAATAGAGACGAAGACAGAAACTCTCTGAAATTGGGCAGCTGATGTGTGACTTATGCATTTGTCACAACCCATGAAAATTTGTGTCATGAAGAGTGAACTTTAATAAATACAAGAATTTTTCTTTCTTCTTCTTTTTTTAAACATAACAAAACAAAGTAGGATGCCAGAACAGAATGTAATAAATGAATCTGTTAGAAAGGTATTATGTGATGAAACTGAAAAGTTGGGGGTGCTGAAAGCTGACCCGAGAGATGCTGGAAAATGATGTAGCACTAAAGACAAAATGATCTGTACTCAAGGATCCTGTAGGGGAGCATTGAAGTGTACCCTAAGCTGGACCAGTACCAGAGGACTGGCCAGCACTGAACACTGCCCTTACCTGAGGACAGAACTTTAGTTGACCATTTTGTTTCTCTGTGGAACATAAGTTGGCTATTCTAAAGCTCTGTTACAAGCATCGTATAGTTGAACAGATAAGTGAATAAGTGATGAGATTGTGGAAGCCAGATTTCTCCCCATTATAGAGTTACAAATGCACAGGGCAGCGAGGCTAGAATGAACGCGCTGACATTGGGCTCAGGCCAGACAGTATAACAGATACACAGATGAAGACAAAAATAAGTACAAGTCTGGATGCGTGCATGGCTACACACAGTCACACATTTCTTAGCTGTGTCCATTGACAGTTGACTGATTTGCCCAGCTGTGGGCTTATGTACGTGCTCTGAATACTTTCGAGGCAGGCTGGGCACTCTAAGGTATAAAGATGAGGTATATTAATTGTATTCCATCCTTCATCGTTACCAGTGCATAGGGCTTATTGGGATGAGCCCTGTTATAAATGGAGGAGCATCTGTACGTGACATTCTGAGACAGATGAATTGAGAGAGACACACCTGGCAATGTAGGGGAGGGTTTAATAGTGTGTCATGAGGGAAACTTCTAAGGCAGTGAACTGTTCTGAGTGATGAATATGTGACACTTTGTATCGATTGACACTCATAACATCACAGCACAAGCAGTGAACCTTAAGGTACAGGTTTTACAAGACCGTTTAGGAAGTTGCGGATCTCAGAATCTGGTGCTGAAGGTGTCTACTGACTGTATCACAAATGTGAGGAAAGAGACGAGCGGATGGCAACCAAAAGAACCTCGGAAATACACCTATGAGACGGAAGGTAACAGAAGCTGTGTGCAAGCACTTTGTATTTGACAAAGTTGCTTTCTATAGGGTTGTGGAGACTCAGTTGTGAAACTTTACCTTTACCTTGCCCTGTGAAGTCAAGAGTAGAGGGCAGATGGTAGGAGCCAGCTCTCCTACTCTAAGAATGGAGTATAAACAAGAGGAAGAAAGGATAAGCCACACTGTAACTAGTTGGCATTGTAGGCACAGTATGCATTTGTCTTTAGCTCATTCTAGACACAGAAACTTACATGTTTGGATACGATTATAGGTATGAACAGATTAGCATGCACAAAGATCCCTTTGTAATCACAGACGGTGAGAAGCATCTACACTGGTCTTCATTTACCCCAGGGAACATAGTCCAAAGACTGCCACACTATCTGTGTATGGACTCACAGTCGTCACATACACACTCACCATGCTCGAGGCTTTATAGGTTACACCTTATAAGTACGCCTCCCACTTGTGGATCATGATGTAAGCTCTTGACTGTTCCTGCCACCATGCCTTTGGACCACTGTCATGAACTCTAACCCTCTGAAACCACATCAAAATTTACCACCTTTTTAGATATTCCAGTAGAATTTGTAAGAAAGTTAAACTACATGGGTGATTATGCCAGAAAACTGAAAGTGGTCTAGTAATAGAGCACGGTCCTAATACTTTACTTACTCTATCTTCAGAGGAAAGGGAACATATGCTTTGCTGATTGAACGGGTGGAGTAGATCCCACTGAAGCAGAAAAGGTCTGGTTACAGGAAGAGCTGGCACTGTGGTTCTGCTTCTTGGGCAGGAGAATCTGCTCTCTCACTACCTTCTAGCGAACAAGAGTGGGCATTTCCATGTGAGTCTTAATGAGGCAAAACTGTTCTTGTTAAGGGAGCAAATTATGACTCTAAAACCCATTGGAAAATACATAGAAATTTACTTCAAACTGAATTGACCGCCTTAGAGAAAGGAGAAAGAATGTGGATGGAAGATTATGAAAAACTAGAAGGTTATTTGGGAAAATTCAAAGGTTCCTGGAGAGAGATGGAACAAGAGCAATTAGATGGAGCTCAGGGAATCCCACTGCAGAGGGAGGAGGGACTGTAGGAGCAGAGGGGTCAAGGACAGCACGAGAAAACCCACAGAATCAATCAACCTGGGCTCACAGGGGCTCACAGAGACTGAACCGGCAACCAGGGAGCCTGCATGAGGCTAGGCCCTCCGCATGTATGTTACAGTTGTGTAGCTTGGTCTTCCTGAGGACTTCTAACTGTGGGAGCAGGGGTTGTCTCTGACTCTTTTGCCTGTTTGGGGACCCTTTCCTCCTACTGGGCTGCCTCAAAGTGTGTATGTATGGGGAGGTTAGTCTTACCACAACTTGATATACATACCATGGTTGGTTGATATCCACGGGAGGCCTACCTTTTTCTGAAGAGAATCAGAGTGGGCATGCATAGAGGAGGCGGGGGAGGGACTGGGAGGAGAAGAAGGAAGGGAAACTGTGGTCAGGATTTAAAAAAGAAAATAAATGTATTCATATAAAAAATTAAGAACAACTGGAACAGATCTCAGCTACTGACAAAACAACATTGTGGTAGATTTTGGAGGACTCATGGGTGCCTGAAGGACAACACAGCAACTGTTCTTTCACTCAGAGAAATGCAGGGAAATTACGAGCTGCTTACACTCCTGGAGAAAGGAGGAAGAACCCACGAGGCCTAAAGAGGATATCCCGTCAGTGAACATATCCCATCAGTCAAAATGGAAATTTCTTCAGGTGATCAAAATCCTGGTCTAGCGGTGCTTAGACCATAGAAACATGATAATAAACAACCCATGATTAATGTAATAAGCTTTTAGGTAAAATGACACACTATAAAATATCACCAACTAGAAGGATGCATACATGTAGAACTGTGTTTACACCCCTACACACACACACACACACACACACACACACACACACACACCAGAGCTCGGGACTGAACTCTGAACCTCGCACCCCCTAGACTAGCACCATCACTCAGCTCACTCCCAGCCCTACAGAGCTGATGTCTGAAGAGAGAGTTTAAGCTTTGTTGGGTTAGTTATTTGGGGAAGCCATATATTAATGGTTTAACGGTTGTTCACTGTTTTGGTTTTTATCACCTAATTTATAACTTTTAAAAAAGGAATAGTTAATAAAAAACTATAGTGAAAAACGAACTTGTTCCTTCTCTTTTAGACACACAGTGGAAGGCTGGTTCTCACCTGAGGTGTGATGACATGCGATGGAACAAGTTTTCATCATGCTGTTCAAAACATACACACAACTTAAAACTTATCAATTGTTTGTTTCTGGATTTTCCAATTAATATTTTCAGACTGGTTAATTGAAATCATGGAAACAACACCTTGAACTGGGGAAACTATTACATATTCCCATAGCAGTGCACACGAAAAGCATTTACTTCTCGTTTGCACTATTCTGAAAATAACAGGAGCAGGGCATCTTGGAGAAATGATTGATGCTAATATCAAAGCAGGGGCTGTGAGTGAGCGAATAGTGCCAGAAGGTGGAGAAGTATTCAGAACCGTACAAGGCTGGAGAGCCATCTCGGTAGTTAAGAGCATTTCCCAGCTCCCATGCTGGGCAGATTCCAGCCACCTTTAACTCCAGCTCCAGGAATCCAACACACTCTTCTGGCTTCACATGCTCCTAAAACAGCATGTAAATATATACATGTACATACACATATGCACACATACATACATACATACACACACACACACACATATATATATATATATATATATACATAAAAGCCTTTTAAAATCTTTAATAAAACACACTAACACTTGCATAACACACACACAGTGTTGAAGAGACAGAGAAGCCACCTATGTGGACTTAAAATGGCTGTGGCTAGAGCAGTTGCAGCCACAAAAATAAAGTAATACTGGGTTAAAACAGCCAATCTGAAATAAATGCCCATGGGTCCACCCTGGCATAACTAAATGGTTGAATAAATAAGTGATAAGCAAGAAGCAAGTCTTTCCTGCAGAATAATTCCATATGATTTACATAGGCGCTTTGCCCAAAGATGAGAGATCTCATCCCCCGAGACTGAAACCCTGAGGCTTCAAGCCAATTAGTATAATTTTGAATGTGAAGGGTTAAAATAAGGTATCTTTGCAGCAAAGAAACCTGACAGATGTCACCAGCTCAGCAGGACAGCAAAGCTGATACCAACAGCCATACCTCAGAGGCCCTTGCTCTCCTGTTGGAAGAATGGCTCTTTCTACATTCTTTCCCCCTCCCCCCAATGAGCATCTTTAGGCAAATTATGAGACAAATATTAGATAAATTGAAATTGAGAAATATACTGCACAGTACTTGGTTGGAGCTCTTCAAGAGTGTCATGTTCCAAAACAAAGAAGAGCTAAGGAGCTGCCACAGCCCAGAGGAACCAAAAGAGACCTGGTAACACAGTGTAGATGGAGTTTAGATGCCATCTTAAAATAGAAGGATATTTGGTACAAACTAGTAAAATACAAATGAGGTGGGACAGAACGGTGGCTTAGCAGCCAAGAGTGCCTGTTGACCCAGAGATCCAGGCTCAGCCCCTGGGACCAACGTGCCTACTCTAAACCATCTATTACTATAGTTCTGGGGATCCGATGCCCTCTTCTGACTCCCACATGTTGCAGTGTATACATACAGCCGAATTAGTCATGCACATAAAGACAAAAGAAGTAAGTCTAAAACAAATAAAACACGAATAAAGTGTGGGATTTGGAGAGTATAAAGTGTCAGTATTGATCTGTGCATTGTAACAAATGTATTGAAACAATAAAGGCAATACTGATGCCAGGAATGAGGGATGGCAGCAAACTAAGACTCAGTGCATTTCTACAAGTGTTCTATAAACAATAATAATAATAAAAAACTTCCACAGCAAAGATCTCACTCTAACATATACCAAAAGGCTGCTTCTGTGTGAGCCAGAGAAGGAGAGGGTCATAATGAGAAAAATAAACGGCATCCCAAAGAGACCTAGGCAAGGAACTGAGGAGGTCTGTGAAGGGATGCTGGGAAGGAGCAGAAGCAAAGATGGGAGACAGAAGGGCAATGTGAGCAGAGCCTCAGTGATACACTTCCCTAGTGGGACTCAGAATTCACTTCCAAAAGGTAAGCCAGAAGATGACCAGGCAGCCCTACCCTCAATACAAGCCCACAGCCCCCACAAATATTAGACACAGGTCCAGATTCTGGTGAGACAGCCACTCCCCTGGCTGCTGGCAGAGGGATATATTTCACAGTGCGGCTTGATGGCAGATGCCATGTTCCATCTTCAGAGACTCTGTTGTTAAAATCTGAGCTGTCTCAGAGACGTCCACATCAGTCAGGAGCTTTAGTTTGGTTTGCTGAGGGTTTTGGCTGAAGGAAGAAGGAAGGGCAGAGATGGAGAGCCTCTGGAAGTGATGGGCAGAAAGTGCAGACAGCAAGGCTGGCACAGGAAGCAGACAGGCGCATAAGGAGAGACGGCCCTACCCTTGGTGTGGCAAACAGTCCCCATCAACTGTGAGTCTCCCTGGAGTCAGGGCTCTCAGCCTCAGGTAGCAGCTGGGGTACCATTGAGTAAACTGTAATAAATACATAAAAAAATAAATCCTGAGGAAAACCCAGAACATCACAATAGTAAGACAGCAAAGTAGCTAACTCTGGTTAGGAAGGGCTGGGCTCTCTTGGGGCAGCTGGCAGCTTTGGGATTGTGCTCACCTGGGTCATATATTCCAAAACCTTAGAAGCTACCCTTTAGTGCTTCGTAAGCTTTTCTCCATGTTATAGCTCACAAAAGGTGTTCTGAAATTGATGAAAGTCATGAATACTCAGGTTGAAGAATTCTGGAAGTACTAAGGGTTCAGTAAACAAAGTAAATTATCTATCATCTATCTGTCTATTATCTATCTGCCATCTATCATCTATCTATCTATCTATCTATCTATCTATCTATCTATCTATCTATCTATCTACATTTATTCTTCTCTCATACAATACATCCTAACCACAGTGTCTCCTTCCTTCACTCCTTCTAGCTCCTCCCCCACCCCCTCTCCCCCTATCCACTCCCTTGATTCCCTTCAGAAAAGGGCAGGCCTCTCAGAGATATCAAAAGAACACGGTATAACAACATGCAATAAGACTAGGCACAAACTCCCATAACAAGGCTGGACAAACCAACCCAGCAGGAGGAAAAAAGTTCCAAGAGCAGGTGAAAGGGTCAGAGACACGCCCACACCCACTGCACAACCCCAGGCTGCACAACCACAGCGTGCATGCAGCGGACCTAGCAGACCCACGCAGACGTTGTGATTGCCTTCAGTCTCCGTGAGCCCCTGCGCGCCCGCTTAGTTGATCCTGTGGGCCCTGTTTTCCTGTTGAGTTTCCAAGGCCAGGAGTGAAAGTAAGTAGAGGATGAATGGCCTGAACCTCATGTAGGAAATCTGATGTGCTTTAGAATATGGATCTCTTTGAGTGTCAGGGCCCCGAGGATTGGGCACTTTCAGATTAAGGTTACTCAGTAGATTAAGGGTACACAGCTGGAAAGGTCACTGCAAACTCTCCAGCTCGTGAGACAGTTCTGACTCAGAAGCACCTGGCCCAAGCACCCTGGAGAAGGGACACTCGCTTCTGTGACAGAACGTTCACACTGTATTCTATCTGGAAATCGCATCCACATAGGTCATGTCCTTTTCTGTAACTTTCTGAGTGAAATATTTTAAGCAACTTTTATTAATTTTGGTTTTTGACAAGTTTACACTCCTGTATAATGGATCCTAATTGTTCTCACCCCAGTCCTCCTTTATTTCCTTTTCACCTCTACTTCCTCTGCAAGTTCCCACATCATGTTAAATGAAGTGCTCTTCATGAGCTGCTGCTTCTTTTTTTATGTAAGAGAACGAAAGAGAGAATGTAGAGGCGTTTATTAGGGTAAGTCAGAAGAACAGTTACTTAAGAAAGGGAGGACTGACTAGGCTGCTCAGGTCTGGGTAAGTTTAGTTTGATGTTTCCGGTAGACCACTGTTCCGTAAATGTGCACGGAAATTACGCACATCACACTTTAAGATAAATGGACTTTCTTTGCTTTCCTAGTGAGTGTTAAACATTGATCAAGGAGTGGACAGTAATGCTTTCAGCACAGGCCTGCAATGTCCTGTAGATATTGGGTAGGGCTTTTCTGCAGGACAAGCAAAGATTCATTGATACCCAAGTGAAAAGGGAGTCTGGCAGATTCGGCGCTAACCTCATGGCCCACAGGGTCCCACAAGAACTGGGGAGGGGTACCACCTGCAGGACCATCCCTTAGCTCTTCTCTCTGCCCATCCTCCCTTCTCTCTTCCCCAGATACCCAGTTTCTCTGACTCCCAGAACACAGGACATACAAGGGATTTTGATGTTGAGTCAAATCTATAAATGAGAGCATAAGTTCCTGAAAACAAATGACAATAAGCAGACACCTCACCCAGGACTTAGCTCAGGTGTGCAGTGACACGGCCTACAGGCTTGGACATTGCCACGGACTCCTTAGCGATAAGCTACAGCTGGAGCAGGCTTACTATGGAGCCAGTGTCCATGTTCCTAAGACAGGGACATTTCAAGACTGAAAACACTTGCACATTAAAGCAGTGACCCCTGCAAGGACATTCACACATCTCTCCAGCACATTCAACCTGCTACTCTAGTAGGACATGGATTCAGGATGCCCAAAACCAGAATAATGAGATATTTCAAGCATTCGGAATTGCAGAAAGAGCCAGGAAGGTACAGACTGAGACCATTAACATTGGTCTCTCTGTCACTGCCATTGTAAAAAAGGCCCCTCTCTGTAATATACTTTGGAATATCCTGTCTTGACTAGCCACAAGCCCTGGGGCCCATTGCCAGCATAATTGTGCCTCATAACTACTTTGAGAAGGTTAGATGAGACAAGGAAACCCAGCAGATTTCAGACAGGTCTCCTGACCTCTGCCAACTGCCCTGCTCTGTTCCTTGTGCTCTCTTCCTCGGAAAGAGAGAACAAAGCTGCACCATAGAGTGATCAATACCCCAAGACAATATCCTGTGAGACAATAAAGAACTGTTAACTGCTAGGTGTGTCCAACCTGGCTCATGCAGCCTCATGAGGCCAAACACGAAATAAAAACTTTTTAAAAATACTAAGGTGCGTGAGTGCATGTGTGCACACGTGTGTGTGTGTGTGTGTGTGTGTGTGTATGTCATTTCTTTTGTAACTCAATTTCACAGGTTTTTGATGTCATCTTTGTAGATAACAACATTGTGTCACAATGTAAAAAATATGGATACTTCTCTCTAAAAATATAAAAATGAGCAGGTGGTCTCATAAGTCAGAGGAAGCCCCCAGCACTTACCCTCTTCCCCCACTTCCTCGAAACCTTGGGGATGAGGCAGTGCCATCTTCTCTGCTTTTAAAACAAGCTTATTGCAAGAGGGGAGAGAGGCCGAGTACAACACTGGAAGGCTGGAGGTCATCATTACAGTGGCGTCTACTTCTGCTATTAACATAAGGAAGCCTTGGTTTTCAAAGCCTTGGTAATGTCTCCCAAAGAATCTCATTAAACATTGCTGGACACTTTGATCATTTTCAATAAAAGTGTTGACTTAAAGTATTCTTGTATTTCTCAGTTATAGATGTCAACCTGAAGCATTAGGACAGATTGTTAGCTCCTGGCTCCTTGATTGCTACATTCCTACACCCAACACCAGCAGACTGGTGAGTCTTCACTTCTGGTTGGTGCAAACTCTTCCTACTGCTCTCACCAACCTACATCCAAACCCTTCATCTAGGACTTTCTTCTCCTCTGGATAAGATTTTCCCTCTACCAGCACTGTTTCTCTCCCTCCTCCTCTTGCTCGTCTACGAAAATCCTAGCTAGGTAAACCATGTCTGCTATGGGAAATTGTGCCCTTGGTCTCTGGCCAACACTGACGAGCTGTTGGAATGGATTGTACCAATCTATTGAGTCAAACCTTGTTCTTGGGACACCTTGACAGGTCACTGACTCCTACCTGCCCATAGTCCATTCGTCCGTTCCTCCAGATTCTCTTCTGGGATATCTTCTGGAGAATTTCAGATTTCTATATTTAGTGTCCACTTTAAGGGCCTCTAAACTTGGCCTCAATATCCTTAGATGACAGATCCAAAGCAAAACTTTTTAAATTACTGCCAGTGATTGGTAAGTGGAGGTTCCCTCAGGTAAATGGAGGTTCCCATGTTCAAGTCTCTTTGATCCAAACCTTTCACCTTTGCTCTCCCAAAAGTTTTAAACGTACACCTAAAAGAATTTCTCCATAACCCACTTAACTTTGTCTTCTGCCTGTATGTATGTATTGTGTATATATATATATATATATATATATATATATATATATATATATAAACAACTTCCACACCCAGGTGTTTCCTATGTCCACAACATCACCAAAGCAGCTACCACAGGTGCTCAAGTCTGCCCTCACAGACTTCCATCAAGCTGGACCTGCACTTTCCCTCCCAGCCATGGATGTTCTCACAGATCTTGGACAGCATCAAAACAGCCTGTTCTTCCTGGACTTGACCAGCATTTCAGCCTTATGACCTCCCTACAGTGCCCCCAGTGTCAGCAGGAAGTAGCCAGAAGAGAATCTACCCCCGTTATTCACTTATTATTAGCAAAAGGCTGGAATGGTGTGCTTCAGGCCTAGGACAGATTCTCCCATCATTCTTCAGTCCCTTTATCAAGGAAGAAAGATGAATCTACTCAATCCTATCCTCAGTATTCTTCCATATGACCAAACAGGATCCCAGATTCCCTGATGTATTATCCAGACAATATCTAGTCCTCATAAGCCTGCATCCGTGTCCTAATTGTGAGGAAGACTAAGTTTCCATAAGTAGTCCATCAGTATGCCCAATGCCACATACGGGTACATTGGATACTCTCTCCACTGAGAGATAGCTTCCTGTTCCCTCCCATGAGACCTTGGAGGGCTCGTTGCTATTGGACTTTCAAGGGATGGCTATACAAAACAACACAAGCTCCATGAGATTCTCTTGGGAAGCTATTTCTTGGAACTTAAGTTAGGCCAAGAAGGAGGGCACTCCTTCAGAGAGAGCTAGGAGGGGTGGCTCACAGGGACAGAAGCTGAGACTCCACTCTGCACTCTCAGACCCAGCTGAGATCCTAGCTGGTAGTTAGAGCCAACTTGCCAGCACGATGAGTAGGTGGGCCATGTTAGACATGGATCTCATCATGGCAGAACCAACCTCGCTGATGCCACGTGGAGCATGGGCACGGCTTTCTCACCCAACTCTATCTAAATGGCAGATTCATGAGAAAAACAAGCATTGCTTTAGGCCACAGAGCATGATTACTAGTTTGTCATGCAACAAATTGGAACATGTTCCAAGCTCCGTTTTCTCTCCAAACTCATACATTCAACTGTCTCCTGCACATGTTCACTCCAGTGTCCCCTAATCACTTGGACTCATTGTGATGAGCAAGTCTTTTTTCTCCTTCGGACATAGAAATTCCACAAAGAAATGCCTTTGCCGGGAGGAAAAAAAAAAAAAAAAAAAACAAAAACAGATAATCTATGAAATAGGTAATCTACAAAATGACAAGTTCTTCTAAACTCATCGGTGTGGGACTCTGCTGCATAAGGTTGACGTCTGTCATCTCCGGATTGCCAATCACTTGTGCTCGGTCTATAATGATAGACTCACTCCTTTTTCTCAGCGGGGTTCTGAAGTCTCCCCTAATCTGGGCAATTCTAGGTCTTTTAAGGAGGTTACACAGTGCTCAGGACAGATTACAGGCCGGACCCTTTCCAGATAAGGAAACTGCTCTAACAAGCAACTGGGAATTCCTAGAAATGCCCCATGCTGCTAAGGATCTCCGTCCAGCAGTGGTCCTTCAGTTGTACTTGGAGATCATGACACACACACCCTTAGGATAATTAAGTGCTGTACTTTCCTTCTTGCGATAGGACCATCTAAGTATCCCTGACTCCCTGACCCCAGTGAATCAAACAATTCACCCTCGAAATTCCTCCCTCTGCCCAGGTTTTATGTTGCCCTTATTTCACATGAGTAAAAGTTTGCAGATTCGACCTTTCTCACTTCAAGACCATCTGAGATTTATCATTTATCCTCTATCAGGTTGAGTTTCATCAGGCCTGCTCTCCAGCCTGCTGGGCCTGAGCCTCACCAGGCCTGGGCCACACCTCTGCCATGTTCAGCACAGCAGCTTGACTGAGAGCTGTAACACTTTGGTATCTGCCGTAGGCTTTGGAATGCCCAAGCTTCCATTGCCGCAGGTGATCTCATGCTAAAAGCTAAACGGCAACACTCTGGAGAACTGCTTCCACACCCTGGCTTAGCACACTCACCCTAAGCTGCTCTAGCTCCACAGTTCTCTTTCTTGAAGCTGCGCTCCAGGGCCCCAGCGCAGATACAGTGCCCTCTCTGAACAGAGAGCCGCAATTGGAGTGCTGAGCAGCTGAGTGGACAGAGCCCTGGAGAGTAGCTGTTAGTCGCTGTGCCTCAAGGTGCTGGAACAACTTCAGAAGACTAAAGCAGGAAGGAGTTATTGGATCATGGTTTCAGAAGGGCAGGTGCACATCTGGCTCCACTGCTTTCATTTCCATCATGAGGCAAAACGCCACAGGAGAAGAGCAAGGCAGGGAGGCTCCTTACCCTGTGGCAGCCAGGAGGCAGGGGCTGGGGAAGAAGAGAGGAGGAGCTGGGGCAGAGGTGAGAGAACATGGTGCAAGTGTGAGAACTCAGCACACCTCAGGAGTGGCCTCAGACCTGTAACCCCAGCGCCGCGTCTCTGCAGAGGAGGCAGACAATGAGAGAGTCTGCAAGGGACAAGGCAGAGAGTGACAGCAGGACATCCAATAGCTGGTCTCCACATACACATGTCCACACCTTCCCTGCCTCACTCTGTATGTCTCACACACACAGGGGCTGCCAGTGATAAGACACTCTTCAAGGGCAATCACCAAGTTATCTACGCCAAGATTCTAGTCCCCACCACCTACAGATATGACCATCACATTCTGACTTCAGGAACAGATGATCTGTTAGAACCCTCATGGTCCAATCACCTCCTGATGATTAGTTCTGTTTTATTTTGTTGCAAAGTCCTTTTTAGGGTTCTTGCTTTTGTACTCATGAGAAGTACCAGAAGTGAGAAAGGACCCTGGAATGCTCAAGTCGGTGGCAGCACACCAGCTCTGCTGCAGTTGTTCAGTGTTCGTGCTGCGTCACTGTGACAAAACGCCTGGGACTGTCAGTTTAACATGATGAGATTCCCACTTTGCTGATGGCTCCAAAGGTTTTCCTGCATGGTGGGTTGGCAGTGTTGTTTTGGGGCCCATAGCAAAGCCTACAGCCCCCTCAAGGGTGTGTCCTAAGTGAATAAATCCATCCTGCTAGTGAATAAATCACCTCCTGACATTTCCAATACCTTTCAATAGTGACATAGGCTGGAGACTAAGTCTTCACACATGGACTTTTGGGAAAATCAGTAGGTGCAGACACAAAACTCCAGAGCTAGAATCACAACCATTTGATGGTAGCAAGATGGTATTTCACTCTTACGTCTGTTCCTGTTGTTGTCTGTCTCTTGTTAATATCTAGTTCATCTATTCTTTTTATTGTATGTCAGACATTGTGTGCAGAAAAATAGAGGTTGAGGTCAATAAACTTTATTGTTGAGAGTGGGCACACTTCTGCTCCCACCAGAGTCTTGGTGTTTAACTAATCTAGTGAAGGAGTGATTCCGGTTAGGATGTTCTGTGGGTGTCCATCCTTTCAGATGCTCCACTGGCTCTAATTCTGCAGAGGTGGCCTGTTGTCACCTCACGATCAGTGCTGGCCTGGCATGCTGGGGGTCTTTCCTCTCCTCTTTCAGGCCCAGCTCCTGGCAGCTTCTGCTCACCCACACCACAGGGTTCATCGTCTCATGCCTCCAGCATCACACTGCTGCTATGTTCTGAGTTAGGCTTGCGAGGGTCCAGGGCTTTTCCTTGCCCACTTCGGCCATAGGCAGATTGTGTGTAGTTGGGCTTCTGGGATGGGTCTTCTTCCTCTCCCCTGTGGCAGCTGAACACTTCCTCAGAAACATGATAAGGCATAGAAATTTGGATCTACATAAAGAAATGACGTCCCCTAAAAATGTAACACTCAATGTAAGTATAAAAGGCATTTTAAGTGGATTTTAAACTGCTTTAAAATATAATAGACTTTCTGAGATGTCTTTAAAAGTAATAATGTATATGGAGTTTATAGCATCTGTAGAAGTAAAGTACGCGTCAGCTACTGTATCAAAAGTCAGAAAGAAGACACAGAAACCACTGTTCTCAGGTTCTTATACTCCATACCAAGTGGTAGAGGAGTATGTCAAGAAAGACTGCGGTAAGTTAGAGAGATGTACCATAAGCTCGACAGCAGTCATTAAAAAGTGAAAAGAAACAGGAACTGCTTCTGACATGAACTGATTGGCCTCCTCTTTGATCACCTCCCCCTGAGGGGGGAGCAGCCTTCCCAGGCCACAGAGGAAGACAGTGCAGCCATTCCTGATGAGACCTAACGGACTAGGATCAGAAGGAAGAAAAAGAAACCCTCCCCTACCAGTGGACTTGGGGAGGGGCATATGTGGAGAAGGGGGAGGAAGAGAAGGATTGAGAAGGGAGGAGGGAGGGAACTAGAGGGGGGATACAAAGTAAATAAAGTGTAATTAAAAATAAAATTAAATTAAAAAATAGAGAGACAAAAAATAAATTTTAAAAAGGATTAAAAAAAAGTGAAAAGAGATATAACAAATAAACCAGCAGTAAAGATAAGATGTTAAAAATTTCTAACTGATCCAAAAGAAGGCAGCAAAAGAGCGCAAACTAGAAAATCCTAGCAGATATAAGCAACGGAGAGCAGGGAGGACACTCCAACATCACGGCCCCACCTGTTGTGTGTTTGGGTAACTCCTTCTGCTAGAGCCTCAGCTGCTGGGGCTGAGCCACTTGACTCAAGTGTCAAGGCCATTGCTGGAGGGAAATGGATCTCTTGTCTTCATTCCTTATCTCACAACCACAGATCATTTTAAGCTCCAACAGTCTTTACAAAAGGTTAGTGATCACATCAAAAGTTATCTGGAGATAAAACTGCTTAACAAGTGGGAACCAGGGTCCTCTCCTTCAGAGTCAACACCCAGAGCCTATGTGCTTGAGTTTACTCTGAAATGGAATTGTGTATGTGTGAGAGAGGGAGAGAGAGAGAGAGAGAGAGAGAGAGAGAGAGAGAGAGAGAGAATAAATACAGAAATGCTATATTTTATTAACAAAATAAAAACCCAACACTACACTATCTGCAAACTGCATCTTATTGTAAAGTCATCAGTAGGTGAAAAAGGAAAGAACAGGAAAAATACAGAACATGAAAAGAGAGCTGGAGTGGCTGTGTCAATAGCAAGCCAAATAAACCTCTGAACAAAGCATGTTACCAACATGTATGTCATCAAACAGCACAGCAAATCTTTGTGCCCACACACTTAACAAGAGAACCCCAACATGTGTAAAGCAAGAACTGACTGAAATGTAAGGAGGGTTGGGAAAATCCACAACTGTGCACATCCCATCCCTTTAGTAAACAGCGTAAGGTGGATAGGGAGTCGGTGAGACCATTTAGAACCTGAATGACAGAATGATGAAGGGAAAAAACACCTCGTTTTGTGAGGCCAGTATTACTCTGCTACAGTTATAGGCACTACAAGAAAACAAAGCTATAGACAATGTCCATTGTGTACATGGAAGCAAAAATACAATATTTACAGAGTGGTGCATTATGTTTTCAAAACATGTTTCTAATAGAGGGAGCATTCCAAGAGGGAGTGAAGAATTCATAGAACTCAATAAGAAAAATAGCACGACAAAAAGTAAATATAAAGTCTATTCTTTTATCAAAGAGGATATAAGTGGAAAGAAAGTACACAGAGATGCTAGACATATTGTGTCATCAGTTGCAGAGAAGAAGAGACACCATGACCAAGGAAACTTATAGAATAAAACGTTTAGTGGGGGAGCCCATGACCATCATGGCAGGGACCATGGCAGCAGCAGGCAGGCCTGATGCTGGAGCAGTGACTGAGAACTTGCATTCTGATCCGCAGGCACGAAGAAGAGAGAGTGAACCAGGAATGGCATGGGCTTTTGAACACGTTCTCTGAGAAGGCCATACCTCCAAATTCTTCCCAAGAAGTTCCACCAGCTGCGGACCAGGTGTTTAAACAATGAACCTGTGGGGACCATTCTCATTCAAGCCATGGCACATTCCATATCTGCTAAAACAGCCAGAATTAAAATCAAGTAAACAAAACCCAACAACAACAACAAAAACTGACAACAGTGCTGTGAATATGAGAAACAACCAGAATGTTCACATAGTTGAGGTGGCAAAATGGTGCAGAGACTTGGGAAACAGCTGGGTAACTCTCAATGTAAAACCAAAGCCTCTTTGCAGGTAATTTGGCAAGGAAAGTGAACATGTCTCCGAGCAAAGAGGCATCCGCCAATGCCTACAGCTGCTTTGTTTGTACTAGGCCCACAATGGAAGCCACCAGGATGCCGTTCAGCAGGTGAAGAGATAAATACACTGCAAACCCACTATGCCCTGTCACCAAGGCCCCCTTCTCAATGCACAGCGCTCAGTTATCCAAGCTGGGCGGCCACCTGCAAGGATCTTTACGCCCATTGCAGGTGTGAGGTCCCACGGATTCCACCATCTGGTTTCCTTCCTTTTCCCTTGCTCTCTCTCTGTTCCTACTGCCTCACCTGACTTTATAAAGTGTCTGTCTCCAGGTGACTTACAATGGTTCCCAGAGTGGACTTCCCCTGAGCACATCACTGTCTTATTTAAAGTCCTTGTTTGGTGCTCAAGGCATGCTTTAAAGCTTAGCTGGTAACAAAACCCTCTATAAAGTGGGGCATAAGGGTTGGAAAGTCCACTTCCAGGCCATGTTCTTGCCACACACCCTGTGTTCCAGGTACAGCGACTTTCCTCCTCCTCCCTTATTGGATGCTCATCATTTTGCCTGGTGCACTCAGGCTATTCATCTCTACAGACTCTGAGACTACAGTCTTCCTGTTTTGAAGCAAGAGCCCAGCACTCATGCATTTTGGACAATGTTTACATGATGCATCCTTCACATGGGGATAGTAACTGCTCTGTAATAAGGCAGCTATGCAGGTCGGCTTGGCTATTGTCCTTTCTACTTCTGTCTTTTGTTTCTCCTGGTTTGAGTAATTGTGTGATCTCCTTCAATATAGAGTTGGTAGGAGTCATAAATGAGTTAAGCACTTGAAGCAATATGACTTCTGTTAAGTACTGTGTATTTCAGAAAATGTCCAGTGAATGAAGGGGTTGAGGAGAGGTGGTTAAGAAAAGAGAGGGAAAAAGCCTGGGAAGGGTAAGAAGAAGGGGAAAGGGGAGGGGAGAAGGCAGGCAGGCTATTATAGTAACCCATCACCTGTCTACACACCAGGAGAAAGCTGGACTCTGCCTTCCCAGTGAAGAGGAGCAGTCTGGGTGTCTAATGGAGTGCCAAGCACAGGATCTGAGCTGGCTTTCATGAAGACCTTTGCCACATTTCAGGAAGCCACGCTTATTCCACAGCTGAACCTATAGTGCCATTTGCTTCCAGGAACTCAAGAACTCTGGCAACCACGAGGAGTGTGTGAGTGATGTCCCTGTCCCTGTCTCCTTAGGATTCACCCTCCCCAGACAAAGATTCAACACTGTTTTCCTCAGTGGCCATGATTAGCCTCAGTGTTTGTGAATGAAGGCCAAACCTCTTCCTATCCTGGGTCTTAAATCCACCATGCCTTAGAAGCACTAATGACCTTGTCAACTGCTGACCTCCATTCACAGAGTTCTGATTTGGCAGGTCTGTGGTAGAGCCTAATACTTGCATTTCTAACAGGCCCCTAAGTCATGCTCAGGCTGCTCATGCTGAGACCATAGCCTGGGAACCTGTCTCAGACTGGACATAGGCCTTCCCCGCCATCCAAACCTTAGCTCACATTCCCAGCAACAGCCAGGCTCCACACAGGAGCTCCACCATGCTGTGTGGCCATCAAGCCTCACTAGTGGCTTCCTTCCTGGGAAGAGTCTGGACTATTGAGCATCTGTGATTTATACAGATGTTTTAGCATTTTAAGATGTGAGCAAAGTGGCTTCCCTGGAAGCCCGGTTGGTATAAACTCCAGGTACAACTGTGCGATGGATTTAAGAAACAGAAACAGCAGAATTTCTACCACTGTTAACGTTATGGAGCTGTTGGGAAGGCAGGAAAGATTAGCCCTGTCCAATAGTAATGTGACATTGCCATGTGTGTCATCTAAAATACGTTCTTCTAGAAACAGAGAGTGGATGGGGGTGAAGAGAGGAGGGAGGGGAAACTGAGTCAGGATGCAAAAAATTATAATAATAAAATATATTCTTTATCATATTGTGTGCTTGGGAAAATGAGTCATTTAAATAATTTTAGGATAATCATAGATATTATATCTTTTCAGATTTAAAAATTCACTTTGTATGTGCATGTGTGTGGATATGCGCACATGAGCACAGCTGAGGCCAGAAGACAGCACTGGATGCTCCAGAGCTGAGATACAGTTGGTTGTGAGCAGCCCGACATGAGAGCTGCCAGAGCAGTATGCACTCTTGACTGCTGAGCCGTTGCTCCACCCTCTGGAGAGGTTCTTTTGATACTGTCATCCTTCTCAAACGATGGGCACATCAGAGAATCTGTAAACACATTAATGATCTTAAAAAAAAAAAACACCTCAGTTACATTAAAATATCTGGCCTCTCTTGAACTTTGGATTCATCTTTTTTTCTGCATAATTTTGCAGCCACGCGTTAGTCATTTGGAAAACATCAGTCCGCTGGGTTATGCAGATCTTTCGGGTGTTGACACATTTCATTATCTGACATTATGAATTTACATTTGTTAATATCACCACAAATCTC
Source organism: Rhombomys opimus (assembly GCA_010120015.1). Classification (NCBI taxonomy): domain Eukaryota; kingdom Metazoa; phylum Chordata; class Mammalia; order Rodentia; family Muridae; genus Rhombomys; species Rhombomys opimus. The sequence continues at coordinate 1,382,352 of REGO01000346.1, read as the reverse complement.
ATCAAATAGGCCTTTAAATATTGAGTGCTCCTGGGCTCATTACAGCATTACTGCATCTCCAAGTCTCTCATTTTCATCTGAAATCTTGATTTTTAAAAATCACTGAAACCAATACTGGAGGTTGTTTCTCTCAAAATGAACACATTGTAAGAAGAATCAAAAGATACCTAAGCTTGGCTAAGCACTGCATGGTTATCAGCCATCCCTTCACATAGCAGCCTCCCGACCACATGATCGCCTTCTCCAAAACAGCCATCGCTGCCAAAGCTACCCTACCCTTCTTATTTCATCAGATGGAAAATTCAAACCGTGTACTTCCCCCTCTGTGTGTGTGCCTGTGTGTCTGTGTCTGTGTGTGTCTGTGTATGTATGTGTCTGTGTGTGAATATATGTGTGTGTGTCTGTGTGTGTATATGTGTGTATGTGTCTGTGTGTATGTGTGTATATGTGTGTCCGTGTGTATATATATATGTGTATGTGTGTCTGTGTGTGTGTATATGTGTGTCTGTATGTGTGTATGTCTGTGTGTGTATGTGTGTGTGTCTGTGTGTGTATATGTGTCTGTGTGTGTTTGTCTGTGTGTGTATGTGTGTGTGTCTGTGTGTGTATATGTGTCTGTGTATGTGTGTACTTGTCTGTGTATGAGTGTGTCTGCATGCTGTTGTGATCACACGTATGGACTCATGCTCATGTGGATGCTCGTCCCTGTGCTGTTGGAAGCCAGGGGTCAACCCTGGGTGTTGCTCCCTATCGCCCACTTTGTTTGTTTATTTTATCTATTTATTTGCTTCTTGAGACAAGATTTCTCACGTAGATCGGAAGATAAACAATAGATTAGGTTGGCTGGCCAGCAAGTTCTGGTGACCTGCCTGTCTCTGCCTCCCCACTGCTGGGTCTGTGAGCACACATCATCATGTCTGCTTTTCACATGTGTTCTGGGGAGCAAACTCAGGTCGGATGCTGTGTAGTTAATACTTTACTGGCTGAACTATCTCCAGAGGCCTCCCTCCTAAAGATGTGTTCTTAAGAATCGACTGCTAATGCTATGGAAAATGGAAAATGTCCATTGCTTTATTTAGGACCTCCACAAGTGACCCTGGTGCTTTCTTCCGCTTGGCAGGGAGAAACAGATGGCTGCTGGTTCAGTTTGCTGCCACTGTCCTCATTTTCAACTATGGTGTCAGCAGCATTCATGTAAATATCTCATAGTGGAGAAGGCAAATAGCATATCCTTACTTTTATAGAAATCACTCTGGCCTTAGGGGACTTCTGAAATGTCTTGGAGACTCCCAAGAGCCCTATATCATTTGCTTTTCTTTTGAAATCTAAAAACAAGTCCATTTTCAGGAACTATCCTGTCTGCCTGCAATGTTCTTCCATCTTCCTCCACTTAGGAGAACTCAGCCCTCCTATCAGTCTACGCTGAGAGACGCTTTGATGGTTCATACTCACTTCTTTCTTCTGGGCAGGGGCTGGAGTTGCCTTCTTAGGAGCTGTGCAGGCTCCTGGTCTTCAGTGGGAAGCCTGTGTAGAGAGCTCAGGCAAAGGCCTCAGGAGGGCTCAAACAGGCGCACAGCTGGAGCTGTGTGTGCTGCTAGGCCTATAACTGGAGAGCAGAAAACAGATTAACATCTGAAAACAGACTCCGAACAGTGAAAGCTAAGAGGATAAGGATCAAAATTGCAAACAGGAAAGAGAGGCAAAGGTCAGAGGAAAGTGGCAACAGCCAAGTGGGAAGAATTCTTTGACCAGAAGAGAAGTTGCTGATAGTGGTCAGCAGAAACACAGTGTATGAAACCAGGCAATTCTTGAGAAGAGAAACATGGACAAAGGGGCCAGGAGCTGAAGAACACCTAAGTTCTTGTTTGTTTGGTGTGTGTGTGTGTGTGTGTGTTGTGTGTACAGGTGAATGTGCCTGTGCACACACATGTAGAAGCCAGAGAAGGGGATCAGGCATTTTTTCTTTTTTTCTTTCACTCTCCACCTTGTTCCCTTGAGGCAGGGTCTCTCACTCGACCTGGGGCTTACTGTTTTTCAGCTCAGCTGGCTGGTAGCAAGCCCCAACAAGCCTGTGTCTTCCTCACCCCTTATCCCAGCTCCGAGGCTACAGGCAGAGATGGCCACGTTTGGATTTGTGGTTGGGTGCTGAGGGTTCTGAAATCAGATGTCTGTGCCTGCACAGCAAGCATTCTCATTCTCTGAACCATCACTGCCTTTAAGCTCTTTGATAAAAGCATGTGGTGAGCCAGGAGTACAAGGTTTGATTGAGCACAGCTAAGAGCTGGCAACGAGTCACACCATTTCTCCACCGCCTCTAGACTGTCTTGTCAGTAGGCCCTTCTCTAGGGCAATGGCATTATAATGAGTAAGAACCACGTCCAAAGCTTTTCATGCATGTCTGTGGGAGACTGATGTAGGAGCCCTGCAGATCTGAGGCTATATCAGTGCTCAAGCCTCTTCTATCTGATAGTGTAGTGATTTCATAGAACACGTGCACAACCCCTCTCATACTTTAAACCATACTAGAATACACAGTGTAAGGAGCATGCTTTGTAAGTGATTTGCACACTGTGTTATTTGGGAAGTGAAGACATGGAAATGTGTACATGTTCAGCAAGGCTTTCTTTTCTCAGGTGTGTTCTAGCCATGGATGCTAGATGCCCTCAGACACAGTGCTAACTGTGTATGGAGCTAATAATAAATGTTGTCAGCTTCACTCCATCTTTGGGGAAGATACAGGAAGAATTGTGGAGAGAATAGAGCTGTGCAGCAGATAAATTATGATGCTATGAAGGAAAGGAATGTGAGCTTCCTGGAAAGGTTCACTGAGCCTAAGGAGTTGAGACAGGGTTTCTGAGGAAACCTCTTGTGTCTGTCCCTAACATTTGATGAAGCCATCATGTGCTAGATAGCATATTGCCCCAGACTTAGCTGGGTTGAATGTCATGTGGTCCTAGAGACTTAATGTTTTGCCTGTTAGCTCATCAACAGATCACGCTTGGAAGGGAGACATGGCATTCAGCAGAAGCCAGTCTGCAATCCAGTCATTTTACTGAGAAATCAATCAGCTTGTCTCTGCTCCTGTCTCTTATGACTTAAATATGTTAACGAGGATGAGGCTGTTGAGTCTGTAATTGAGAAAAGGCTGTAAGCTTTCACATAGTTGTTTAAGACTAGTTGACAGATGGACATATGTGTCTGATTTATGGGCGAATCCTTGTTGGCATAGTAACAAGAATCTTTGGGTCACCTCTAAATACATCTGTTTAGGACTAGGGTTAATGCTGGGGACTCAGTTCAGCACCCAGACCTAGGAAGCCCCTTGAGCCTGGGCTGGTGATCAGAAAGGAAGAAGAAAAGCCCATCTGAAGCAGAGAGATAGTAATTTTGGCAGAACTTGGAGACCCGTGAACAGGGGGAAGAGAAATTATGAGCTTATTAGGGGCGTGGTGGCCATGCTGGCCTTGGATGGTGTACTCAGTGGATTAAACAGCAGAAATTTATCCTTTCATGCTTCAGAGGTCCTAAACACTAGCATGAAACATCAGCAAGGTTTGCGCTTTCTGGAAGACTCAGGGACTGTCCCTGTGTGCTGGGAGCTTCTCTTAGTTCCTGATGTCGCCTGCAGTATTCAGAGTGCCCTGACTTGCAGGTCTCTGATTCCAACCTCACTTCTCTCATTATGCTGCATAGCTCTCTGTGAGGGCTATTTCTGATGATGGCATCTCATGTTGAATACATCCACAAAAACCTTAGTTCCAAATAAGGTCACATCGACAGACAGTTGAATGTTTAAACTCAAAATATATGTGTACATATTTGTCAAGGGAGGCGAGGGAAGAAGGTGACTAAAGCAAGCCCCTACCACAGCAGCTGGAGCTTATCCAAGAGGCAGCTGCACAGGGAGATGGTCACAAATTCAAGCAGGCTTCTACCTCTCGGGGGATGTTCAACCCCAGGGTTGTAGGTTATGGAGAGCAAGACTGGCAAGTCAGAAGCAAGGAAAGCCCAGACCTTAATGCACAGGGATGGCTAAGGGTGAGTTCTCAGGAACAAAGGGCCAGAGCACAGATGGGCTCAGCAGTGGGGCCGTTGCTGCCTTGAATCCCTTCCTTGGGGTAACTCAATCAAATTCCCCACTCATTTTGCAGGTGGGGTGCAGCGGTCTTTACTGTGAGGGAAGAGCCGGAAGGAAAGGGGCAAGCAGAGGCAGAGATGCAGGCAAAGCTGATAGCGCCCCCTAGGGAAAAAGAACCCGCTCCATAATGTACCCTGTGAGCTCAAGTCTGGCCTATCCGGTAAGTGCAGGCTCCGTCCATCCTCAACAGCTTGTCCTTTGTGGTCTTGACTTTCCTTGGAGATGACTCATTGGTCTGAGCACGTTCCTCCTGCATAAGGAGTGGGAGACACGGAGAAGCCTAGTTCAGCACCGTCTAAAGTCACCGGTGACAGTGATGGAAGTAGCTGGGGGTCAACAGTAAAATTTAAGGGAGAAAATTATTCACACTCTTAAAAATTGGATAATAAGGTAACTTTCCTCCTCCTGGTATGAGCTCATTTAATTGTAGAGATCTTAATAAATTCAGCCTGATTAACTCCAACCTTGTGGGGGAAGGTTATTCAGTGTTGTGGAATTAATTTCAACAGAAGCCAAAAGGATGAAAAAGTCAGAGTCAGAAGGAAAAAAAAAAACTTTCAGTACAGTACAGAGTATCAAGGAGGTCTCTCTTTCTCTCTCTCTCTCTCTCTCTCTCTCTCTCTCTCTCTCCTTCCTTCCCTCCCTCCTCTCTCTCTCTCTGTATGTAAGGACCTGTCTGGGGAGCATCTATTGGTGGATGATGTCAGGCCAGGACCTTCTCAAACCTGCTGGAACCCCAGGAACTGCCTCCAGACCTCTGACTAGCTTGCTCTATACACATCCCCAAAATGAGCTGTGAACCCCCCAAGGTTCTGAACCCCCAATGATCCTGAACCCTTGTCCTGCCTCAACCCACCCATCCCCGACTCAACCCAGTGCTGCTTTGCCTGTGACTCGCTTCAGCAAGGTTCCTACTGCTGCAGTGCTCTGGAGCCAGGCCTGCTTCTGCTTCTGCTCCTTCTCTTCCTCCTCCCCCTCCTCCCCCTCCTTCTTTTTGTATCTGGGTCCTTTACTTACTAGTTACTTGAACTTGTAACCCTCCCTGGGAGGATGAAGAACTTGCAAGCAGAGCACTCATCCTTCCTATGGAGTAGGAAGGCTTGGGTTTGAATGTCTGCTTGGTGTGTGTGTGTGTGTGTGTGTGTGTGTGTGATGAAGGGTTGTTGTTGTTCCCCAGCCCCCTGTGTCCTCAATGCTGTCAATGGCTAACACACACCATCTGGATTCTCCCATGTCAGGCCTCTCGGGTCACCTGTTGCATCCCTCAGGCTGACGTGACCCACAGGTCAATCTGAGCAATCAGGATTAGAAACACGTGCCCTAGATCCTTACTTTTAAAAGTGGGGTGGCGGGAGTTGAGGGTCGCTGACTCATGAAGGCTGACAAATTATACCACACCCAGGGCCAGTATGACTTCTAAAACAGAAGTTAGAGAAAGTAGAATACGAGAAATTAGAATATGCATTAGGAACACAATCTCTGCTCCTCTGTCCAAGTTCGGGGCTTACTTATAAGGAAGCATCAGAGAGCAAGACTCTGACCAGGGACACAACAAGACAGAAGGACAAGCCGCCTCTCCCTTCCAGGCAGAGCATTAGTGCTGAGGGCGCTTCCCAGTGTAGAGGGCCTAAGATGCTGCAGAGGTTGGGGACCTGGTGAGTGAGCCAGAGGGTTGGCCAACAGTGCCATCTGGGTGAAAATGAAACAGGACAGCTGTTCTCCAGCCCGTGTTCACCTGAGCAGCCCCAGCTCCCTTCCCTGCTGAGACCCACAGCCCTGACTTGTTCCCTTTCTGTGACTGAAAGGCCATCAGGTCTAACATCTACCCCTCCCCCTGACTCAGCCTCCCTTCTCCTCCTGCTGGGTCAGGCTGGGTGCTCTGGTTGAGGTGAGGGGCAGTGTGAGAAGAGCTCTGGTTCCCCCCTTTTCAGGGGTTTGCCTCTGAGACCTCCTCTCCCCTTCTCTCACAGACTCTAGATCCCTGTCCTTCAGTCCCAGTACCAAGGACACCTCTCTGTGACAGCAGCGCCCAAGATAAACACAAGCTCAGAGATGTAAACAGAATCAGCACGGCTGGGGAGGAAAAGATGCGGGGAGTGGGCAGGAGCCAAGGCTTGGAGCCCACACAACCCTTTGTGGCCCCGCAGTGTACAATGCCCCATTTCCTGAATAGTCCACCCCCCCATCACTGTTTCTTCCTCTAACCATGGCTACCTATAAAACTTCAGGCTAGTGCACCATGTCCTGCGTGATGGTTGGTGATGTAAGCCCAACAGAATCTAAATCACCTGGGAGATGGACCTCTGGCACGCCTGTGGGGCTTATCTGGATTACACTAATGAGGTAGGAGGGCCTTCCCACTGAGGGTGGCAGCATTTCCCAGCTGGCATCCTGGACGGCATAAATGGGGGAAGGAGCCAGGCAGTAGAAGCATTCCTTGTTCTCTCCTCCCTGAGAGCAGTGTGGACAGCTGCTTCAAGCTCCCGCTGCCTGGACTCTGCTGCTATGACAGACTGTGAGCTAAAGCAAACCTTTTCTTCTGTAGGTTGCCTTTTTCAGGGTATCTCATTACAGCAAAAAGGAGACAACACTAAGACACTCTGTCAATGACACCAGGCCAGAGGGTGAGTGGGGATGGAAACTGAGCCCCACTGAGACCTTTGCTCTCTAAGGCCTATAGGGGGCGCCTGCCTGTAACTTACACCGCAGCGCTCGTGGACCGAGCCCTCTCCCTTTACCCAGCCCGGCTTGCCTCAGTCTGCCCCACTCTTGCTGTCTGACTTGTGGACATCATAGCAGAGTGGCCTTTCTGAAGGAGCCAACAGGACTTTGTCACTACTGCACACCATCCTTGTCCCCCAGGAGCCTCTTACTGCCCTCAGCAGAAGCCCAGGACTGCCCTGCCTGGCTTATAAATTTTCCCACCCCCTGCCATAGTCCGGCCTCTCCTGGCATGCTCCTTTCCCACAAGGTTAAAGCAGATTTTTTAAAATCATCACAGGTCAGCATTGTTGTTATTGTCTTAACCAGAGACTTTAACCTTTTGGTAATGGTAGAATTAATTTATTGGGTTGTAATGAGCTCCTACTGGATCTATGAAATTGAGTGAAAATAGAAAACGTCAGAATGACTTTTAGTCAAAAAGGCAGATACTGTCTGATGAGGCTGTTGGAGTGTGTGTGTGTGTGTGTGTGTGTGTGTGTGTGTACCTGGGCTGTGACATAAAAGATTTTTTTTTTTTTTTTACCATGCAAAAAACCTCCAAACTTTGAAATCTACAACTGCAAGCCAGGCTGAGAATCATGGCTTTCATTTCAGGAGTATTGACCGAAGTCCCTGCTGAGGACAGGAAGGCCCACGCTGCTCTCCTTCTCCAGGGGCTCTTTGTGACAGCTACAATGGGGTGTGTGGCTGTGCCCTCATTGTGTCTGTGAGGCTTCACCACAAGGCCCCTACCCGGGTTCTCAGCAACCTCTCCCACCTCTGAGCGCCCAGTTCCTGCCGCTGTCGGGGTGGATAGCAGCGGACTAGATGCCTCCTGGCTGTGGGTGTCTCACTACGCTGCGGAGCCGCCGCCTTCAACACTTGGGTGACTCTCAGACGGTTGTGAGCGAAGCTGCCAGATCTCACTGTAGCAACTGAGAGACTCGTGTGGGATCTTCTCTTGGCAGGTGGCGAGGACCTGGCTTTCCTGCCCCCGTAGTCTGTGGCTGAAGGGAAGTGTTGGGGAGCCAACCTGGTGTGCACCTCGCCTCTGATCCAGCGCTCAGCTGACTCCTGTAAACAAGGACATTCGTCTCTGTCAGCCCTAATGAACCGCATTTGTCAGACAGGAGCCAGGGAGCAGCTGTGCTGAAGGGAGACGAATCACTTAATCCACCGCTCCTGATGTGGCAGCCCCTGGCGCGGCGCAGATCATGGCGTTTAAGCGTGGAGGAGCCTGGAGGATGCGCGTGAGGGGAGAGCCGGCTGCCCTCAGCAGTTCCTGCCGGGAGGGACCGCGAGCTGGCAAACCAGTGTGGCACTGGCTGGTGCGCCTCTCCTCGCCCTGCACCTGCTTCTGGGCCGTGCATCCTGCAGACACCTGGACAGGAAGGGAGAGACAGGGCTGGCAGCCCCTCGGCCCAGCGTGGCACAGGCTCAGGAAGAATGACTGCGATCAGTCATGCCTTGCAGGCCCACCAAGCTGCTTCCTTTCCAGAGTGTTTAGGAAAGGCTCTCAAATGCAAAGGACAGAGCCCATCTCCGGGACGCGAGCCTCAGCAGCTGCACAACCGTCATAACAGGGGCACAGCGGGGCTTCCCGAAGAAGCCTACCAGAGAACTCAGACAGGATGTGGATGCCTGGCCGCCTCCTTTTCCTGCGCCTGCCTCTTTCTGCAGGGCGCCTTCCCCCACCTGCAGAAATGCGGCCACTGGAAGCTCTTGAGTTTAGGATTTCACCATGGGAAAGTGGATAGAGATTTTTATGACATGGGGGTGGGGGCAGCATGGAGAGAGGGGGAGGGTAGAGGGGAAAGAAGGGTGTTCCCAGAAAAATGCAGTTCTTGCAGCCTTTCAGACCAGTTTCTAAGATCCTATCTATGGCACAAAAGGAGGCCATCTCGGGCAGTGTCCACGGGGAACACATAGCTGGTAGAGGTCTCCTCTCAGGGGAGCTGTGGCTGTCAGCAAACAGGATAGCTCACGCCACTTTGATGGTCTTTTATCCTCACTCCCCCCCCCCCCAAATGCATACTCAGCGCAGCTTCTCTTCCTCTGGAAACAGTCAGGTGCAGAGAGAGTGGCCCAGTGATTCTTCATACACTTGGAGCAGGGTCTGGGAGGACGGTGGGCTTTTAGGGTGTTGCCTTGTGCCCATTCAGTTCTTCGGACAGCATGTGACATCCAGAAGTGACACCAGGACGAATGCCATGCTTCCATAAAGCTCAGCTTTGTCGGTTTTCACAGACCAGGATCCTAGCGGACTTTGCGCACTCACTGAGCAGCTCAGCCTCCGGGCCAGCTGGGCTCAAATGCACTCCACACAACAAGGGTCTTTTCTGAATGGGGGTACGAGCCCAGCTGGCAGAGGTCCTTTACACCCACTCTTGTGACACAGATGCATTATAAAACATGAACGTATTTATAAAAATCAAATTTCAGAAGGTATGCCTACCCTTACTGTGTGAGCCATGGCTTAGTGTCTTTTATTATTGTTTTTTTTTACTTTTCCATTCTGTTTTTTTTTATAACATCATTTTCTGGTGGGCCACGGACAAAATTGCCCCTATATTTTGATAAGCATCCAGACCTCATATATTCTTCCCATATTATTATCACATTGAACTGTCCTCTTTATACCAAGAGCTCCCTGTACAGTGCCCCTTCTGGATGCCAGGATCTTGTCTGAGCTTTATACATTTGTCTTATTTAACATTCTGGGGTTTTTTGTTACTATTTATAGTGAAATTGGGGGGGGAGGCAGTGGCTGAGACCAGACAGTAACAAAATTCTGAGTAAAATGAATACTAAAGCCCAATCTGTGACACTAGGAACCTGCAGGGCTCTAGGCATCCCTGAGTAGAACTCCATGCCAACAAAGGCTAAAAGTTGATCCTGTAAAACCTCTGCTGCTTCTCCTCGCAAGTCTGGACTGACACAGCAACTGCTCAACTTGCAGAAAAGATGAATGTGGCATTTTGGGATGACTGGGGCTAGCTCAGAAGTCTTATATTATTTGCCTGGGTATCTCAGACTATCTATGTGGGTAACCTGAGCCACCAGGGAAGAAGACACTATTCTAAAGAGCTGAGTACAGATCCTGTGGCCATCAAGAGGAGCCCAGCCTTCTAGCCAGGCCTAGGACCCAGACATATAAGCAAAGAGATCTTGGTCACACTAGACTGGATGGAAGGATTTGCCAGCTTAGTTGAGCCTTCCCCTAGCCCTAGTCCCTGACACCTTCTGTCATGAGATGCACTGAGTTAGTTGCCTACCTGTCAGAAGCCACTGCATCTTGAGTGCTTTTCTCTATAGCTGGAGTTTCTGTGCATGGCTTCAAGAGCTACGGGCCACCTCTACCTAATTCAGAAAAAGTCTCAGGAGCTTCTGACAATCTGCATGGCTACATGGGGGAGGGGGGTCTTCAACTCTATGGTTCAATTTTTCCTGATGGTGACTTGCTCCCTAGGGTATCAGTGTTCACGCAGGAAAACTGTGAAGAGGTAGGGCCTAGTGGAAAGAGATTTGGTTGGTGGAGGTACTGTCTTTGGAAGAGATTCATGTAGTTTACAACCTTGGTTGTAAGGAAAGTACGAAAAGCAAGTCTGGGGGTGGAAACATTGTTCAGTGGTCAAGAGTCCATTATGCTCTTGCAGAGGCCTTTAATTCAATTTTTAGCACCTGTGTTGGGCAGCCCACAGCTGTCTGTAACTCCAGCTCAAGAGGAAACACAGTGCCTCTTCGAACACATGCCCTCACATGTAAATTAACTCCACGTGGATCTACACATACATGTAATTAAAGTTAATGATAAAATAAATCTTAAAAATATTTAAAAAGCAACCTTGGACCCTGAATCTCTCTCATATTCCTTAGCTCAGTGTGCTCTCTTCTGTGCACACTCCTGCCACTGTCGTTCTCACCAGCCTCTCACCAGAGCCAAACAAATGCTGGTGTCGTTCTCTTAAGCTATAGACTTGAGGGCTAAACAAAACTCTTTTATTTACAAAGTAAAGTACCCTGCCTTAGGTGTGACAACACAAAACAAACCAGTAACAGCCAATTGTGACACATACCCATAGTCTCAGCTCTTAGGGACGCAGAGATAAGAGGATCACTTGAGCTCACAAGTGCAAGACCACCTTTGTCAACATAGTAAAACCCCATCTCAGAATCAAAGGCAATCAGACCAAAGCCAGACTAGTAAAGCTATCATTCAGATTCTATTGAGAACATCTTAAAGCCAGCCCCTTATCTTCCTCTCCCACTCCATTGCCTAAGCTTCATGAGTTAAGAACTCATTGATTCTCTATTCTGTGCACCAGAGGACACACACAGAAGGCTTAGGGGATCTTGTCTAACCCCATCTCATTTATGCTAACTGTCCCACCAGCCACTGGCTTCCTATAACTCTTTCAGTGGCTACAAACCAGATAGAGACCACCAACTAGGAAGGTGAATGATCCAGGCAAGGAAACGAGCACCGATAATAGAAAAAGCATTGTCTTATATGTCTATCTGAGTCTCAGGATGGCCAACTGCTGAGAGAGAGAGAGAGAGCTCTACAAATAAAGCACACTTTTTAAAAGGAAGTTTTATAGCACAGGGGCTCAGTACTACAGAGGGAAGGAAAGTAACACCCATGAACAGCACACGAGCTCAGCACCACACAGGGATGACAGTGAACAGCACACAGGCTCAGCAGCACACAGAGATGACAGTGAATAACACACAGGCTCAGCACCGCACTGAGGAGACAAGAGGCCCATGAACTCCTCCCCGGGAGATTGTGCTGTAGGGCGATGTGGAAGGACAGAAGATGCTAGCGGGGGAGGAGGTGTGTGAACTGTTTGTTAATATTTACCCACATTAATAAGATGTTGAGCAACAGACTCCCCATAAAAGCCACAGTTAAAATTAGTAAGCAGTTCGCCCTGTTCTAACAATATGGAATAATTAATTTCCACACTTGGGTTTTTTTTTCTCCTATAAACAGTAATTAAAGAGAAATATTATATAGCTGCACCTGTTTTTCACTTTCAGCTTTCCACAGTGAGTAAACCCAATCTTTTATGGATGAGAGGAGACACGCGCCGGGAAACCTGTAGGAAGAACAGCCTTCCCTTGAGACGTGTAAGAAATCTCAAAGTATTAAGCCATATGGAAGCAGCGCTGAGTGCGGGCGGGATGTTCTCACTGTGTGCATGAAAGCTCATGCCCCTCTAGCCTTCAGCTCCTCAGAAGGCTTCGGGATGTTGTGGGGGAGGGTGTTCTCCTAGCAGCATGGAGACCCCTTGTGAGCCCATTACCCGGGGACGTGCCAACTTCCTCCCTATCTTTGTCCCTCTGACGTCTCCAAATGAGAGTGTCAGAGGTGGCCAGAGACAGCTGCAGCTTAGAGGTTCTCAATGCCCCTCTGGCAGATGTCAGCTAACCCCAGTCTCTTCGACCTCCTCAGATGAGGGGCTCCTGCCACATGGTCAAGGGAAAACCAGAACCAGAAGAGGCAAAGAGCTAATATTTGCACAGTGCTGTACAGTTGACTCATAACGGCTTCCCACAATCACTATGCAAAGTTATTCTGCTTTCTAGCTAAATCCCAGCAGGCACCAGGCCACATCTGCCTCATGGAAAATTCTGATGCCTGCTGAGGTACCCAATGGCTCTCTGCAATCTAGGCACTTGGGAAAAGCAGATGCCCTGGAGGGAGTGCCAGCTTTCTGTTCTGATTCAACCTGGCCTTTCTGTTAACTAAAACCCTGCCTGTTGGCCTGTTCAGTCCTTGAACTCTACTCTGTTTTATTTCTGGGCAAGGGAACCTACATCAAAATAACATGGGTGACCTTTGGTTTTGCTCTTGGGCAGGAGCAAAGCTGTAATTGGAGGCCACAGGCCCTGAGCAAGGGCTTGGAGCACAGTTCAGAGGCATAGACACGGCCTTGTTTCTTCAGCTTTAACAGACACAACCCGGGCTGTGGCTTAAACACACTGTCCTCATTGACTGTGCATCGCCCATCACGATCCCCGAGCAGGAGACTGTCTTGTTCAATGTCAAATTCCCTGCAGTAGTTTAAGGATTTAATACCTGGGGATCTGATTTGTAGGTAGGGTTACCCCAACAGGAGACTGCTACCAGGGATGAGAACCACAGGGACCTTCCCTCCCGGCCTGGAGCAATCTCCCTCTCTATAATACCTATCAATGCCCACTCTCTACACCTGCTTCCTGGGTTAGGAGGTGGGGGAATCCCCCAGCGGTGCCTCAAATTCTTACTGTTTCTTTTCTTCTTCTTTTATCTTTCTCTGCATAGGCCCAGGCTGCCCTGAGGTTCACTCTGGCTAAGATGGCCTCTACTCAGAGGTCTGCCTGCCTCTGCCTCCTGGGCGCGGGGATTTAAGGTATGCGCTACCACCTTGACCCAAACTCTTCCCCATATCTTCTCCCTGTTGCTATCTATCTGTGTTACCCAATTCTTGGAATTTCATTCCAAGAAACAAAAGACACAAGATATCTAGTTCACTGCAGGGCTTATGACTCACACAATTGGGTAAAGGTTGTAGGAGAGAAGTTCCAGGTCCCTAGAGTCCTGGGATATCAGGTAAAATTACTGCTTGAATGTTTTCTTCTTCCTCTCAGGCCTGTCATCTTACTGTTATCTCTGATCTGGGAAGCCACAGTTGTCACATGACCTCATATTAGTTCTGCTCCATTCTTTCCTCCCTGTGATGCTCAGTCCTGGTTGGCAGACTCATGACCTCTGTCTTGGTTTGCTTTGTTAAAATAAAATACCTAAACCTCCTGGGAACATTTTAAAGAAGAGAGGTTTATTTGGCCTCACAGTTTCAGAGGTGACGATATTCCAGAGCACAACACCAGCGTGTCAGTGTCAGGTGAGAACCTCAGGGCCACAGGCCACCAACTGCAAACAGAAAAGAAGCAAGAGCACCATAGTACAGCAAGGTTCCAAGCTTGATTTTAATATCTCTTGTTGGCAGTGTCCAGTCCAGGCTCAAGAGAGCAACAACTTAGAGCAGCACTGATCCTGCATAACCAAGGACCCCTCGACATTGCCTCCACATCTCGGGCCCTTAGTACCAGCTATCCCTTAGCAGGGACAAACTACCGGCACCATCTGAATTTCCAGAACGTGTACACAAGCTGTTATGTGGCAAAGGGAATTAGGGATGCTCACCAACCAGCCTGGAAACAGTGAGGTGGTTCTGGGTTCTCTGGGGGTGGACCTTAGCGGTGGGAGAGGTGGTCAGAAGAGGGAAGGTATTTGAGAAAGACTTGGTCTTAGTGCTGACTGGGAAGATGGAGGAAGAACACTCTGTGAGGAGTACAAGCATTTCTAGGAGCCAAAACAAACAGACAAAACCAAGGAAACAGACTCTCTTCCAGAAGCCCCAGAGGAGCACATTTCTTCCAACGTGTTGACTACAGGCTAGGGAGGCCTTGGCCTGCACAAGTAATAAACTTCAGTGTGAGCTGACAGCACCAGTAGGATGATCACCCACTCCTCTGACAGGTCCTGTCCCACAAACACTTTCACCACCACAGTGACTCCCACTTTTCTTTTCCTATGTCACTGTCTAGATTACAGCCATGTCTTCACTCATCCCTCGTCTTGTCTAAGCAGACCATGGTCATGAATGCACAGTGCCTGTTCAGTGCTGTGAGTCCAGCACCTCAGCTGTAGCACATGCATTCCAGGACCTGGAGAATGCACATCTGTGGGACTCACTGAAGCAGGTTGAAATGATTACGTCCATGGGTCTTCCTTATCGCTTTCTTCTTCTACCCAAGCTGGCTACCTAATCTCATTACCAGAGGAAGGCAGTGACTATGGACCTTGTTTGAGTCATACAAAGTGTGTGACACTTAAATGTGTTCCCAACTAATGGCACTGTTTGGGGTGAGGGTGTGGGGGAAGGTTATGGGGCCTTTAAAAGGTTTAGAACTTTGCCTTTAGAGGTGGGAGTTGAGGGGTTTTAGCCTGAACCTACTTCCTACTTGCTTCCCGAACCCCACTTTTTGTGTGTAGACAAAATGTGATCTCGCTGCCCCCTGACTGTCAGGCTGTCTTCATGTTCCTGATGCCTTGTCTTCCTGGCGTGGTGGACTCTGTCCTTCTCGGGCTGTAATCTAAAATAAAACCCTTTCTTCTACAAGTTGCTTCTGGTCATGGCATTTTAACACCAGAAAAGTAACCAATATGGACACCAAGGACAGCTGTGGTCCTCACCAGACATTTCTCCTTGCCAGCCTCTCCTGCAGACCTGTCTTTCCAGCAGAACCAGAGGTCCACATGCGCAGTGCTTAGAATATGAAAAGGTCTCCGGAAGAAGAATCTGGCTATGGCTGCTGCTGTTCCCAGAGCATGTCACTGTTCTTCGGGACTGTGACTCAGTTAAGAGAGTCTGATTGCAAATCCAGCTCAGCAAGCTCATTCTCTTCCTGTGGAGGCCGTGGGTGACTCGAGTCTATGTGCTGTCTGTGGCAGCTATTCTAAGTGTCA
Source organism: Rhombomys opimus (assembly GCA_010120015.1). Classification (NCBI taxonomy): domain Eukaryota; kingdom Metazoa; phylum Chordata; class Mammalia; order Rodentia; family Muridae; genus Rhombomys; species Rhombomys opimus. The sequence goes on along the minus strand of REGO01000346.1, from coordinate 1,366,993 downwards.
GGGATGGGTATAACTTAAACTCCAGATGGGTCTGGGGCTTGCCTGATTGTATTCCAAGGAAGCAGGGGAAGTCAGAAGATGGTAAAGTGGGATGGATGGATTCTGCGTAATACTGGGTAACCAGAGCAGGAAGAGGTACGGGTAATGTTTCAGTGGTGACTGGAGTCCACAACCAAGGAGATAAGTGTGGCTAGAAAAATCCAAGGCATTTACGAGACTTTGGAAAGTGATGCAAAGAATGGAATATGAGTCCTTGGGGATCACTGTGAGAATACAGGCTCCTGGGAAGCATTTGTTCTGAGAACAGAGCCTTCTACCTTGTGTATATTCCGCTGGTGGACTGTGTGTTACTTCAATCTGCTGAGAAAAATGACCTGGCATCATCACAGTCTTCACAGTACTGATCAACACACCTGACTACTTAACCTCTAGTCTTGAATCTGAATTTTACTGCTTTGTCTACCTCTGACTGCATAAGAAACATTTTGGATTTTCCTCCCCTCATTGTAAGTAGTCGGGGAAAGCATTTTGGAAAAATATATTCTAAAACCCAAAACAGTCATCTTTTAATCCAGCCCTAGTTTTTTCTAGGGATCTCACCTCCGAGGGCCATCAGCATACAGATTGAGATTTTGCACAAAGCTGGTCCTCCCTGCTCAACTCAGCAGAAGACAAGGACCGAGACCTCCTATGTGCAGTCTGCTGTGGCTTGAAAGCTGCTTCACTTTTCTAACAAGTGAAAAACTGGGATTGCTGGATGCAGTGGTACACACCTTTAATCCCAGCACCTGGGGAGGCAGAGGTCAGCAGATCTCTGTGAGTTTGAGGCCAGTCTGGTCTACAAAGTGAGTCCAGCATAGCCAAGGCTACACAGAGAAACCCTGTCTTGAAAACAAACAAACAAACAAAAAATCTGGGACCAGCTGAATAGCCCCTTTTAACCCACAAAAAAGAGTGAGGTCACAGGCCTTACGGACCTTGGACTCGAGGGGCCAGCAAGAGAGTACAGAGAGTAACAATTTAGTAGACCAGGGACCCGTGGGGCAAAGCAGAAACAGGTGAGAGTAGGGAGACGTCACCTGTGACGAGCCTGCTGGAGGCTCACTTAGGGGAAAGACAGAGCAAAGTTCTCAGTCTAAGGCAGCGGTTCTCACCCTGCCTAAGGCTGCCGCCCTTTAATACTGTTCCTTATACTGTGGTGATCCCCAACCATAAAATTATTTTGTTGCTACTTCCTAACTGTAATTTTAATACTGTTATGAATCCCAATGTAAAAGTCTGATGTGCAGGATGTCTGATGTGTGACCCCAAAGGGGTTGCAGCCTGCAAGTTAGGAATGGCTGGCCTAAGACCTGGGGTCACTGAGAGTCTGAGACACAATTATGAGCGTAGGGTGAGCTCAACACCAATGTAAAATATAAAGGTCTTCTCCGAACACTTATGTTTATCTCCAACATCATATTCGGATGCCAACAAGAAACACATATAGGATATTCTAAAAAGAAAAACAAGAGCACAACTTAGAGCAAACAGGAAGCATAAACCAAATTCAGATGTGGGGGAAGTTTTGGAATAAATAGGCCAGTGATTCTACAAGTGACTATGGTTAGTATGTATGGAGTAGAGTTAATACCATAGACCCTGTTCAAGAACCGACGGAAAAGGCCAGTTGGACAAAAAAGGCCTTCACTAGAGTACAAACTCTAACAGAAATTAAGACTCTCATGGTGGTCTTCTTGGTAGAACAGACAGCTCTGGGAACAAAGTTTTAATGTGAAGATATCACAATAGAAACTTCTATCCCTGAAAGAGCAAAGAAAAACAATAGAAGCAATGATAAAGATGAAGAAAAAACTGTGGACAACCACGGAAGATATGATGTAAGTGTAACTGGGATTCGAGAGAGGAAGGAAAAAGTAGAAACAGTGACACTGGGAATTTCTTTCAGATTAATCCCCCAAACACACACCCCCCAAAGCCCAGAGCACACCAAGCAGAAGGAACAGTATACAGAGCAGGCACCTTGTTTTCGAGCTATGGAAAATCAAATATAAAGAAAACCCAGCAAGAAGCTAGAAAACCAAAACACCTTATTAAAAAGGATGACATCTGACTTCTTCTTAGAAACTGTACTTGAAAGAAGAGAATGAAAAGTATTTAAAGTGTTGAGTGGAAATGAAATCCACCAACATAGAATTCTGTGCCGAGAAATCATACTCCACAAGGAACAGGAAATAAACACTTTCTCAGATGAACAAAAGTGATAAATATGCAAAGCTCAGATTCACATTAAGAAAGAGAGTTGGGGAAAGAATAAGTAAATATAAAATAAAAAATTATTCTTATTTATAACTTATCTAGCAGACAACAGTTATCTCAAAATAGAGAAAACAATATATACATATATAGTACAATATATAGATATATATGACTGCTTAAGCAAAAATGGCAATATGTGACATTAGTAATAAGCAGGAGAAACGTGGCTTATTTCATTTTTTAAGGCACCAATACTACCACAATGTGGGGTTAGCGCTATTTAAAAGTGCACAGCTTAGGTGTACACGCAGACTGCGTATTTTGAGAAGCCATAAGATAGTGTTTTAAAAAGTATGAGTGACATGGTAAGAGAAAAGAACAAATAGAATTGTATAAAATGCAGAGATTGTAAGAGGCAGAAAAAGGAGTGGAAACATTTTAAAATGGAACAACTGAGCCAGCAAACAGAAGCCAGTCACAGGTAAGATGGATACTAACCCAGTTTTATCCATGACCACTTTGAATGTTAATGTCTGAAATCAGTTTATCAGAGTGGATGAAAAGTCTCTACCTGTAGTCTATAAGAGTTCTGCTTGGCTTACAGTCTTAGAGGAAACTGACTCTCCTCCCCCAGCAGCTAACAGTCGCCAACATTTCCTGGCTAACATTTCCTGGGAAAGGGGTAGAACTTCATGTCCGGCTCCTCCCACTGTGCTGGGGTTTGGTCAGGCTTAAACGTGTATGGACTGCACGCATGTTGTCACACCTGCTGTGAGTGTATTCGCAGCTTCCTCAGTGTGTCTGAAAACACTCTTCCCTGTGCTCAGCCGCCAGCTCTGGCTCTTACACTCCTTCTGCCTCCTCTTCCACAGTGATCCCAGGGCCTGGTTAGTCGAGCATACACATCCAAGAATATCTGGGCATCACAAATTGGTCTCGAAGGGAACTTTGTTTTTAAAGGACATAAAAGTGACTAGGTAGGAAGGGGTGGACTGTGGGAAGAGTGGAGAGAGGGCAAATATGATCAAAACACATTGCACAAAATTCTCAATTAAGAAAAATATTTTAGAAAGGTCTACTTTTAAATTTAAAGACATATAAATTAAAAATAAATGGAGAGAGACAGACCATTCCAGAGGAAATCAACAAAGAATAAAAGCAGCATGTAAATGTCAGACAGAACTGATTTGGAAAAAAAAAATTAAAAAAGCATTGGAGTTAAAGAAGGATCTACTTAGGGATAAAGGAGTGAATTCTCCCCCAAAATTCAACAATCCTTGGCGTGGTTTTGTGTAACAACAGAAAATAAAAATACACGCAGCAAAATCTAATAGAATTGTAAGTATTAATAAATATTAAGTATTAATTAACTGTAAGTATTAAGCAATAATCATATTATTGCTGGAATCTCCAGTGCCCTCTATCAGAAATGACATGTCTACAGGACAGAAAATCAGTAAGAACACAGCTGAACTCAACAGCACCATCAATCTGCTGGATGAATGAGGCATTTATAGACAGGCTCATCCAATAGAAGCAGAGGCTACGTTTCTGGCAGGCTAACTTGGGAGCAAGATGTTCACCAAGGCCGACCATTTTCTTGCCATGCTTACACCGCCTAGCCCCTCACAGAACAGAAGGCACTGGATTTCTGATTGCGTAGCACTGTGGAAAGGAACTAGGAAGCAATGTAAGAAGGATGCTGGAACTCCCATCCCCACCCCCACCCCAGGTCCTGGCAATCAAGCAATAATATTGGTCCAAGGAAAGCACTCAAAAAAACTTTAAAATACTTTAAACTAAATAAATGCATAGCTTATTGAAGTTTGTGAAATAAAAAAAAGTAGCAATTCATAGAGGAAAATGCATATTATTGCATGAAAGCATATTTACATTTTCATCATAGGAAAATAGAAAAAAGGATACCAATATAAGTTCAAAGTATGATAAAAGAAGAAATAATGAAGCCAGTACAGAGATCAATGAAATTAGAAACAGAAAATCAATAGAAGAAATCAATAAAACCCAAAAACCTTTTATTCAATAAAATCAGTAAGTCTTTTTTTCTAGGCTAAAGGGAAAAAAAGAGTGAAGATACAGTAGTCGCTATCGTAATAAAAGAGGGGAACTCTCTATCATGAGAATTACATATGTGATGCAGGAGTATTGTGAGAGTTTCTGTGCCTGCAATATGACTGCTTCAGTGAAAGGAAATCACTACCAAAAGCCGCACTCTGCCCAGACTCACACCGAAAGGGATGATCTGAAAAGATCTGTGCTTGTTACAGAAATCAAGTCAGTAAATAATACAGGAAGCATCAGCTGCAAGCTTGTTCAGCTGTGGCTCTTCCAGACGTTAAAGGAGGGACAAATCAATCCTCTGTAGACTCTTCAAGAAGATACAAGCAGAGGCTTCTCCCCCCCCCCCAGTTTACTCAGTGGGGCCCCCATTAACCCCACACAGAAACCATTTAAAGTTATGGCAGAACAAAGCTACAAACCAGTACCTTAGAAGCACTGATGCAAAACTCAATAATATTAGCAAACCAACATCAGCAAGTCAATCTAGGACAGACAGATGGCTCCTGGATTAAAGGTGCTTATCTAGAAAGCCTGATGGCATGAGTTTGAACATTGAAACCCACAGGAAGAACCAAGTCCTGAAAGATTTTTTTTACATCCATATATGCACTGTGGCTCATGTATGTGATCCAATAATAATAAGAGAAATCAAACCTAAATTTTATAAAATAAATAAAAAATGTTTGGGGCCGGGAAGATGGCTCAGAGGTAAAGTGCTTGCTGTGCAACCACGAAAGTCTGAGTTTGGGTCTCTCTACGGCACACAGAAAAGCCAAGAATAACAATGCTTGCCTATAACCTTGCGATGGGAAGCCAGAGACAGGTAATTCCGGAAAGTGCCTGGTTAGGCAGTTTATCTGAAATGGTTAACTCCAGGTTCAGTGAAGAGATACTGTGTCAGAATAAAAGAGGAAAGTGACAGAAGAGGATGCCAGGGTCAACCTCTGGCCTCCACATGCACTCACATTATATCCATGTGCTTAACCGACTCTTCCTCTGCAAGCTGGAAATGGATAGGAGTCCTATTAACTCAACAAAACTCTATAGAAGTATGTGGGTTACATCACACTTACTGCAGAGAAACTCAGCACTTTGCTGCTAAGACCCCCAGCAAGCCAGGCTGGCGTCTTTGCTGCTCTTCTGCTTAAACTGAAGAGCAAACTAATGAATCAAAATGAAAGAGAGAAATGGAGAGCATGCAGATGGTGAATGGAAACGTGACATTGTCTTTGTTTGCAGAGACTTTCGTTCATCTATTTAGAAATTCTAAAAATATATTTAAAACGTTTTGGAACTACTTTTATAGCAGGGCTATAAGGTTAAGGGTTAGTACCTAAAAAACAATTTTAAGAAATTCCCATGAATTTCCTATTCATGGGAAATGAACAGGTAAATTTAAAATAGAAAACACAACAATTCTGTTTATATAAAAATACTCAAAACACTTAAATATAAAAATAGTAAAATAATGCAAGGTCTACATGAAGAAAACTATAAAACTCTAGCAAGAGAAATCAAAGAACCAAATGGGAAGATAGACCCTGCTCATGAACAGAAAAGTCAGTGTTGCGATGTAAGTCTTCTCAACATGTTCTATAGATTCAACCACCTCAACCAAATTCACAGCAATTTACTTTGTGTATACCAATAAAACATGCCTAAATTAATATAAGAAGACCAATGATTTAGGATTTCCAAGAGGATATTGAAAAAAAGAGCAAAAGTTGGAAATGTAACTGACTCTGAGATGTTACAGTATTTGTGAAAGAGTAAACCAGTAGATCAGTGGAAAGAAATATAGATGTCAGAAATAGGGCCATATAAGCCTAATGAAATGATGTCTTCTGGTTGATTTTCAGTTGCTGTGACAAAAACATGATGAAAAACAAACTAAGGAGAAAATGATTTATTTCCGCATACTGGTTACAGTCTATCGTGAAGGGACTGTTATATAATTAATATAAATTAATATTTATTATTGATTTATCTTTTAGTTAAACAGCAGTTATTCCTAAGCCAGCTGTATACCCAAATCACCACACAGAGACCAGGATGTATTTAGTTAACCTAGAGCACAATGTTGGGCAGTGAGTACTCCATCCTATATGTCCAAGCTGGCATAGTTTCCTGCCATTCAGATTTTACCCATAATACTTGATTTTAGTTATATCTTAGGTCTGGTTCATCTCTCCTCGTGGTTTGAAGTCCTATCCTGTTGATCTCTGCTCTCCTACTCTTCCTGCTCACTTTCTTCTCCTCCCTTCCAGACCAGGATGTCCCACCCTATTCTTTCCTTTGCTCACCATTGGCTGGTTGTTTTATTGACAATACAAAAAACAAATTGTGGCATGTTTATACAAACTTGAGACAGGTGATATTGAGAATAAACATCATAGTGCAATGTCCTGATTGAAACCAGATAGTGGGGTAGAGAAATCAGCATTTGAATGAACAAGGGTAAATTGTATCCATTCCACAAGAACATTGTATCAACAAGGGACCATCAGGACTTTTCAGAGCAGGAACTCAAGGCAGGAACCTGAAGGCAGAACCTGAAGACAACAATGGAGGATGCAGCTTTCTAGCTTGCCATCTAGTTTTCCTATGTAGCCTCAGATCCGTATCTGGGAATGGAACTGCCTATGATGAGTTGGGCCCTCCTGCATCAATTAGCAATTAAGAAAAAAAGAGTCTCAGGGAGTCAGAAACAGGCAGATCTCTGTGAATTCAAGGCCAGCATGGTGTACAAAGAAGTTCCAGAACAACCATGGTTGTTATATAGAAAAACATTTTCTTGCAAAAAACACAAAACAAAACAAACAACAATAGCAAAAAAAACCCAAAGAACCAAACCAAACTAAACAAGTCTCATAGACATTTCCTTAGAACATCCTGTTGGAGAGAATTCCTCAGTTGAGGTTACTTCCTTCCACATGACTCTAGCTTATGACAAATTGACTTTAAAAACTAACCAGCATTTCATTCTTTTGCAAGGGGCAAAAGCAATCCAGTGGGGAAGAGATGGTCTTTTCAACAGATGCACTGTAACAGCAAGAAATGTGCAAACCAAAAACAAAAAGAAAGACAGACTGGAAGGAAGGAAGGAAGGAAAGAAGGAAGAAATCTTAGATTAAAATGATTTAGGTGGCTTTCAGTTTAGTGATGACATGGTAAGACACATCAGAGAAGGTCACGCACACGCACACACACACACATACAAGAATTTGATAAGTAGGATTTGACAAAAATTTTCATTTCTGATCTGCAAACTAAATTTCAAGAAAATACAAGAATCTCAAACACTGATCATATCAAATAATGGCAAGGTCCCAAGGCCCCAGCTTGTTTTAGTCCCTGCTGGTGGGAACCTAGCATGGTTGGAACTCAGCTTAGAAAAGTGGACACACTCTTCCTGGAGGACCCAGCCAGCTATCATTTTTTGATATTTACTCAAAATAACTGAAAATGTATATTTACATTTTAAAAATTGATCATGAGTGTTTTTAGACCTTTTAATCAAAATTGCCCAAAGTTGGAAGTAACCAAGATGTCCATCAGCTGATGAATGGATAAGTAAGCTGTGGTATAGCTAAGTAATGAAATATTATTCAGCAATGCAAGAAATAAGCTATCAAGTAATGAAAAGACATGGGGAAAACAAATCTGTATCTCTAATTAGAATAAACTGGTATGGAAACATCAGTATTTATTGTATGATTTCAGCTATATACATTCTGTAAAAAGCAATACTATGTTTAATTTGGTTGAAAGTCTAACTCTTTAGATTCTAGGATGGCTACTCCAGCTTTCTTCTTGAGTTTTCTTGGAAAACCCTTTTCCAGCTTTTTACTCTAAGGTAATGTCTATCTTTTTTTCTTGAGTTGTGTTTCTTGTAGGCAGAAGAATGTTGGGTCCAGTTCATGCATCCATTCTGTTGGCCTGTGTCTTTTTATTAGAGAGATACTAATGACCAATGATTGTTAGTTCCTTTTTATCATGATGTTGGTGGTGGCAGTGTGTTTGTGTGCTTGTCTTCTTTTGTTTGTTTCTGTAGTGAAGTTATTTATATCCTGTGTTTTCTTGGGTGTAGTTAACCTCTTTGGGTTGGAGTTTTTCTTCTAGTATCTTCTGTTGTGCTGGGTTTGTGCAAAAATATTGTTTAAATTTGATTTTTTTTCATAGCATATCTTCTCTTCTCCATCTATTGTGATTGAAAGCTTTGCTTAGTATCATAGCCTGGGTCTCTTAGGGTCTGCAAGACATCTGTGCAGGCCCTTCTGGCTTTTACAGCATGTTGAGAAGTCAGGTGTGATTCTGATAGGTCTGCCTTTATAAGTTACTCAGTCTTTTTCCCTTGCAGCTTTTAATATTTTTTCTTTGTTCTGTACATTTAGTGTTTTGATTATTATGTGGTAGGAGAAATTTCTTTTGTGGTCTAATCTATTTGGTGTTCTGTAAGTCTCTTGTGTGTTTAAAGACATCTCTTTCTTTAGGTTCGGAAAAATCTCCCCTAAAATTTTCTTAAAAATATTTTCTGGTCTTTGGAGCCAGAAATCTTCTCTTTCTTCTATTCCTATTATTCTTAATTTTCTTCTTTTCATGGTGTTCCAGATTTCTTGGATGCTTTGTGACAGGAATTTTTTTATTTAATATTTTCTTTTACAGATGTATTGATTTCTCCAATTGTATCTTCTGTGCCTGAGATTATCTCCTCCACCTTTTGTATTCTATTGCTGATGCATACCTCTGTAGTTCCTGTTCTGTTACCTAAGTTTTCCACCTCCAGAATTTCCTCAGTTTGTGTTTTCTTTATTGAATCAATTTTTATTTTAAGATCTTGACCTTTTTATTAATTTCCTTCAGCTGTTTGTGTTTTCTTTAAGTGATTTATTCATTTCCTTTCTAAAGGCCTCTATTTGTTGGACTGTATTTCCCTGTATGTCTTTGAGGGATTTGTTTATTTCCTCTTTAAAGTCCTCTAGCATTTCCATAAGCATAGATTTACGGTCATGTTCCTGTGTTTTGGCTGCATTAGGATATCTAGTGTTTGTTAGGGTTTTAATGGAGCCACTTTGCCCTGGCTTTTGTTGATTGCAGTCTTATGTTCGCCTTTAGCCATATAGTTGTCATGGCATTGACTGATTGTTCCTGGTACCTGCTGGGTTTCACAGGTCTGGGCAAGCTGACTCCATTGCCAGTCATGCTGGGATGCTTGACCCCATGTAGGCAGCACTTCCATCCCTCAGATAGAAGCTCAAGCTCAGTCCATGGCCAGGGTTGGCACAATCAGAGCAGTTATATCCTTACAGAGGCTCTTAGGAAAAAGCTTCCATTCTCTTTCTGAGTAGGCACTGTGTGGGTGAGGGGACAGCCCACTCAGTTGCTGTGGCCAAGAGAGAGACTAGCTTGGGAACAAAAGAGACCAAGAACATGGCCTTAAATACCATGCACTTGTGGGGGGTACTCAAAATCTCAAATTTGCTGTGAACCTAAAACTGCCCTTAAAAAGGTGTCTTTCTTTAAACAAAAGAAAAACAACTGACAAATTACTTGAATATTCAACAAAAGGAAAGTAATTATGCAAAGAAAACCCAACAGCAAAACATTACACAACCATGGAATGAACTACAAAGATACTATTTTTGAAAGAAAAATGGCTCTGACAGAAAATTATACATTTGAAATGAGTGAAGATGAGCAGATAGCAAAAAAGAGCACCTGAGTGAGGGAATTCAGACAATTGCTGCTTTTCTTGGTTATACTTTTCTCCACTGTCTACGATGCTTACATACTACTTTTAATGAGAAGAAAAGATTTGCTGCCTTCTGCAGGCCCTTGAGGAGTTGATTTCCTGAACTCTGCACTCCTCATTAACCAGGCTGAGCTTTATGAAGCTGGTCCAACACGCTCCCTCCCAGCCCTTGCCTCGCACAGCCCGGCAGGGAAGTTGTCTGGCTGAGACTCCAGATCCAATAAAAGCATTACAGCCGTGCCTCCTCCTTGGAGCTTTTCTACATATTCTCAACACAGCAGATGCACAAGCTTCCCAAGTCTTTGACTCCTCTGCGATGCCGGAATTGCTTTTAATGGGAATTCTGGATACACTGGAACCATCCAGACTGTTCCTAACCAACACACTCTCGGTGCCATAGACTGAGCTCCCAAACTCCAGATCCTCACAAGTCTTTGTAAAAGATGGACATAGATCCAGAGTGGTTTTAAGAAATATCTTAGCTAAGATAGAAATCTAATGCAACTTGACTCCAACAATAAAGAAAAATTTCAGAGGTGGCAGGCTTCGGGAACAATGTGATCCAATTGTTCTGGATGGCTCAGGACCCTGGCTTTGTTTTTTTGGCCATGTTCTTGGCACTCTTGTCTTCAGGGTAGCTTCTATCTGAGCCACAGCAATGGAGTGAGCTGTTCTCTCATCCATACAGTGCCCACTCAAAAGAGATGATGTCCCTCTCAAGAGCTCCAAAAGCACCTTTTGTCTGACTGTGAGCTGTGCCCTGAGGGATGAAGGAATGGGCAAATCTACTCTGGTCAAGTGACCCAGAAGGCTGGTAGAATAGTCACTTTCCCCAGAGCCACGTGAGTCCCCAGACAAAAATCACCACCTCCAGTTAGAAGAAACTGGAACCTGAGGAGGTTCCACAAATGTCCATCATGTCATGCTGCTCGGTGAAATTGCTTTTGGCAAATGTATCTAGAGTTGTTCTTTGCAAGCATTAACAACAGAATTTTTACTCAGGAAATGCTTATCATCAACTTACAGATCTAGTTACACGGAACATTTTAATATTCATAATTGAATTTTTATATAAAAACATTTCTTATTTCATTGTTTCTGGCACTTCAAGGAAATGAATATCTCAAGAATATTGATTCAAAATACCTCAATGGCCCAAGAAAATAAAGATTAGGAAACTAATTATAGCTTTTCCTTTTGAAAAGAAAAGATGAGTTTAATAAACAAGCCAATGAAAATCGATGTGTTAAGAAGAACTCCCTCCGTGAGGCCTTATCAGCATTTTCTAAGTCTCCCCTGTGCCCAAATGTCCTTCCTCCTTCTGATCTGCTGAGAGTCACCACTCAGCTCAGTAGCCCCTCCCACGGCCTCTTCTTGGAGCATCCCCGGTGTGCTGGTACACCCCTGAAGACTCTCCTGTGTGGCTCACCATGCCTGGCTCTTCCCACCTTCCAAAGAACACTCACCTGACATTGCATTGTGTTACCACCCTGTCTGCTACACTGTAGAACATAGTCATTTCCTAGAGAGGCAACTCAGACGAGGAAGGGTGACAGTCGGGAGAAAGTCATGTGAAAATGGCCAAGGGGTTTTAGATTTGATTTTATTTTATTTTTATTATTAGTTTCATTTTATTAACTCTATATCCCAGCTATATCCCGCTCCCTCATTCTCTCCCAACCCCACCTCTCCCTCCCTCATCTTCTCCTTGCCCCTTTCCAAGTCCACTGATTGGGGAGGACCTCCTCCCCTTTCATCTGACCCTGTTTTATCAGGTATCTTTGGGACTGGCTGCAAAGTCCTCCTTTGTGGCCTAGCAGGACTGCTCCTCCCTTGGGGTGTGGTGAGGTCGAAGAGGCTGCCATTGAGTTCCTGTCAGAAATAGTCCCTGTTCTCCTTACTATGGGAAACCAATTGGTAAGGCTACATCCGAGCAGGGGTTCTAGGTTATATCCATACATGGTCCTTGGTTGGAGAAACAGTCTCAGAAAAGACCCCTGTGCCCAGATTAGCCAAGGGATTTTTCAAACCCAATTTCCAGAAAATCGTACCATGTCAAATGGCTTCTAATGAAGAGCATTCTGCAGAAATTTGATAACAGGAGCTGTGATCCAAGTGGGAGTTGACTGGAGAGAAAAAGAGGAAGGAAGAGAACTAGGGCAGAAAGTAGACCAAAGCAAGGAGGAGACACAGAATCCCACCAAGAATCCCTGAGGTTAGAGATGGGCTTGGGGTTTCCCTACTAACAGAAACCCTGAACAACTGCTTCCTCGTATCTTGAATGCTCATGCAATGGGATGGACACCCAAGAAGTAATTGGACACCTGAGAAGTGGGTTGTCTTTTTGTCTTTTGATTATGAAGTGTTGTGGAGAATTTCAATCTCTCTCTTTTTCTCTCTTCCCTTTCTCTTCTTCCCTTCCTCCTTCCATTCTTTTTTTTTCCTTGCTTCCTGCCCTTCATCATCCTTTCCTTCCTTCCTCCACAACTAGGCTAGGGAGAGGCACCCTCTTTAGTTATCCTGGTTCTCCCACCTCTTCTGATTATGTGATCAATGGTCACTCTATGTTGCACTTGAGCATTTATGTCCAGGCTCAGCCATGCTCACTCACTTATATGCTTTCCGTACCTACTTTTGTTCCAGAAAGGCAGAACCTGGTCATTGCAATAGACAACATGTGATCCATAAACTCATTGCAGAAGTTACTGACCCACTTCAGCCTTTAAACTTGACACTCTTCAAAGAGAGAGAGAGAGAGAGAGAGAGAGAGAGAGAGAGAGAGAGAGAGAGAGTTGATTACCCCAGTGGCCTTTCTTTCTTCCCTCACTGGCATCTCCAGAGATAACTGTGGCTTCCAAGACTCATCTTTTATACTGTGTGTCTATGAACTAAGCACCAGTTTAAGAGATTCTTACCTTGACATTGACTCACCTTGAACTCTGATGCTGACGGGACTCACCATCCTGGTTCCATGAATCACTCCTCTAACAAAACACAACACTGTCCTTCAGATAGATACCCTTTCCCCCAAAGTAAGTTTTTAACACTGCTAGCTGATCTGACCCAACTCTTACAGCTCTTGGACCCCCTCCATACTCTGACCACAAAAAGAAGCTACCAGCTTTGGAAAACTGAAAAACGCTGACATCATGGCTCCTGTTTCTGAGTGCTTTCTCTTCTTACAGAATAAGACAGAAAGCTGAAGCTACTATTCAGACCAGAAAATTCTCTTTTATAGTTCAAACAAGGAGAGGCAGCATAACGTGAGCTCTCAGAAGCTAATCAATCCTGCTGCTCAGCCCTGCCATTTGGACTCAGGGAATGGAGGACTAGTTTGAAAGGCATCCTGGAGAGCAGGTGGCCAGGCAGCAGGTTTGAAACAATTTTCAAAGAGGGTAGAATCCGGCCAGTGTAGAGTCAGAACGGTGTCCTCAGACCTGAGCTGGCTGTGCTGCCTCAAAGGCAGTCTTGGGGTCACAGAGGAGCCTGGCAGCAGCACCTCCTATAAGACAGACTGGGCTGTGACCCCCATTTTAACCATGCAAATTTGGAAAAAGCATCTCTCCTCTTTGAGACACAGGAGCCTCTTTTAAACAAATGATGTCCCACTGTGAGCACATTGGGCTGGTATATAGAACAACAGCCCCCAGCTCTGGTGGTTCAACTTATGATAATTTTCATCTTTGCGGCATTGCAAAAGGAAGGTGTGTCATTGGAAGCCATTGTTTTAGTTTGATTTTTGGATTTTTCTAGCCCAGCAATATGGAGTCTGAATATTTCTCAAGATGCTGACCAGCAGTAGTGAGCCACAGCTCCCAGCTTGCCACAGTCACCAAGACAAACAGCAGGCATCCCTGGGTGTACTGTGTCGCTAAGCTGGGATTCTCCTGGGTCAGGGGAATCAGTGAACTTGAAACTCGTGAAGCCAGCTCTAGTTTACAGTGTGGTTATGGGGACTTTGACCAACCGTGGATGGACTAGTTCTTGTTGATCTGACACAAAGTAGAATCACCTGGGAAGAAGAAAAACCACAACTATGAAATTACCTCTAACAGTCTGGCCTGTAACAATTGAGATGAGAGGGCCCAGGCCACTGTGAGCAGTGCTACCCTGGGCAAGTCTTCCTAGGTTGTATAAGAAAGCAGGCTGAGAAAGCCAGAGACAGAGAGCCAGTAAGCAGAACTCCTCCATGGTCTCTGCATCAATTCCTGCCTTCAGGTTCCGGCCTTCAGGTTCCTGCCCTGAATTCCTTCTATGACTTCCCTCAGTGATGGACTGTGTAAGTGAAGTGAATCCTTTCTTCCTCTTTACTGCTCTAGTTGGTGGTGCCTAAACATGAGGTGGCCTAAAATCACATGAAATGAGCAACTTTACTCAGAACATCGACAATTTATACTTTAAGAGAGGTCAGTGGAGTAAGGTTCAATCACAAGGACAAGCCACAAATAACGAATCATGTTTTTCCATAGCGGCCTATGAGTACCAACAGCCAAAGTAAACTAACTCATATCCATTATGCCCAGGAGGAGCACAAAAACACATTCCAGGAACAATTCTGTGTTTTGAAGAAACTGAGGACACAAGATTCTTGTCTAGTTTTCTCACATGCTCTCAGAAATCTTTTCACACAGGCTCATTCATGGACCATATTCTGACACTCCCCATCTTATCACAGCCACAGAAAGCAAACTGGGACAGCGGGTGATCTGAGGTGTGTCTTTACACCGTTAGTCAATACTTGTCATTCTACACACCACCTGTCCATCTATTAGCATAGCTGTCCTTGGTTTGGGTTAGGGGCCTTTGTCAGTATTGTTAGGTTCTAATTCCGTCTTCACCACTTACTAGCCAGTCATCTTAGTCTGTTCATGTCTTGGGTTCTTGTCTGTGAGGTAGGGGATGTGCTAACGCTCCTTACTGGGGTCGTTAAGAGAATAGATGGACTAATATACAGGGCACCTGCTGGCACCTGATCAGTATACCATGCAACTGGCTCTGTTTTCCTGCTGTTACAGTGTTGTGAGTTGAGGTCTGTGATAATGCTGGGTAGATGCATAGCAGATGGCTTTCATGAGTTATAAGCAAAGGTTCCAAGAAGACATGAAGTTGACTTTTCCATTTTCAGAAGATCCCAGTTCCCATGAAAGAAACATTTGCCTTTGAAATGATGTAAAGGCACATCTCAGACCACCTGACAAGCAAATGGATAAATACATTCGCGCTTTACACACAAGCTTTCCCAGCCATGTCAGTGAGAGTGAAAGCCAAGGAACTAGAGCAAGATGCAGAGGATGACGGATAAGCATAGACACTGAAGAGAGCCCATAGTTCACACCTGTCTGTAACCATCATTTCAGCCCCAGCCTCATTCGGTCTCTTCAGCTATGGCTAAATGTCATCCTGGCTCATTGGACTCTATAGAAAAAGTCAAAGGAAAAATATTTGGTTTTGACTCCTATATACACTGAAGAACAATCTTAGGGCTTCTAGGGAACCCAATGCCCAAAGGCACCAGCAATGCTCAACCTCAGCTTTCCTCTGACTGCCAGCGTGAGTGTCTGGATGTTCCCTCAGGGACCCTGGCTTCATCCTGAGCCTCAATAGCAGACACAGACACAGTGCATGTTTACAATTGCTTTCCCAGTTCAGTGATGCTGGGATAAAGAGTTAGAGCTGTTTGACTTGGGTTTATCTGCTCTTCACACCCAAGATGTTGCTCAACTATGGGTAGGTTTTTATGGAGGAAGATTCTGTGCTGGTCATATAACCAAGATTTCCTGGTTATAAGTACTAGGCCACCAGGATGTTCTACTCTGAGCCCCTAAGATAAAGAAGGAAGTGAGAAGAGGACATATTTCACTGATTACTGTAAACACTAGACTGAGGGCCAGAAAGACATAGCTCTCAGTCCCACTTTTGTGATTTGGGGCAGGTTTTGCTCTCTAACCTATTTGTATCAGTTATCTGCTGGCTTTTTAAATCCTAAAACTTTAAAGACTTAAATCAGTGTATTACTCAGCTTTCTGTGACTGTAAAACATACCTGAGATAATGTTTTTAAAACTGAAGGTTTACCTTGGCTACAGTGTTTGGAGTCCCAGCCCATAGCTGTTTCAGCCATGCTTTGGGTCTGTGACAAGACAGTGTATCATTCTGAGGAGTAAACAAGCAAAAGAAAAGGATAGGAACAGAAAGAGGCAGAAGTCCCATAATCCTCTTTGATATCGTTCTTCTGGTGACACACAGACTCACACAAGATTCCAAATTCTTAAAGGAGCCACCACACCTTTACTACATAGACCTCGGTGGGAGTTCACAGGCCAGATTCAAATGATAGTAAAGAAACCCTTAGCTAATGAATTTGTGAGTCAGGCTCAGCAGGTGCGGCTGACCTTTGTCCCATCTGGGAGAGATGGTAACTGTTCTTGCAAAACGGCAAATGCACTCAGCTGCCCAGTTGAGAGCAGTGTGCAGGTGAACTGGGAGCCTCTTTAAGAACTGCTCTGGCTTCTTCTGTTATGTATAAGTTCTAGGCATGAGCTTCTCAATATAATAAAGACAGCATGCAAGCATTTTGTAACCTGGTCCTTAGAAGTTTATGTCATCATTTCTGTGGTGGTTGATATAGTCATAAACAATCACTAATTCCAAAACAAGAAAACAGAAACATTCATTGTTGGAGTGGTATTGGTAAGGTTTAGATGAGACTGTGAAATGGGAGAGATTTAGGTCCTATCTTCAGAGAGCACCACCTACTATCTTATCTGACCCCTAGTACAAATGTGATGGCAATCTTTTAATTTGCAAGGAAAGCATGGTAGTCCTAGAAGTAGAAGTTTATGACAATGAGGGTGGCAGATAAACACCGAACCTGCAAACTCATCTGCAGTTATCTTCTGAAACATGGTAACAGAGGAGAGTTTTATGCTGTTGCCCTGTACTAGAATCCTAGCATGTTAGAAACACTAATGAGCCGCAGATGACAGGGGCAAGCTATGTAGAGAACAGAGTTACAGTCTATGCATGGTAGAACAGATGAGCTGGATTTAGAGAGAAGGCAGGAGGACTTGAGACATGAAGAAACCAGCATGTGCATGGAGCCGAAGGATGTGTGCTGCAGGCTTCCTCTGCCGCGTCCCTCTTCCCTCAGGAACATATGCTCTACTCTCTCATGCCTTTGTGAAAGGGTGCTACTGGAGGGATGGGGACATTCTTCGAAAGGACCTGAATTTAGCCTTTAGATCATATGGAGTAGACAGAAGAGGATATGAACAGAATAGAGGAATGGGCAGAGACAGAGACTGTAGTAGAAGCAGGAATCTTGACCACAGGGAAGTAACCCACTCCACACTGATGCAAAGGAATTCACAATTGAGGACTTGAGCTCATTCAACCCAGAGAGCAAGGAGCCTTCAGTCATGTGTCCCTCAAGTATTCCTGGTAACAGTGGGTACCCAGTCTCAGAAGTAAGCCTGGAATATGGGACTGCTACTCTTAGAGCCATAACCTCAATTAAACCCCCTCAAAGAGAGCATTTGATTCTATCTCCTGGCCTTCAGTTACCCATTCAGTGGGGAACAAGACTGAGCTACTTTAGGAAGCCTAGATCCCACCTGTCTAATTCTAGTGTCGGTACTCTGAACTACATAGCAATTCTGGTTCAGGAGCAGCGTGTTGAGGAGCCCAATCTGGCATACTCAGCATATTCTTGAACTGCGATAACCAGCAGGGCCTTGTGCCAAGAGACAAAGTTGGAGGCCTCTCCTCCTAGGGTACTTGCAAGGCTCATGGAGAATCATAACAGATGGAGGCAGAACCATTAATGTGGGGAAACACTCTAGCAGGCAGGCTCTGGTGAAGATATAAAGCCTGTCTGTGTAAAGCTCCCAGCAGAATATTCCATTTAAAAGCTTCTAATTACACTTCTATATAATTAGGAGGAAATTCACACTCTTTGCCATGATCTGTGGACCCCGTCCTGACCTAGCTGCTGCCTACTTCTGAGTCACTGATTACCTCCCTTCTCTTCCCACTCCTCAGACACAACTGTGTTCCCACCCAGTGTCTTCCCAGGCTCTGATCTCTTTGTCAAGACTTTTCCTCAATCAGCTCTCTGAAGTATCAATATATCAAAGGAGGATGGAAGATGGGATCACTATGCAACTTTGTGATAACTGAATTTTAAACTGTTTCATTGGTGGTCATCTCTACCTGCCCCTAAATGGAAACTAGATGCCCTTTGTTTTCCTGCATGTCCTTGGGTGATGGGAAGCTCTGTGACCACTTTCAGTCAAAAGTTGTGAATCTGTTGGGCCCAAAATATTAACTAGCAGTGTAAAAAGGGAACACTCCTCTGTTTTCCGTGTAGACTTATATCTGAAGCCTCTGTCTGTGAGGGAAGACACAGCTGGCCCTGCCCCTCATCTGGACAAAGCAGGAAAGCTGGGGGGAGGGGCTTCAGAGAAACTTCTACCCAGGCACAGATCTGGAGCTCTGAGTTGGCCCACCCCAACATACACCCATGTAGAAACTGCTGAAGTACATCATGGGGCTGGTCTTGCAGATCCAAAGTTGCAGGATTTCCAGGACACAGCAACAACAGGATGTCTGAGAGGAGTCCTGTGAGGATCCAGTGTTGATGCTGCAGCAGATGCCAGAGGCCTCAAACCGGACCAATGACTCACTGCAATGGACATTTGCAAATAAAGATGTTTGGGCAAAGGGGTAGACTGTGGGACACACTGACAAACCACAACTTCCATGTTGAGATGGCTTTTTTTTTTTTTTTTTTTGCTTTGTTTTGTTTTTCTTTTGGGGTGGGAGGTTGTAAGGGCAGAGGGTGGATATGAAGAAGGGAGATGACAGGGATTGAAGTGCATGATGTAAAACTCACAAAGAATCAACAAAAAGTTTAAAACAACAACAAAAACAAACAAAAACCCAGAGGCTCTCTCTTGAAGAACCACATTGCCAGGACTCCTACTGACTACATACACTTGGAGAGGCCATGAGAAGAGCCCAACTCCAGTTGTTATTTAGATCAAATATTCTCAAATGAGGTCCTATCTACGCCACCCAGACTCTTGACAGACATAAAGTGAAATAATAAACATGGTGTTTTGTGATGCAAAATGTGTGCTGCCTCATTACTCATCAATAGAAAACCAGGACACTTGCATGGTTGCAACACCCACCTCACTCTGCCCTGGCCTTTCTTGAGCTTATTATCAAATCATGAGTGATTAAAATTCAGCCACCTTATATCCAAGCTTTGCCATAAAGTCTCCAGACTTCAACCATCCCTTCTATAACCCCTATCACTTTTTATCCCAGAGTATGATTTTTCATACTCTGAAAGGTTATGCCCGCTCAGAAAATGTTATCAGAAGACCGACTGAGCCATTGATGGCAAGCCACTGAACTGAAAGAGCGTGTGGGGACGCCCTCTCAGCGGCCTTTCAGTGGGGTTCTAGAGGTAACTGCTTCCTTCAGCTACCTGGGCTACCTCAACATCTTTTCCCATGGTCCTTTAGTTTCTCCATAAGTACACCCCCACTTCCTGTATTTGAAATACGTGTTATGGCTTCTGTTCTCCTGGCTGTCTCTCTCCTCCTCTCCAGTCAGCCTGAATGTCTGACCATAATAGAAGTCTCCTGATTGATTATTGATAGTGACAGAGTGTAGCAGAGACTGGAATCCAGGTTAGCACTCCCTGGTATTACACCAAGAGAAAAGAAATCAGGGCTTGTGGAGTAGATGAAGCAGCACAGGCACTGTATGCTCTGACCCTCTTCCCTTGGACCTACAATGGATTAACCATTGCCTGGCTGCAGGAGTTTAAATTACCTATCCATCAGAAGAACATTCAGACATTAGGCTCTTGTCCAAACTCCTCTCACACCTCAGCCTGCAATTTCCTCTGAACAAAGTGATTGTACCACCCTTTCACAGGGGAAGATTAGTCTTCTCAGTCAGGTGACAGCAGCCAAATGGGAGGTGAAATGTTCTGCCTGCTCTCCACCATCTGTGAACATAACCCCAAGCCACCTTCAGATTTGTGCTATCCCTGCTCGGCTTGCTCAGAGCAGGGCTGTCTCTGCTTTGATTGCTTTTCTTGAGGTGTGTGTACATTCTGAATGCACCCCACATTCCCACTTGCTTCTCTTCGTCTTTTGAGGAAGCATCTAACGTTTGTGCAACTGTCAGCTGAGCACTGGTCCAGGACGGACTGTAGTGATGACAGGTGACGGGAATCGGCATCAGGCAGTGACGGCACACACAGGATTCTTCGTTGCTTATTGCTTTGTGGGTTTCTGCCCATATGTTGTTCTTAGTCTGGGATGTCATGAATCCTGGCCCAGTGGGTTGAGCTGAATTCAACAAGACCATTCCTTTATTAAAATATGACCTGACAAATTCAGCCTGCCTGCTTTTCTTTGGAGGCTCAGAAGTAACATAAGTTTGATAATAAAATAGGGTCTAACATCCAACCCAAACAGTTCCCCTCACTTAGAAGACGGAGGCAATGAAGGACAGTGTCCCATCCCTGCAGGGATGTCTTTATCATGCTCCTTTGTGTGTTTTCTGATAAAGGTGGAATGGACATCACTATCCATTGCAAATGACTTCTCCTCAAATCATTTTATACCACTGGCATGACAAGAGCCAAGAGAGTCAGGAAATTCAATCCTTTCTGATGTCTGCACAGAAGATTAACCACCTCAGAGAAATTAGGAAACTGTCTTCCTCCCAGTGACTTAAAGACATAGCTATGCAGTGTGTTAATGAAAACCCCACTGATGTTTGGCATTTATCAAGTGTCAAAAATTAGATTTAGCTGTCCTGTGATTTTAATTAGTGTTAAACTAGTTAAGCCAGCAGGTAGCTGCCTAGATTCAAGCGGCCACCTTCATCTGCATAAGCTTTTACTGGCTGCTGCTCAGGGGAAGGCATGGGTGAAAGGAAAAGCTTCAGGAGAAGGTGGTGTTTGAACTGGACTTTGAAAGTGTTTGATAATTGTTCAAAGAGGAGACGCTCCTTCCAGGAAGAATGAGCTGCACGCACAAAGGGGTAGACCTTAAAATCACAGGACACCCTCCCAGAACAGCAAAGAGTCCAGTTTGTCTAGACAAGAGGGGAGAAGCAGGCGGGGCTCAAAGTCATGCTCAAAGCCATCTTGGTAGCAATGAGGAGTTGCTGAAATGGGCAAAATGTGACTTGGTTCCATGTGAGCTTTAGAGAGAGCTCAGAGAGCAGTGCGTGGAATGGAAGGGTGGAGAAGGAAGCACACAGGGCCTGTTCCAGGGGCCTCTTACAAGCCTGTGCCCTTAGTGGAACAGTGCACGCCAGAGCGCTGATGCTTCCATGAAGCAGTCAGATCCCACGGGGCAGCGGAAGGCCAGGGTTTTATGGTTGCTAGATGATGCGTGTGAAAGCAGGGTTCAGGCTGCTGTGAACTTTGGTGAAATCCAAGGCCTTTGTGTCTGAACTAGAGCAGCAGAGGCTAAGAAGAAAGAGTCACGGTACCCAGGGCCAGTCTGCCCAGAGCTTTGCCAAACCCAGGAGAGAAGCAAGACACTGTGGTGGGGATAGGAGTGAAAGGAACTGGGAAAGGGGAAGGGGAGGGCTACACATCTCTGAATCACTGCCCAGCTTCTCTGAAAAGAACGCAAGCTCTAGAATCAGAAAATTTGTGTTTTAGTTTCCAAATAAGACTGCAAATTCTTTCTTCAAAGGGTGGCCTAAACCACCTTCCCCTTGCACACAGGCTAGATGTCATGGCTTTCTTCTAATGACTGTAACGTGCAAGAACTGGTGTGTGTCACCTTCACAACTAGATCATGAAGGTTGGCCTGTGAGCTTAGAGGATGAGACAGGAAGATGGCAACTTCAAGACTTGCTTGGTCTACAGAATGAGTTTAAGGAGAGCTCGGGCAACTTTAGTAATCCTGACTCAAAACAAAAAGTAAAAAGGGGGCTGGGCATATATCTCATGCAGAGTTCTTGCTAGCAAATGCAAGGCCCTGGGTTTATCCCCAATGGCCCCCAAACAAGTGGGCCACTCTAGATCATGAGGCAACACACCCCTTCTGTGTCCTTTCTCAGAACTCTCACTGAGGAAAGCCAGCCTCCATGCCTAAGGAAACCCAAGCAACCCTGGCTTAAGGAACTGAGACCTACAACTGACAGACAAGTGAGGGAAGCATCTTGTAACCAGTCTGTCCACCCACGTACAAGGAGCCTTGGCTGTTTTAATTGTAACTTTATGAGGTACCTTGAGCTACAACTCAGCTAAGTTACTCCTGAATTCTCAACCCACAGAAGCATGGGCTGAGAGTAACCCATCACGTAACATGTTTGTTACTAAGCTTGACATAATACATACTTAATTACATCCTGGTTTCAGATGCAGACTCTGTTATATATAAATATATGTATGCATTATATAAATAATTTTAAACCTCTGTTTACTGAATTGTAAAATACACTGAGACTAGTGGCCCAGGGTTGATGTCAGAATTGAGTAAGTTATGAAGCATACATCTGATCTGCCACCTATTGCTGGTCACCAAAACACCTGCCCAGTTGTGGCTACGTTGATAAACTTACCAAACGCACTTCACCCCTGACACCTAGTCTGGCCTGCAAGGTCTGAGGGTAGCCTTAGAAGTGTGGGCTGGATGTTACAAGTATCACAGTTCCCAGTGTCCGCAGGTAGACTGGAGTCTGGGAAAATGTACAAGGACCTAAATGTTGACCTCTGCTTGACCACCATGATGGAAGGGGGGAGAACGACCTCTCTGGATAGGTGTGTGACAGGAGTGACCTTGGAGGTTTGGGCAGGTCTTCTCAGTTTCCTTCTCATTAATGTCTTTGCTATGACAGTGGCCATCTCACAGGCTGCTGGGAGGAGCATCTATATGGAGTTTTATCTAGTGGCTTTAGCTTCTTGTGGCTTCTTCGGCACACATGTCTATGAACACTGATAGAATTTGAGTACAAAAACATTTTGACCTCAAATCCCCCAAATCGGTGAGAAGCACCAATATTACTAAAATTGGAAAAATACAATCCAGTGTGCAAAAGAATAAGCTTGGCAGGTTTGAATTGTTCTTCACTGAGAAACAGTTCAATGACAACTCTCAACTTTGTCAAGTTTGCTTTGGAATCTAGGAACACAGTATGATCCAAAGCATATTTTCATAACATACAAAGATTCTAAAACTTTCATTGCAGGTGTGGATTTGTGTGTGAGTGTATGTGTGTTTCTTTCTAAAAGCCAAATTTGGTAACTCTCTGAATGTCCATGAGAAAGGAAAGGAGCTGCCAGCTGTTCATACTGTAAGATACTGGGAAGTATTTCTGTAATGAGCTGGATATATCGACCGGCATTTTCCTAGGGAAAAGGTAAGTCAAGGAACACAAGTATACACACACACATATTACAAACCTATTTATGAAAAATTCAAAGGCTAGAAATTGTTTTCAAAATATGTATTTATATATACAATTACATAGAAAGTACTAAATATTACAGAGACTCTGATAGCTACAACTAGAGAGGAGAGCAATAGCCAACACAAAGGAACCTTTATTATATATCTTCATTGTTTGAATTTTTGCCATGAAGATCAATAAATATATTATTTATGCAATTAAAGTAAATTTATATAAATTCATATGATTTTAAGTAAATACATCTAGGGCTAGATTGACTCGACTCTAGCTGTTTTCTTTCTTTCTCTCCAGTGACTTGATATTCCTCACCATCCAAGGAGCTCCCAGGCTCACTCATCTAAAAGTAAGCGAAGGCATGCGGATGGCAGTTGAACTTGCCAACCAACAGTGCCTCTGCCTCTGACCATTTATGTTATCTTCTGAGTGGCTCAGTCCCTTTCTGACGTGGTCTTCATCTCCAGGATTTCCTCCTCCTGCATCTGTATCTCTCTGGGATGGTGCCTGAGCGTCTGGAGGCTTCCCCACCTTTGTGGCTGAGAACAGAAGGTTGTATCTGGCCTTGGCTCTGCCCTGGGCTCCATCTTCAGATGCATCATGTTGACACTTATTTGGGACCCAGGTGTCTAATCATACCCACTTTGCGTCTTCAGAACTTCTGCTCCCCACATAGTGTGCAAAAGCTAGAGTGGAGATCAGGGGAAGGCATGAGACCAGGGACTTTATCAATCAGAACTCCTCCTAAGCCAAGAGTTCCATCCTGCTGCCTAAGTCCATGGTGGCCTGTCCAGGGGCCAAAGCTGGGCTGCTTATTGAGAGTGAGAGCTCCTTCCTTACCTTACCAGGAGGTCACCCACATCCTTCCTCATTTTCAGATAACTATGGTCCCTCCTTTGCCCTTAACAGGTGAAATCCGGCCAACTGGAGGCTTTGTGCCTCTGGCTTCTCCATCCCTCTCCTCTGCTCTTTGTCTAGGATGGGAAGGGCAGACTTCAACCCCCTCTCCTCTCATGCCTAGCTCCAGCTTTCTGTGTGGCCAGCAGTGTTGGCTCACACTTCACCTGCCTCAAGGGGTTTCTTGAGGAAACTGACTAGTGCCACTTCTTAGCCTGAGAAACCTAAGAAGACTGTATCTTGCAAAAAAGAAGAAATAGACTATTGCCCACCTCCACCCCCAAATTACTGGAAAACCCCTCTTACCTCAACTCATCCCCACATTGCCCTCATTTTCTTCCCACTCCTGGTCCTATTCAGAAGTTAAAGTTTTTCCCAAATGAATCTCAATCTTTCTCCTGTGCTTGAAGTTCAGCAGCATACTTTAGGCACAGGTTGCTTCTAAACTTTGAAGACCAATGGGATCCCTTATTTGGCTTTAACCATGGCTAGGTGGTGAGGGAACTTTAGATGACAGCCTCCACCAGTAGGAAAACAACAAAGTATAAAAACCCAGACAGGTTTAACACTGAGGACCAAGAACAGGACCTGGATAGCCTCTGAGCTCTTTCTTGTCTACACTTCTGCCGCCCACCCAAATGTCTAAGCAACAGGCTGACAAGGGGGTGTGTGTTTATTTGGGGTGTGACAAGGCCCTGACCTGGCATAGCAAGTGGGCAGCTGGGGCCCTGCCTGTGGCTCACAAGTGTGAGCTCTCCCTCTGTAACAGAAGCTCTTTTAGTCAAAGGTAATTAATCTCTTCCTGAAGTGACAGATGGCGGGGGCAGCTTCTTTCGCTTTCTGCAGACCCACACAGGGAACACTAAGCCTCTAGCACAGAAGGAATTTGTCAAATGCAACAGTTGGGGTCCAATCCTCAGCAACCAAACAGGGAGTAGGAAAAGTGACCTGGAATTTTGAAAAACATATATATAGCTTTTAGGAAAATAGATTTTATTTTTTTTCTTTTTATTATTATTGTTATCATTGTCATCTTTATTTTATTTTTTACAACTTATCACTTTATGTCCTGATTGTAGCTCCCTCCCTCAACTCCTCCTGGTTCCACCCTCCCTCCCACTTCCCCCCCCATACCCTTCCCCTAGTCCACTGAAAGGAGGAGTTCTGCTTCCCTGCCATTTGCCCCTAGCTTATCAAGACTCATCAGAACTACCTGGATCCTCCTCCCTCCATGGCCTGGGAAGGCCATTGCCACGGGGAAGTGATCAGAGAGAAGGCAACCAAGTTCATGTTAGAAGCTGCCCCTGTTCCCCTAACTCGAGAACCCATATGGAGACTGAGATGCTTATGAGCTACATCTGAGCAGAGGGTCTAGGTCCTCTCCATGCATGGTCCTTGGTTGGTGCATCAGTCTCTACAGGACCCCATGGGCTCAGATCTTTTAGCTTTGTTGGTCTCTTTATAGAGCTCCTGTGCTAAGCATGGTTGGGCCTGGTTAGTTCTTAGGGGAAATGAATTCTTAATGGTCCTATAGCTTCCCATAGCATGTGATAGAAAAGCCAGAATAAGACAATTTTAATAATTATGTCCATATAGCTGGACATCAGGCATATGCTTATCCAGGTTCACCATAGTTCTCTCTCTCTCTCTCTCTCTCTCTCCCTCTCTCTCTCTCTCCCTCTTCCTCTCCCTCTCCCCCCATCCCTTCTTTCTCTGTCCCCTTCTTTATCTGGTTTGTCCTCTCAGTTGACCTCTTTCTCACTGAGTTTTTTCCTCACACCTTACAAATGGTCATCAGAAGACAGAAGAACCCTAATATCTAGGTTCAAAGACAGTGGAGATGGGAGGCAGAAGACATCTCCACCCTGATGCTCACAGAAGCAGTGTGGGGTTCTTTGGTCAGATGTGCAGGAGTCAGGCATGATCTGGTCACTGACTGGCCTCAGCCTGGCGGCATGTCTCATTTTGGCTCGTGACTGAGACTAATAAAGGAAAAACCCAGAAACAAAATTGGAACTGTTGCCAGGAGACCAAGGGAGTCAGTGCATGAGTGCAAAACAGGAAAACAACAATTGTTCTTTAGAATCATCAGCATGTAAAAAGCTCCAGTTGTGTACGGAGGCATCTGTGCCTTTACCAATAACCTCTGTCTTGGTTTCCTTTCCTGTTGCTGTGATAAATTACTCAGACAACGGCGACTTCAGGAAGGAAGGGTTCCTCCGGCACACAGTTGAAGGCACACAGTTCATCATCAGGCACACAGTAGGAAGATCGAGGCAGCAAGAGCTTGAAGCTGATCATCCATCCAAGAAATCAGAAGATGAAAGATGACAATGAGTGAAGGGACCAGTATCAGCTCAAGACACCCCAAGACCAAGTTCTCAGCATAAGGGAGATTTATTTGCCCCAGGGACACAAAGGTCAGGGAATAAATGGCAAAGACAGGAGATAGAGGACAAGGGAAAAGGAAAAAGAGAGGGAGAAGGGGTGTGAGCCTCTGGGAGGGGGTGGGAGAGCACACAATGACAAAGACCTCCTCTGGATAGAGAGGAAACAGGTGCAGACCATAAGCAAATGGTGGTTTAGGTTTATAAAGGTACAAGTGGAACCCCCATGAGGTGAGGTGATTAATTTTGATGTGACAAGTAATTGGGCAGTCACAAGGGGGCTTTTGATTGCTGGACTTCACTAGTTTAGTAGCTGGACCTTGATGGTGAGCCTCAGGAGGGACAAGTGGCCAAATAAGGGAGGGACTAGACTTTGGTGGTTATCTTTAGGAATGTAGTCTTAAGTTGTTTTAATTTAAATTTACTTTTTATAATTTATTCACTTTACATCCCAATTGTAGCCCCCTCTCTCATCTCCTCCTGGTTCTACCCTTCCCCTCCCCTATTCCTCAGGAAGAGGGTGTCCTCCTCATCTACCATCTGACCCCAGCCTGTCAAGTCTCATTAGGACTGTCTGCATCCTCTTCCTCTGTGGCCTGGAAGGTCCCCACCACCACCAGCGGCAAGTGATCCAAGAGCAGGCAACAGAGATCACTGGAGCATCCGTTTTCATGATGAGCTACTGGAAGAAGCCTTGAAGGACTACAGACATCAACAACAAAACATCCAAGTGAGGAGGGCAGAAATGAGCAAGAGTTGGCACACTTGTTCCTCCTGTCCCTAATTCCGACTGTGAAAGGCAAGCTGAGAAATGCAAGCTCTGCACCTAGCAGTCATGCCTCCAGCTGGAGCACGAGTGAGACCTGCACTATAGTATGTTTTGGTGCTTATCCCGGAGCCCTGGGAAGCCCAGGTTCCCGTGCCGTGTTCTTGGCCAGCACTGGGCACAGCAGGTGCAGAGGAAGGAGGGAAACGATGCAACAGTGCTCTCTCCTTTTCACTCCTCCATCTATCTTAGCACCTCCCCTGCACCTCCCTCCTCTAATATGGTTTGATAGATAGATGATAGATAGATAGATGATAGATAGATAGATGATAGATAAATAGATAGATGATAGCTATATAGATGATAGATATGTAATAGATGATAGAGAGAGATGTTACATGATATATGATAGATAGATACAAATAGATAGATGATAGATGATAGATAGATGATAGATAGGTGATAGATAGATGATAGATAGATGATAGATAGATAGATAGATAGATAGATAGATAGACAGACAGACAGATGATAGACAGACAGACAGACAAGCTGGCTGGCTACTGGGATGAACGTTTTGACTTATTTGAGTCACCCACTGGCTCAGTCTCCAAATCAGAGGTCTTCAGGCTGACCTATATATTGGATTCACTTGAAAGTCTCTCTCTCTCTCTTTCTCTCTGTGTTGTGTCTGTATATATGTGTGTATATGTGTATGTGCATGTGTATGTATACATATGGAAAACATATGTTTATGTCCTGCTCTTGAACTCTGTTGTTTCCTTTAAGCAAATTCTCTTACTGGACCTGGAGCTAGGCTGTTAGCCAGCAAGCACGAGCAATTCTGTCTGTGCCTTCTACACCATGGATATATGTGCTCAACCATTTGTGGTCTCTCTCTCTCTCTCTCTCTCTCTCTCTCTCTCTCTCTGTGTGTGTGTGTGTGTGTGTGTGTGTGTGTGTGCTGCTATCTAAACTCAGGTTTGCAAATCAAAGAACCTTTTCCACTGAGCCATCTCCCCATCTCAGAGATTTGCTTTTTAATAAAATGCCTGCCCACCCCTGTCTGGTGGGATGGCAGACATCTTCAGCTGTGACCCACAAGGAATGTTAAGTAATTTCAAATGAAGGCTAGGCCTGAAAAATCCTTGAGCAGACAGAATCAGCTGAGGCGTCAGACCCAGGTACCCTCCACCTGCTCTTGATTTCCACACAAAAGCCAAAGAACACTGCAGTCCTTTTGATAAATGCTTCTGTTAGACAAAAACAAAACAAAACCTGGAGCTTTGGCCAATCAAGAAAAGGTATTGTGTTGAGCTGTCTTGAAGTCTTAAGCATCCCATAATGTTGTTTTCCAGTGAGTCCCACAGACAGCAGACAGCGCAGGCTGCTAGGAGAAGGTGGCAGCCAGAGCCTCCCTTAGTGAGACTCTCAGCTGAGCACCATGCCTCTGGTAAGTGGCCATCAGGGAAGTTTGGCTGCTCTAGATACTGTATGGCAACCCTCACTCTCAGAACACTCCAATCACAAGGGACAGTGCAGCTGAAACATGTGCCTGCTCCTGGGCATGACCATAGCTACCCACACAGCCCAACTTGCCCTCTCTCTCCCTCTGCTGCCTCTCTCCTGCTCTCCTCTCTTCCCCTCGCCCTCTTCCCATTTCTTCTTCCCTCTACCCCTTTCTGTCACTCTCCATCCTCTCTTTCCCTTCTCTCTTCCTCTCCTTCCCCATTTCTTCCACTCTCTCTCCCTCCTCTCTTCCTCTCCCTCCCTCTCCTCCTTTATCCTTCCCTCTCACACTCTTCTTCCTCTCTTTCTCTCCCTCTATCTCCCCCTCTCCCTCTTTTGCTTCTGCTCTCTGGCTATTGTGAATAAAGCATCGGTGAATATGGGTGGACAATGTCTCTTCAGGACCTTATCAATTCTTTTGAGTATTGACCCAGAAATAGAATTGGTGGGTTTGATGGCAAATCTATTTTTAATTTTTTCAGGAACTTTCATACTGTTTTCCAAAGGGGTTATGAGAGAATTTCTTGAGGAGTGTTCTAATATTTAAAGTGATTGGGGAATAGAGCTGACCTTCACCTGCTATCCTGACTCAGGAAAGATTTATGTCTTAACTCCTGGAAGGTGACCAGAACCTGCATAAAACATTAATGCAGAATGTTTCACTCAACTAAATCACGGTCAGCCTGAGCTGGCTGCTCTGAACATGATGCTGGGCTCCAGCTGCTTCTCTGGCCTTGGAAACAGGCTTTCTCTTCAGCCCAGGTGGATGTCCTGTCCTCTGGGCCAAAGCCACAACACACACATACACACCATAACACAGTCTCTATACATACAGCACAACACACAATACACACAGCACATAATATCAAACATACACACCCCACACACCACATACCACAATACACAAAACATACAACACAGTACCACACATACATGCACATACACACCCAACACACATATCACACAATAACACATATCACACCACACACACATACCCACATCAAATGCACACATCCCACACACCCAGTATATACATCACACAACACACGCCTTGTAAACACACATACACCAAGCATAAACACCACACACAACACATACATCACACAATACTACACATTGTAAACACACACACCAAGCATGCAACACACACATACACATAATACACACCACATATAGTCCCTGCAATTTTTATAACCTTCAGGGTCTTGGATGAGTTCTACGTGAAATATCAAAGTCATTGATATCCAAAATCCCAATGTCCTCCCCCCTCCTCCTCCCATCAGCAATCCTCCAAGGCTGTGTGCAGTCCTGCACCTAGGATCTTTGGGAAATGTCCTTCTCTCGTGTGTCCTGTCATGATTGTTCTGCCAACACTATGCCACCTGTAAACCCCACAGTATAAACTCTCGGTCACACACCTTGAAGATATGAATGAGACGTTATCCTAAGATTCATAGTGATCAATGACTCACAAGGTAAAGTTGTAGCCTTTGTTTTTGCCTCTGGCTGCAGCGCAGCTCACGTGGGTCATTCCTCTTCCTCTCAGCCGCTGGCAACCTGACCTTACCAGACCATATCCTATTGGGTTTGCTCTTCTCTACTCGCTCAATCTTGGCCATGTCCACCGCTCACAGACCTCCTGGTGGCACTTACACCAGAGAGTACCTCGGCTCTTTGAGAGTTGACTGAGATTGCTCCCTGGAAAATAAATACACATGCTGTCTCCTTGGGCGTCTTCCAATGCTCCTAGGCCTGCATCGACATTGCCTGTTTACTCCAGCTCTGCTCCCTTACAGGAGCCCAGACCCCAAATCCTGCTCTTCCTCCTCAGAGATACCAGTGGTCCCTTTAATGACAACAGGAACTTGAAAACAACCAGAATGGTCTGAATGGCAGCATGACTGAATGTGTGGTGAACCACCCTTTCTCGCGTAACTTACAGGCAGGGGCACAAGGACAGTGGGACACTTATGAGTGAGGATCTATATAGGGACACAACTTCTCCACTAAATATCAGGCAAGGGCTCAGTAGACATCCTGTATCATTCCAGGGCTCGTAACTATGGCTGTCTCTCCAGCTGATTTTTCAGTAAACCATTCACACATTTGTGCGTGCACGCTTGGGTCCTCTATAAGAAAAGCATGTGCTTTCAACTGCTAAGCTGTCTATCCCTCCAGCCTCCACTCACATGTTTTTAAAGGCAGCTATTTGTTGAAAATAGGGTGTGATATGAAACCAGACAGGGCCATGGGCTTCAGTCCACTGCCTCTGCTCCTTTGAAGTCCCTGGCTTTTGCATAGAATTGTGATGCAGTATGGTGTAAAGCCGTGAAGAAGTCTATGAGTGAAGGGCTTGACCACAGCAGAGCATGTAGGAAGAGCAAACCCCAATTACATAAAGGGGAAAGTGTTTTGGGGAGGTCTTACCACAGTTCCTTTACAACAGAGACAGCCTTATGGTAACCAGGCTGTCTCTACACTTAGATCCTTGGCTTTGATTGCTCCCAGGTCTGCCATGGATGGTTTGCCAAGCATAGGCCATCATATTCCTTGGCTAAATGGAAATAATAACAGATTCTCCTAAGGATTAAATAAACCAATGAGAGTAAATGCCTAGGGTCTGAAGGCACCATGAGCCTCTGTTATTATTTCCATGACAGGTTGGGAGACATTTTCTGTAGGTCTGTCTTGTTTCAAATCTTTGGAACAGACAGCTTTTGTGTAGACTCTCAAGGATGTTTGTACAGCAAACAGCCTTGGAAGATACATCATCTCTGTCCAGGAAAGGGAGAAGATTTGATTGTTGTTCAGGATAATAAAGAGAAATTTTCCATCTGTGGCAAAGGTTGAACTGGGTTTGCTTTCAGCTGATTCTTATGATGCTGGAGTCTGCTAAGCTGTGACACAAACTCACTTCATAGACAGTATCCACTTGGCTTTTGAACTTGGGGTCAAAGGAACAAGGGGGTTCATAATGCTCACTGTGCTAAACCTTATGTGGTCCCTGATCCAGGAGTCCCTGCCTTCTGCTAGCACCCATGATACTGTAGCCAATGACAGTTACCTTGCAAACAAGGTCAATGCATCAGTCTTCCTATTTCTTGGTGGATACAGGTAAAAAGCTAGCTTTTCTTATCAACAAAGTTGACTCAGTGATAGCAAATTGGAGAACAACCTTGCTCCATATTGTTGAACTGCTCCATTCCCTTCTATCCAGGCCTTCATGGACACCCCATTCAAGAACCATTTGAACAGTTCTCTTCTTGTACATATCATCTCTTCCTTGATAGAGTACATTGGGAAAACTGGACTTCATGACCAGCTAAATCAATAATTCCTAGACACTTGAGCTGCTTGTGTCTCTGTCCCTCAAGCAGCAATCTCGTATCTATTTTTACGAAGAACTTTATATGCTAATGTGCCAACTTGTAAAGGGGGAGTGTCCCTGTCATTTTCTGGTTAGGGTTTACCCTATTTGCAATAGGGTTTCCCAATTTGCTCTGACATTTTACGCATAGTAGACTTTATTTTCTCAAAAGGCCAAGTGACCTAAACTATTCCCTAGAACAACTGGAGGACAGTGACAGGGAGATTAATGTCTGCTGGATCTACCATCTAAGGTGTTTACACCCCATTCCCAGAACCTGTGAATATGTGACTAGCAAAGGGAATTACAACAGCAGACAGAATAAGTTTACCAGTCAGGAGACCAAGAAAATTTGTCCAGCATTCAGTCAGAGGGGACAAAAATAAGAGGCATGTGTCTGGCCTTGAAGATGGAAGGCAGCAAGAGGAAGTTTCTAGAAAATGAAAAGAGGCAAGGAAATAGATTTCTGAGGAGTTTTCATCTCTTCTAGCACCTTAATTTAAGCTCAGTGGACACAGCCTCTTTTGACCTCCAGCCTGTGAGAGAGCATGGGTCATTTTAGCGGCTATGTTCGTCACAATTTGACACAACAGTCACATGGCTGAATGCAAGGACTTTGCTATGCTCTGAAGAAGCTGATGGCAAGGACCAATAAACAGCCAAGATGGAGGAGTGATGCCTCCAGACTTTGTAGAGGCACCCACACTCACACACCATGCTTCTCCTCGGGGTAGGTCCCTCTGTGTTCTTTCTCCCACAAGGCCAGGCAAAGCCCACCAGTTCAGCACAGCAATGTTCCCTCTGGGTTTGCTTCCAGTTTTAGCAATCCAGGCAATTGGCTACAGGTGGGAAGCCTTCTTGTGGTGTAGTCGTATTATTTTCCACTATTCCACTGTGTGTCAGTTAGCATATGCCAGTGTGTGAGTGAGTTAGTGTGTGTCCTTAGAAGCCACTCTGACTTAACTTCTCGAGGAATCTACTGGAATGAAGCCTGGTGGGAGACAGACCAATGCAGAGTTAAACTCTAAGCCTCTGAGCAGATAGGAACTACTTGCCTTCGTTTGAACATCACTTTGCTGCACCTTTCTGCTGTACATCTAACCTCACTGGGCTAGCTTGAGGATTAAATGAGACCCTGGACAGAGAACGAGGAGTCCAGGAAATGGAAAGGTCCTACTGAGGCTCAGAGAATGCTGTGGAAAAGAAGCCTCAAAGAATGTAAGAGCTGCAGCCTCGGGAGAAGTGTCATGAACTGTCATCATAACTCCCAATCATGATGGTCCTGCACAAAACCTGCACAAGACTGAGCCAACCCAACTTCTGTCATAGGTAAGGGTGGTGCTTTCCAGGCCCCACCCTTAGAAGGAACTACTGGCTTCTTAGAGATGCTGGGAGAAGGAGCATCATTCTGTGTGTGTCTCTGCCCCTCAAGCAGCAATCTCGTATCTATTTCTATAAAGAACTTTATATGCTAATGTGCCAACTTTAAAGGGCGTCCCTGTCATTTTTCTGGTTAGGGTTTATTCTGCTTGCAATAGGGTTTCTCAATTTGCTCTGACATTTTAAGGATCGTGGACTTTATTTTCTCGAAAGGCCAAGTGACAAAGTAACCTGAACTACACCCTAGAACTACTGGAGGACAGTGACAGGGAGATTAATGTCTTCTGGATCTACCGCCCAAGGCAAAGCTGTCCCGCTGTTAGTAGTGCTGTAAAAGTGGGTGGCTCTACACCCGTGCACATGTAGGTGACAGGAACTGGACACAGTGGATTATCAAAAAAAGAAAAAGGCATGAAGCTAGAGGAGGGTGTGTCAAAGTGAGGAAGTGAATATGATCATATTTTTTGCATATGTATATGAAATTCTCAAAAATAAAGACAAATTATAATAAAAATAAAATGGCCAATTTTGTTATTTGCATTTTTGCCATAATAAAAGTCACAAAATAATGATGTAATCTACATATTATAGTATGTGCTATACACACTATTGGGTGGGTTAGAAAATAGCTTCCTCTCAAAAATACAAAATAACAGCGTGACTTAAAAAAATAAAAAAATAGCATGTTTCCTGAAAATGCACATCTGCTTTTGTCTGGTGTTCAGGTGTCAAACGAAATAAACCTTTAAAAGGGCCCCCCTGCACAGATTCATGAAAAATGCACAGAGAATGGCATCGCTGCACTTAACACAATACAGGTTCTCTCCATGACATAATTGTTCTCATTTTGTCTTTGAGGAACACAAATGATTAAAAGTGCTGTTTCAGAAGATAGAGTCTAGGAGATGGGGTAGGGTGAGCACACAGATTAATGTACGTGATGCAACTGAACTGAACACTTCCAAATAGCTGAGAGGATAAAATTTGTCTCCTGCGTATGAGTCTTATGAATTTTATGAGGTCCCACAGTTGTTAAGTGCTGTGAAGCACTAGGGGTGAGGAAAACTCTCCAGAGAGAACGTGGAAAACTCTCATGTACTATATAACAAGGTGCCTGAGACAATCTACATACAGGAAAGGTTCAAGTCAATTTAGTTTGAAAAGTTCCGATCTGCAATCAATCTTCCTCATTGTTTTGGCTCTCTGGTAAAACAGAGCACCATTGTGGTAGCATGCGGTAGAAGAGGCTGCCAACCTCCCGGCAAATGGAAAGCAAAGCTGGAATGGAGAAGAAACTGGAATCCCAACATCCCCTTCAAGGGTATACGTCAACGACCTATCTTTCTCTGACTAGATCCCATCTCTTGACTGTTTCATCACTTCCCAATAGTGTCACAGGCTGGTAAGAACACTTACCCAAAACACAGGTTTCATCTTAAAGGGCATAAATGACTTTATTCTGGAGCCAAATGTGAGTGACCATGATTTAAGTTACCCCACATTTTACAATCCAAAGCAGTGACAGTTTTGTAAGGCCTTTTTACCAACAGAACAGAGAAAGTCATAAAGCAGAAACCGTTTGCTAGGACACTGGTGCAGAGATCAGGGAGGCAGGTTACAGCCAAGCGGGGGAATCTCTGCTTTCCGTCTCAGGTGCTAGCACCTGATGGCATTCTTAGCCTTTGGGTTTGTGGGAGCTCCTGAAGTCTGTACAACATTCCAAGGGATTCACCTATATGCCCAGAATATTAGGTCGCACTCAGTGTGGGCAGGAAATGGCCATTTAGGAGGTCTGAGATAGCCCAAGATAATTTAGTTCTGGACCTGTTCCCTTCCAACGGTCCACAATCATTGACATTCTAGACGGTGAATCTGCCTTGTAGTAGCTTCTTTTTGGGAGTGCTGGTTAACAGTGTAGAACAGTGAGGGAGCACTAGATAGGAGACCGGGGGCTGGGCTTCGCTCCAGGCTCTGAATGACCCCAGGAATGTTCTTCTCATTCTCTGGCTCTGAAAACAAACAAAACCCTCAGGCTCCGTGACTCGGTCTGTGTTCCCAGAGTGCTACTAAGGATGCCAAGAGCAATCTCACAAGGGGCATAGAAAACGTCACCCTTCCTGGCTGGACATCTGACAGAAAGGAGGAGTTCCTGACAACAGGAGGAGACCCCTGGCGCCAAGAGGAGCCCAGGTACGCGCCACCCTTGGAGACGATAATAGTCTGTGACTCTGAATTCACCAGAAGGTCGGCTGGGTCAGGGCCACAGTTTGAACATTTGCTTAAATCCCTGTCCAAGAAGCCTTCAGTTTGCTGCTGGAAGATAATGAGTTCTGAGCCACAGCAGACTCAGGCCCTCAGTGAGTTTGACACCAGCTGCTCCTTGATGAGAAACCCATGCATATTAATCATAGAAAAGAAAAAAGGACTGAAAACCACCGTCGCTTGCTCAGAAAACATTTACTGAGCACTGCCATATGTAAGATTCTTCCTGGCACTGGAGACCAGTTATTCCATGTGTAAGATTCTTCCTGGCACTGGAGACCAGTTGCAGGTGACAGAAGAGACCAGTCTCTGTCCTTGGAGACTGCATCCTGATGAGCAAAGATGAGGAAGTCAGGAGGAGCAGCAAGGGTGGCCAAGATGTGCTGAGGAGGTGATGTCTGAGACAAAGCTTAGGTTAGGAGCAGAGTCACCATGCACAAACCATAGACATAGAGAAGAAGAAACAGAGGGGAGAAGCCACGTGCTGAGAGCTGCCTTTGGAAGGGGCCATTGAGCTGTGGGAGTCTGTTCTCAGATCCAGTCATGCATTATTGTTTAGGGAGGAGGTAGAAACTTGGGGGAGGGGAAGTCCCCCCTGGAGAATGTAAGGTCACTGAGGTAGGCCTCAGATATACGATTGCTCTCCCTCCTGCCTCTGCTTCCTGCTGGCCATGAGGTAACTAACCTCTGCCACTGGCTTCTCCTGTCATGATGCTTCACCTCACCAGTTGTCTAAAATGAACACAGAAGAGGACCATGGACCCAGATGTTGGAAAACATGTGCTAAAATAAATCTCCTCTCTCAGAGTCATTTGTGTTGGCTATGTTGTCACCAAGTACTAGCCCAGGAAGAAGGGCTGTCTAGAGAATGACAAGCGTGGAGGAGAAGGCCCCTGCCTGCTTCTCAGGCCCCTGAGGCAGAGCTGGATAAAATAGTGAGGCCTAAAAGTACTCCCCTGCTCCTATCCCAGCAGGATGGCCAATGGGCAGGGCTCACCTCCCTGTTATATAGACAAGAGACTCCATAAGCATAAGCAGGTGCCTGGAAATATGCTCAGTACTAGTCTCTGCTGCTAGGAAGATTCTTGCAGCCCCAAGCCTTCTGAGGGATTGGGATTGGAGTCACTTCCTCCTTCCCTTCACAGATGGAATGCTCCTCAGGGTTTCATGAGGGACAGTCTTGTTGGAGGGAAGGAATATTGTCCTCTCCCCACACCTGGGTCCTCTACCTCCTGGTACCAGGTAAAAGATGAGTCTCACGGGCTAGGTGTCCCAGTGAACCAGGGCTTCCTGCTTCCTTTCTCTTCAAATCGCATGTTTTGAATTTCTAAGCAGCCCTGACCAAGACACCAAAGCCTCCCGAGTACCAGCTTTCTTCCTTTCTCCTCTCCAGGAGCCCACACTCCATTCCCACAGCCTGTGAGCGTCAGTCAGCAGTTATCTGCTTTAAAGACTCCCCAGTGCTATTACCTTAGGAGACGCCTTTCAGGGCGTTTCCATATTTACTGCCCAGTGATTCCCTGTCCTGTGCTTGGGGGCTTACTGTCTCATCCTCCTACTCTCAGAGTCCTAGGACGGTACCTGGCCCATCGTCCTAAGGTTAGACCAGCCACACCCCTTCCTTAGTCTAGGATGAGGTGCAGAGCAGTTTTTTATTTTAATACTCTTTGCTGTATTGAAGATACAGGGCCTCACATATGCCACACAGGAGAACTAAGCTGCCCTCTTTAGCCCAGAACAACCATTGATAAAGGACAAGTGTCCACTGACCAAACGCAGGACAGCAAAGGGAGCAGTGAGTCCTACCATCTCCCTCATCTGTTTAACAGGTCTTAACGAATCACACAAATTTTATCAATCATATAAATTAGGTTTTTATGGAGTGTGCAGATCACCTGCAAGACACCTGTAGATATGACAGCCACAAGGGAGACATAAAGTGCTTCTGAAACAGATGAGCATTTCCCAGTGCCTGGGCTCCTCATCCTGCCTGGATGCCAACACACTGCTGTCCAGAGAGATTTAAAAGGGAGCATTTGGCACCACAGGATAGAACTGGATCATTGTGAGTTGACGTCCCAACTGGATGAGGTGTGTGGACCAAAACCTGACTCCTGAGCTTTCCCGCACAGGGAACCTCCCCAACCCTGGGCTTCATCTGCACAGGGACACCGTGACAACTGATCCTCAGGTCCATTGTACAGACTGAGAGAGAAGAAAAAGAGAGAGGTGGAGGGAGAGGGAGAGAAGAGAGGAGAGGGAGAGAAGAGAGGAGAGGGAGAGAAGAGAATGCTTGTCCATTATATACATTTTATTAGCAGGAATGCATTGATTTCAAGGCCTCTCAAGGGAGATTCTTGGGGACTTTAGGTCTGCTCCCCTGAAGCATTAATATTGTGCTGTAGAATATAAGCAGGTCTTCTGCCTGGAGACCTATAAAAAGGTCAAGAAAAAAAAAAACCTTGAACTCTAGAGTAGATCATGCCCTGGTTGAGCAGCCCTGGGTCATTCCCTGATCTTGCTGAGATTCTGTCATCCCCACAAAATACAGACTAATAGTGGCTAGTGAAAGGATCTCAACAGGATAGACAGCAGGAGAAGCCCACGGCATGTCACTGACCCTCAGGGGAAATCCAAACATTATTGGTTCCCCTTTTCTTTCATTCATAGGCTTGCTTTCTATCATGGTGATGTGTCAGTGATATTACAGGTATGAATAAGGCTTTCAGCTTACGAAGTGTCATGTGTGGCTACAAGGACTGTTCTAATGATCAATAAGTGAAGAGAACTCACATGACAAGGAGAGGAGATTGGTGGAAACACTTACGCATCACCTTGAACACAGTATCCTGATTTCCTGCATTTATGGAGGAGGCATATGGAGGAGGACACACCATTTCCTCTACAAGTTCTCCCCAAAAGCCTATCTGATCATGAGCAACACTTGACAAATCTCAGTGGAGAAACCATCTTCAAAACAATTATCCAGAATACCTCAAAAGCGATGGGAATGTAGATTGTGCCAGATTAGAGAGATGAAAAAAAAGCATAAACATGGTGTGAATCTTCAGTGGAAAATGGCAAATTTTGAATAGGTCATTTAAACATATTACTAGGATCATATCAGTGATGATTTCCTAGGTTTGATTATCATCCAGCACCCATAGAACCTCAAGACCCTCAGCACCATAGAACCTTCAGGATCTGAGAACCACTAGGAATTGAGGACTCTCAGGATATCAAA
Organism: Rhombomys opimus; assembly: GCA_010120015.1. Classification (NCBI taxonomy): domain Eukaryota; kingdom Metazoa; phylum Chordata; class Mammalia; order Rodentia; family Muridae; genus Rhombomys; species Rhombomys opimus. The sequence continues at coordinate 1,327,637 of REGO01000346.1, read as the reverse complement.
AGCCCCAGGACTTAGAATGCTCAGAAACCCGAGACTATAGAGACCTCAGAATACTAGGAACTGAACCCCCTGAGCCACTAGTGTTCTCAGGTAATTCAGGAGCTCAGGCTTTGCAGGAATTCTGATCGCTCAGGGAACATGAGCCTTCAGGACAATAAAATTCTTAGGGCCTGATTAGCTTTCTTAGGTGTACATATTTTGGTATGTTTATCCTATATTATATGTCTAATATCCACTTATGAGTGAGTATATACCCTGTGTGTCTTTCTGCTTCTAGGATACCTCACTCAGGATGATCTTTTCCAGCTCCCACCATTTACCTACAAATTTCATTATTTCCTTGTTTTTTATTGCTGAGTAATATTCCATTGTGTAGATGTACCACAATTTCTGTATCCATTCTTCAGTTGAGGGGCATCTGGGCTGTTCCCAGTTTCTGGCTATTACAAATAAGGCTGCTACAAACATGATTGAGCAAATGTCCTTGTTGTATACTTGAGTGCCTTTTGGATATATGCCTAGGAGTGGTATTGCTGGATCTTGAGGAAGCGCTATTCCTAATTGTCTGGCTAAGATGCTCAATCCCCATTCAGAAAGGCAAAGATGATGGACATTGGAGGAGGGAGAAAACAGGGAACAGGACAGGAGCCTGCCACAAAAGGCCTCTGAAAGGCTCTACCCTTTCAGAGTATCGAAAGGGTATCGAGGCAGATGCTGAGACTCATAGCCAAACTTTGGGCTGAGTGCAGAGACCCTTATGAAAGAAGTGGGAGATAGTAAGACCTAGAAAGGACAGGAGCTCCACAAGGACAGCAACAGATCCAAAAAGTCTGAGCACAGGGGTCTTTTCTAAAACTGATACTCCAGCCAATGACCACTCATGGAGATGGCCTGGAACCCCTGCACAGAGGTAGCCTATGGCAATTCAGTGTCCAAGTGGGTTCCATAGTAATGGGGACAGGGACTGTCTCTGACAGGAACTGATTGGCCTGCTCTTTGATCACCTCCCCCTGAGGGGGGAGCAGCCTTACCAGGACACAGAGGAAGACAATGCAGCTACTCCTGATGAGACCTGATAGACTAGGAATAAAGGGAAGGGGAGGACCTCCCTTATCAGTGAACTGGGAGAGGGACAGGAGTGGAAAAGAGGGAGGGTGGGATTTGGAGGGGAGAAGGGAGGGAGGTACAGGGGGAATACAAAGTGAATAAATTGTAATTAATAAAAATAATTATTAAAAAATTCTTAGGGCCTCAGAACCTCCCAGATACCAGAATGTTTAGCATTTTCATGACCTCAGAAGCCTCAGGATACTCAGGGCATTGGGGACTTCAGGGCTTTAGTGTCTTTAGATACTCATATGTTTGGAACACTATGAACCCCCAGGAATTCAGAACTGAAGTCTCTGGGCCCTTCAGAACCTTCAGAACATCCATGACACCAGAACCCCCCAAAATGACCTCACTGTTCTGAAGGCAGCCAAGCACAGAGGTGCAATCCATCCATCCTGGATAGGGTCCTGGCAGCCCCAGCGTGGCTGCAGAGCCGAAGAAAGTTGCCTGATTTTTCTTCCACATGTATCCTTTTGATGTAGGTTGGAAATAATGTCTTTAGAGCATTGTATCTTAGGATACATTTGCATATTCATTGAACCCTGACTGTCCACAGAACATTCTAGTCAGTGCGTGTTGTAGGTATTTACGTATATATTATAGTTAAATAAAATATGTAGAATGATTATATATACATACACACACACATAACTTAACTCTTATGATGCATCAGAGACAGACCACATGCTTGGTGAGCCATAAGCTGTAATAGAAAGGTCTCTGGCTGTGGCAGTATGGCCATCATAGCACCTGTTCATTGATGGCACATTTAGCTTCTTTTGTACAGTTAGGGCCAGTGCATTGTTGATGATAGCAGTAATAAATGCCTGAACTGCTGTTGTGTATTTACAATGCTCTTGTCTGTTGTTAGTTCAGAGGACCCTTCTGCCCCCAGATCAGAAAAGCAGCTTCCTGTCAAACAGGGTGTCACCTTCTCCCATGGTAGCCGTGTGCCTCACGCTTGCCACATCCAGACTGTATGTGTCAAAAGGCCACATGGAGGGACCCAGTTACATCAGATCTGTGTAAATCCACTCTGCAATGGCCACACAAAGGCGAAACTGCCTAACATTTGTCAGATAGTAGCCCTGTCATTAAACAACATGGAATTACAATTATTATCATCATCATTATTAAGAGATTTGTTTTCATTTTTATGTGTATGTGCATGTCCATGTGAGTGCCTGAGGAGGTCAGAAGAAGGCCTTGGAACCTCTAGAGGTGCAGCTGCATGTGCTTGTGAGCTGCCTGAGGTGGGTGCTGGGAATCAAACCTGAGTCCTCTGCAAAGGCAGCAAGTTTAAATGCCCAGCCATGTCTCCAGCCTCAGCATGCTATCGTAATTGAATAGTATTTGCCCTGCTGTCCTCCAGGCTCACCACTAGGAGCTGAGAAGGCAGGGTGACTCACACACCTCCCTACCCTCAAGGCCAGTACATTCCGTGCTTGCTGTTCCCAATTCTGTCCATCAGCTCTTGTCTCTAGTTCTTTCAAAGCTATTCTGCCTGGCCATTCCCTAACTAAATGTGTCAGAGTGTGTGTCTCCACTTTTGCTTGGTGATCAGGGCCTTTGGATCTTGAACATGTTTTGATGACAGTCAGTGAAGGCCCCTCTTCCTTTGGGAATTTTCTTTAGATCAACTCCCAGGAGTGGGATTACCACGCCAGAGGCTGTGGACTTCTAATGACTCTTAATGTGGATTATCAAATTGCTTTCCAAAGGGGATGCACCCAATTTACACCCGGCCACCAGCCGTGTATGGATGCCATAGCTAGACCATGACTGTCTCAGCCCTGGGTGTGATAATTAGGTTTCTTAATTTGTGCTAAATTAATAGGTGTAAAATTGCATCTCATTTTAATTTGCTTTTCTTTGAGAGTTATGAAGGTTGAGCACTTTCTCTAATAAACATACACCCGGATGGCTTTGTTCATTTATTCATTCATTCATTTAAAGCTTTACACATTAACCCTATACCTCATGGCCGAGCCCACAAAGAGCCAAAGAGAAATACAGAGAACACAGACCCTACTCCCCACCCAGGGAGGAAAGCTAACAGGAGCACCAACAGTCCTGAGTCACAGGGGAGTCCGTGTCTGTGTGTTGGAGGCCCTGCTGCTAAAGGTTGAAGCCTCTGCAACCAAGATGGAGGGGGTCCCCCACAGAGGTTCCCTACTCTCTGCCTGTCCTCATTTGCTCCTTCCTTTGTGCAGTTTGCCCTGGGACAGGGCATTCCTAGAAATGAACGGGCCAGAAATAACTTGACCTTCCAAGAACGCTCAAGGACTGATGGAGCACAAGAGTGTCCATCCATCAGGAAAAGCTCCTAGGGGAGAAGGAGACGGCTGGCAGCTCCTGTGTATGTGTGTGTGTGTGTGTGTGTGTGTGTGTGTGTGTGTGTGTGTGCTGTACAGCCATGGCCTTGTGTCACCTATGGAGGAAAGCCACTGGCCTCAAAGGTGAAAGAGGTGTGGAATGGAATTTACTATTTTTTCTTTTTATTATTATTATTATTATTATTTGGAATTAGCTTTTCTAAAGGGTTAGACATCCATCTGTCCCCTGCCTGGACCTCCTTTGAAAGTCGCTAGTTTTTTCTACACAACCACAATCACCGGCCCGAGACTAGCACATCACCTCCCTTTCCTACAACAGCCCCACCCCCACCCCCACCCCCCGCAATTCCATGTGTGAACAGTGCTCGGAACGCTTTGGAAGGCTACTGAAGATCTGTCTGGGGTGAGGCATGCTGTATCCCGGCATTTGAGATGCCGAGATGGGAGGATAACAAGTTCAAGGCCATCCCAGGCTGCATAGCATGTTTGTTAAGATATGAGCATGTCCCACAGGGCACCCCCTCAAAGTGCACTGTCCCGTGGTTTGTAGTGTGTTCTGAGATGAGTCTAGCACTGAGAACAATTTCATTGTCCCAGAGAGAAGAAGTATCAATCTCTACTATACCCTTTCCTCAAGCTCTAAGCAACCCTAATTACTGCCTTCTGCAAATTTTCCTACTGTGGTAATTTCTCAGAAATAGAGTTGCTACCATGAAGTACTTGATTTCTGGCTTTATTGACTTAATGGCAAATTTCAAATCTCATTCATGTTGTAGTTTGGTTCAGCACTTAATTCTTTTTCATGGGTGAATGCTATTCCACTACACGGGGATATACGACATCTAGATTCACCATCATTTGTGTTATTTTTACTTTTTGCCTATTGTCAATAGCTCAGATGTTAATATTAACAAACAAATTTCTGTATAGGTGTATGATTTTAGGTTAAAGTTTGGTCTTATGTGTGTTACTGGCCCTCAAGGTCTGGTTACGCCTATCCTTGTTTTGTAAACCTGCCTAAGACATACCTGATCAGTTGATTAAACAGCCTATACCTGGGCAGGGCAGAATGGGATAGGCATGGCTAAGATTCCCAGGCTTCGGACAGAAGATTCACTGGAGACAGACAGACAGGAAGAGAGGAGGAAGGAGGACGCCATGGGAAGCTTGGAGAAGGCACCACATAGGACTGGAGAAAGGGCTCCAGTGATGGTGTGGGAAGGCCCAGATAAAGAATAAAAGCAAGCACATGGGATTCTGGGTGAAAGGTAGTCCAGATGAGGATGACTAAGGCAGATGGCCTTGAATGGGGGCTGAGAGACGGATGGTGAGGTGATTCAGACAGTGTAGGTCGGAATAGCTGCCCGGCCCAAGGTAAATAAGACAGTTATAAACTCTAACAGGTATCTGTGCCTTATTATTTGTGATAGCAGGTTAGATAATACCGCCTTGATAATCAAAGGGCTAATAACAAACATAACACAGACAACATTGTTTTTCAACTACTACAACAATTTCATTTTGCTTTCATGCATGCATACCTCAAGTGGAATTGCTGCAACTCATGGTGATCCTGTCCTTTTTACTTCCCAAGGAATGTGCATACTGTTTTCCAAACTGGCTGCACGATTTTCCACTCCCTCCACTACAGAATGAAGGGTCTTATTTCTCCATAACTATACAAAAACTTGTTATCCAAACAGAGCAAAAAGACAGTAGACATCTCAGTAAAGCAGCACCTGAGATTTTGATTTGTGGATCTCTAATGACTAATTGTTAGCAATGTTATATGTACTGGGATTTTTTTGGTATATTTTTCATCTTGAGTTCCCATGCATGGATGGGTCTGGAGCTTTGTTGTCGCTGCTATTGACAGTCTGCGCACACACAAGCTCAACGCTAACTTACTCCCTGCAGCCACTCTCTCCTTACCATGTCTTAGAAGTCACTGTTGTCTGAATTCATCGTCCGAAAGTTTGCTTCTTAGATCCTGATTCCCAAACCACACACTAGTGCATTCTGAAGTGGAACTTTGCAGGGTTTTCAGGCATAGACAAACTTGTGAAAATGGGCCCTGACAGCATTAGCAGCCTTCTACAAAAATGAAGTGGCATCTGGGCTAACAGCTTGTCCATCTTGCCATGTGGCACCCTTGGCCATGTTCTGATGCAGCAGAAATACCCTCAACTAGATGGTCAGCCAGGTGCCAGCAATCTTCAGCACCTTCAACCAAATAAGCCTATTTTCTTTATAAATTACTTTATCTCAGACATTTTGCTATAGCAATAGAAAATGGACTAAGATAGAGAAAAATCTTTTCCCCTTAGTATAGCTGCACGCACTGTCTTGCAGTGTAGATGTGCCATAGTTCATGGCTGTGGGCCATCCTGTGTGGACCTGTAGTTAACTTGCCTTAGATAAGTTGCAGACTATGCTTCCACATACACAAACATAGGTGTGTTTCTGTATGACTGGAGTGGTACAGATATACTAGAAGTGAGCCTGCTGGTTCAAACAAATAAAGATTGCAAACTGTGGCAGGACTGTGCCATAAGGCCCGATGGAGCCCTAACACTTTAGGCCACTAATAGAGTTGAGTGTGGACGGAAGAGTGTACATTCCAGATCTACACTCTGCTGCACTGACCCTTCCCGGAAGGCAGCGCATTCTTCTTCAGAGGGCTTTGGAAGCCTAGGGTAGACTAAACACTCAGCTGCAGAGCTATTTCCCCAGCCCCTAAGATTCCCATTTCTAAAACCTCTTCCCGCTGGAGAGTTTGGGTGTCTAGGAAACCAAATGCCTGTACCAGATGGCAAAGGGCTTCCCAGCTCCTCGATGCTGCCGGTCTGGGCTTAGCAATATCTTCCGAATATAAACGGGGTCCCAAAGGGTGAGTCTCTGCATAGCAAACAGCCCGACAGCAATCGCAGAAAGCAATCACAATCTACGTGCAGGCTCTTGAGAAAGCTGTGACGTGTGTGTGCGCAGCGGAAGCAGGGTGCGTTCTGTACACAGCAAAGAACTTGCAGACTCTGTACTCGTGTGCAGTGGAAGCAGGGTGCATTCTGTACACAGCAAAGAACTTACAGACTCTGTACTCATGCGCAGCGGAAGCAGGGTGCGTTCTGTACACAGCAAAGAACTGAACTTACAGACTCTGTACTCGTGCGCAGTGGAAGCAGGGTGCGTTCTGTACACAGCAAAGAACTGAACTTACAGACTCTGTACTCGTGCGCAGCGGAAGCAGGGTGCGTTCTGTGCACAGCAAAGAACTTGCAGACTCTGTACTCGTCCACCTGCCACTTTCCACATCCACACATGTGGCAGCTGTTCCTCGGATATCTCTCTCGTCTCCCCTCAGTTCCCACCATCTTCCCTTCCCACCCCCTCTTTTTCTTCCAGTTTTTTCCCTTTTATCCACTGAGTGTTTTTCTTTCTTTTCAATTCCAGCGCAGATCCCCAGCCCTCCAGCTTCCCAGCAGCACCCAATTCCACACTGTGTGAAAGCTGGGGCCCTGAGTGGGCAAAGTCAGGGCTCTGCTCAGAAGACACCAACGAGGGTTGGTTGCTGGGAAACAAAATAGGAAAAGAAGAACGTTCTGTAGGGAAAGGGAAGGAAAACTGGGAATATTTGCCCAATAGTAATCTATGCCACAGGTCAGAGCAGGCCCAGCTCTAAAGACACTCACCTGTTTGCCAGTGCTGAAGGGGGTGGGCGGGTGAGCCCTACAAAATTTAGTCAAGCAGTGTGGGACTCTGTACTAGCCAGTTGTCCTGAGGTATTACTGTCTGAATGAAGGTAGCTCTGTTGTTTCCAGATGGCCTACTCTGTGTGCAGACAGAGCTGGCTCTGTAAAATCCTCCTGCTGATGAATTTCACTTTTGAATAAAGAGTCTATACTTATTTGTCTTAAATTTTATTTGCAGGTCTATGGGAATGCTAGTGCTCACGGAGTCCAGAAGCAGGCTTAGGATCCCTTGGAGCTTGTGCTACAGGCATTTTGTAAGCTACAGAGTGTGGGTGCTGGGATATGATGGAATTGAACCCCAGTCCTCTCTGGAATAGAAAGCGCCCTGAACAGCTGCGTTAACGCCCCTTTCAAAGACGTTGCTCTTTCAAAGACCCGGAGACAAGGCAAGAGTTGCTGAAGGCTGCACAGCAAGTCAGTTGTCCAGACAGGAGTGAGTCTAGAACATGGTTCCTCTATTTGGGTCTAGCTATAGGATTCGTCAGACAAAATGAAATTGTGAGGCTCCAACAGTGATTCAGAGTTTCCGGACAGCTACAAGGGAGCTTGAGTGCAAGCACACACCCTCCCTGAGTTCAAGGCCCCATGACTACCCAGGCTGTGACGCCATGAAGCTGACTGGGATTCAGCTCAGCCTCCATGAGCTGACCTTTCTACACAGCTCAACTCTGGCAAAATCAAGGCGGGAGACTAGATGACAGGCAGCTGACACATGCAGCAGCCAGGTGCCTGGTCTGCTTGGCTACTCCCCAAACCTTGCTGTACAGGAATCATCTGGGGAGCTTCTTTCAAACAGGTTAATTCAAAATCTCCACAGGCACAATAAAGGCATCGGTACTATTTTTTAAAACTTCCCAGGTAACTTTAGAATGAAACAAAGTTTGAGAACCTGGAATCCCAGAGGCATCAACTTGAAAGAAAAGCATCATGAGTGTGGAGACTCAGGTTCTGGCAGCCAGGCCCTAATACCTTCCTGGGAGCAGGGGATCAGACCAGGCACAACCTAATCACTGTCTCTTGTTGTTAACGCCTGCACAGCCATGCCCTGGAGATGACTGAATACATAAATAAATAGGACTGAGCCCTTCTTAGCTTCTCCAGGCTTCCCTGATAAATATTTATTTGGGGAAATTTCTAAGAAATGTAATATTGTGTCTCTTTGGGGTGGTTCTGCTCTATTGGGGAAAGAAATGTTGAAGAGGTTCATCAGACGGCTGTCTCTCCTGGCTTAGCAGCAGGGGAGGTTCTAACTGCAGTCCTGCCTACATTGCCCCACCATGGAAGAGGGGCCCCTAGTTCTCAATCTGTGAGTCTGGATCACCTAAGACCATCAGAAAGCACAGATAGTTATATTACAGTTCATAACAGCAGCAAAATCACAGTAGTAGTAAAAATAGTCTTATGGTTGGGAGTCATCAGAGCATGAGGGATTGTATTAAAGGGCTGCAGCTGCCCTAGAGGGGCGGGGGGGGGTTACCATTAACCTGCCCAAAAATATGCCTGAGTGGCAGGGACACTCTCTGACTTACTTCTTGGTTCCCAGGCTCTATGTGGACAGGGCTGTGTCTGCTTCAAGCTGTAGCTGTGAGCCCAGCTTTGTGGCTTGTATACCCCTTCAAAGCTCTCTTTTAAGTAACTCCGACTTCTAGAACATTCCCTCTGACTGCACTGGTCTCTTCCTCCATCATTGCTTTGTCTTAGCTTTGTCTTAGTCAGGACTAGGAATGCCTGCTTCCTGGACCCAGAGAGGATTTTGATAAAAATGGTTGGAACTTGCTGTGACTTCATTTTGTCCCTAGCCCTGAGCCCGGAATTTAATCTCTGAAGTCTTGTGTTATGAAGAGAATGTAAAGTTAATCCTACTGTGTCTAGAAGTGGACCTTTGAGAAAAGTGAACTATGAAATAAAATAAACCTCTTTTCTTAGTAAGTACCTGTCTCTGTTTATTTTGTGTTAGTAATGGAAAATAGACTATTACAGAGGGTGTGGGAGGGTCTCTGTCATCCCTTGCAGGGGATAGCTTTACCTGACCTTCCTGTCCTTCTAGCTTCAAGTTTGGTACACTGTAATCTCCTAAAAGCATCTTTTGCTGTCTATAAAGGAAAAGCTTCAAAGCTCACACTTAGAGAAACTGGCTAAAAAATTTGATCCACAGACTCTTTCAGACATGATTATAAAAACATGATTTGCATAAACATCATAATTTTATTTTATATTTTTGCTGATAGCATAATAAAATAGAGAGAAGACTGTGAAGTGATCCGTGAAGAAAGGCTGCAGACATCACCGCCTGTTCCCATCACCTTTGGAGTGAGTCCTTTATTGTCAAAACCTAAGGAGGAATAAAGATTCGGTGGAAAGCTCATCCATCTTTCACAGTCTATGATTAGACATGCCCTGTCAGCCAGCATCCCCACACAGACTGATTGCAAGTGTCTGGTGGGACGTTAGCAGTTTGGAAGTGCATGCTTCCAAGCAGGAGCAGCCCTGCAGCCCCAGGGATAGCAGATCGGTACTGGTTACTCTATGTCCCTAAGGCTGCAAGAACCGTGGTGGCATCCCCTCCGCTAACACGCAGCTAGGAGAAGGTGCCTCTCTTGGAATAAGGGCTTCATTCAGCTAGCGCACCCCACCTCACCGCAGAGATGCTGGAGCAGAGGGAGCACTGTGTTTGCACTGTTCTTCACTTTGTTGATGGAGACATCGAGACTGTGCAGGAATCGGATCCAGTGGCTGCTACTTTGTCCTGGGAATGAGCAGCCGGTACCGTTCAGGGTCCCGCATCGGCCAGTCACCACCTGCCACATACAAGCTGTGTCAATGCTGGAGAGTAGACAGCGGTCATAAAATATTCGTGGTTCTGAATGTGACACAGGTAGACCCCACATCGCCCAGGGAAAGACACTTGCTGTGGCTGCAACCCACAGGAAGCTCTGTGAAGCTGGGATGGCCATGGCAGCCATCCACCTCCCTCTGGGAGGTCTCTCTATGGGGCCACCCTTTGGTTACTCGTATGACTCACTTTTCAAGAAGTGGAGGCCAATTTCAAGGAGTGTAGATGGTCTCACAAAGGCAGGTTTGAACCAGCTTAACCCCACGTCTAGCACATAAGTCACATGGTAAGATTAAGCGTGGGAGAGGACATCAAGGAGCAGAGCACACTGCCAAGCTGCCACCTTCCTTTTTGTGAGCCCATTGGTCTCTGCCCAGACACTCCCCTGGCAGCACGCCAAGCCTGCATCCTGGGTGAGCCGTACTCATGGCTGCCCCTGAATGCTGTTCTACCTTGCCTTTCAGTAGTAGAAGATGGAGAATAATTAGAGTCTGGGAATTAGACTGAAGTTTAATATAATAAAAGTCTTTCTTGCAAAAAGGGATCCAGTTGGCTCACTAAAGATTGCTATCCTTGTTATGCAGGGCAGGGACAGGGTGTTATAATGAGAGAGGAGTGGAATGACCTCCCAGCTGAGTTTTGAGCTTTTAGGGATAGGGAGTGGGAGAATGTAGGGATTGCCGCCACATTCCTAGAAGGGGGTTAGAAATAATGGGCAGAGAGCCTAGAGGCCAAAGTTCATGACAGCAAGAACCAGGAAGGAGCAGTCCCCTACTAATCATTGGTCATTCCCCCACAAGAAATAATCATTGAACAGTCATCAGTCCCCTTACCCAGGGCAACAATTCTTGAACTCCATCTTCCTCTCAGCCAAACCTCAGCTGTCCTGTATTGGGATGACTTTGACTCTACTGCCTTCTATGCCCATGTCCCCATTCTTTGGGCTCCAGCCATAAAATGATATCAGCAACACTCCACAGAACTCAGACCTCCTTCTGTTACAAGCATGTGTGTATCACAGATCCATTCCTAGGATGCCAATATTCCAGGCCAGGTGGACTCTCACTCAACCTTCAACATCCAAGAAAGATGGACAGTACAATTGTACAGGGACCCAAATTCTAAAAATGAAGAAAAGCAACTCAGAAGAGCTGACAATGACAGTAACTCTAACTTCTTTCAAGCACCCAAGTGGCTACTTCCTACCAGACCTAAATTAGCCCATGCTCACATGATAACCCCGTGATAAGGTGCTAGTTTATTCCTGTTATTTTTTTTGGGGGGGAGGGGGGGAGGGATACTGAGATTCAGAGGCATGAAGTAACTTGCTACATCCAAATATGGAGAACAGGCATGTTCTGTCCTCTTACTTTGTTGTTTCCTTCACCTATATGCCGATGGTTCTCCTGCTTCACACTAATTACTCTTCATTCTTTACCTTTTCGCTTGACTAAATTTCTACAACTTTCTCCTCCACGTGGAGAAAACGTCACAGATTCTTCATTCATTCCCTTCTTTGCTGTGTGCAGCTTCTCTCCGAGCCGTCTCTGACTTCATCATCAAGTACTGATCAGGTACTGAGCAAGAGCTTGGTGAGTGGATAGATGGGTGGGTAGTGTGGGTGTTAGATGGATTGATTGATTGATGATGGAAAGAGCAAATAATAATGGTGGGTATATAGATGCATGGATGGTGGATGGATGAAGAGGGATGGGTAGATGGATTGATGGGTTGATGGTGGATAGATGATGGGTGTTAATGGATGTGTGAATGAATAGATGGTGAATGTATGAATGGGGAAGGAAGGATGGATGGCCATCTTTGTGAAATTCTGGTTTGTTTACACTGATTGGAAAATCAAGTTTTAATGCTCCGGAGACCCCATCCAATCCCAGCTCAGATCCTAGTGGATTTTTATTCTGTTCCAAGAATAGACAGGATTATTCTACCCATCTCCAAGTTCCCACAGAGGCCATTTGTCTTAAGTGTTGAGGGCAGCTCTGCGGTGGTACAATTAGTTCTCGTTAGCAGCCACTGTAACCGGACTGTAATTTCCAGGCTGTTGGATGGTAATTGCACATGAACAGCTCGGCGAGAGTCTGCACCTGTAATGACAAGCGGAGCCTCTTCCGCTCTCCAAACACTGCTCCGAATGCCAACAAGCAGGTGAGCTCCTGATGCCATATTAGCACGGTGATCTCCATCACTAAATGACTCCAGGGCTGTCCAAATGAGGAGAGCAATTAGGCCGACCAGGGAAGACAAAGGAGCCCTTGATGAGCATAATGATGACACAGGCAGGATTGCTCTGCCCTGGGGCAGAGTATGAAACCAGAGCCCAGGATTCTACTGTGGTGTAAATCAGCCATGGCCAGCTCCTGGGCCCCTGTCCTGATCACCTGGGCATTCATCACCCCTCCCAGGGCTGCTGTGCACAGAGAAGAAACAACCAGCATAGCTATGTAATCAGAATAAAGTGTACATTCAGAACTCTTTACTGAAATCAGCAGTTATGGGATGGACTCTTTCCAAGAAAAATGTTAGTAGTTAAAAGGAAGTTAAATAAGTGAAAATTACTTTCTTGAAAGTGTGTTGCCTGGTGCAGCAGTGAAAAGGCAGTGTGGCCTGGTTTTGTGTCATCCTCCAACCAGCAAGCACCACAACTCTCCACAGGACAGCAGGGACAGCCATGACCCTGGGCTTCTGCCCATGCACCTGCAACTTCCAGGAATATTCTTCACCTCATCTTTTGCAGCTGTCTCTATTGCGAGCATATCCCTGGGCTAAACCAGTCATCTTTCAGTGAAGCTCCATAAGGCACAGGATGTTGACAAGGAGGTAAAACCCTCCATCCTGCTGGAACACTCACTAGGCTCAGGAAGTAGTCAATTCAGTAGCTTCAGGAAGCTCCCAAAACTGACCAGATTTGTTAACTCCCATCTCTTCCCAAGAATATATATAAACTGTAAAGCTTGCTGTGAGACACTCAGATGAGCTGATAAGCTACCTAAAAGAGACTCAGAGTATCTGAGCTTCCTGAAAGAGACTCTTGAACTGCCTGCTTAATGTGAATTGAGCTTCAGATTCCCAGCTCTCCTGAGCTATCACCTGTGCCAGAGAGGGTTTTAATGGTGCAACTGTCTTTTGAGTCATTTCTGCTCCTGTAAGTAATCCATCACCCATACTCCTGTAAATAACCCCAATAACATTCATTGGTTCAACCAAGCTGGACCTGGATGGTATCTGTACTTTGGTCTGTTAGCAGTTCCCTATCTGGGGTGAGAAGCCTTTGCTTACATATTCCTAGGAACAGTGTCACACAACAGTCACCCACTGTTCTGTGGTCTAACAGTTGAGTCCCTCATGCCCCAACTATGCCACTGTGCCTGCTTCAGTTCTCCAGTCCACTTTGCTTATCACTCAGTAGTTTTAAGTTCACATGGATGCCTTCTCTATCAGGCTATGAGTATCTGTGTCTCTAGCACCCAGAATTTCGAGTTTGTGCAGAGAAAATGCCATAAATAATATCATTTTTATTAAGCTTTATTGAGACACAGCCACATTCATTTACTGGCCTCTTGTCTACAACTGTTTTCATAGCCCAAAGCCAGAATTCAGTGGCTACACGTGAGCTACAAAGCATGAAGTGTGGCCATTTACCAAACTAACCACACCTGGCTCAGGGTGAGAAAGGCCCACAAGGTCTCTCAGGAAAAACCTCCCTGTATAGGTTAGACATCATCTTGGACAAGGGTGAGAATGGCTTTCCCAGGTCACAAAGTTGGAAGCTGGCAAAGCTGAAGACAGATCCTGGGTACAACACCCATAAATGTGTCACCCTCGCAGGGCCAAGAAGTGGAGCCGTTCAAATCCCTCTGACTTTAGGCGATGCTTCAGATTCAGTTTGTCTTTGACAAAACTCAGTGTTAAAATTCAATTGTGTGATTCAACCTCTGGCTGTCACCTGCTTCCTGCTCACTCACACTCGCTTGTGTGGTGCGCGGTGGCTCCATGAACATGATTGCCCTGAGGTCCCCGCTTCCCCGGAGGCACACATGCACATCCTGCCTGTTAACACTCGGGCACTGTGTGCTCTTGTTCCCATTCCCTGTACCTCAGGTGCCTTCAGCCTTCCTGGACCCCCTCTTTTGGAAACCTAGGCCCCTCCCATGTTCAATAGTACACACCTGTACTTCTTCCCTGGGTGAGACCTCTTTGTACTCAAGTTCTCCATGTCTGAGGGCGTGCCTCCATCTCCATGTGTCTCTGCATGCTCACAACTATGCGACACTTAGGAAGGTCCATGTGCCAGTCTGTGTTCACTGAACACGGGGTTTGGAAGAATGAAGTTCTATTAATGTGTGTGCATGTTTACCTGTGATTATACATGCCTGCATATGCGTGGCTCTCATGGTGGCCACGTGAGTGAATAGTAGGCTCACACTTCTAGGCATGTGAACAAATGTGTGACTATAATGTCCATGTGTTTTATGTCTTATGCGTGTGCCCCTATGTGAACATGAGTGCCAAAATACCATACTGTGGCTGGGGAGATGGCTCAGTGAATCGAGTGCTTGTTGCAGCAGGGTGGGGATATGAGTTCAGACAAAAGGTAAACATGAGAAGCTGGGCACGGCTGCGTGCGCCTGCAATCCCAGGGCGGGAGGCAGAGACTGGTGGATCCTAGAGGCTTACCGGTCAGTCAGTCCAACCAAGCTGTAACCGCGTCCAAGGAGTTAACATGAGAGCAACACGCCTTCTATCTACAGAACTCCTCAGTCGGCTTAAGGCGGGTTCCTCACACACAACTGAAAGGCATTTACAGAGCCTGCATAGAAGTGTTGTCTAGAGCACAGAGGGTGGAAGGGTCCTCCAGGTGACAGCCAGTGGGCCAAGGAACTGAGGAGGACTCTCTTGATCCCGGGTCCAGCATCTTTTATGTACCTGTTTTTACTACCTGGGATGAGGTCAGAAAATCAGTGTAGTGTACATATGAATCCATTTGTTTCCCATTAAAGAAAATTAAATTACTTTTTTCTTTTTTTTTTTTTTTGTGTGTGGGGTGAGTATGTTGTGTATGGGCTTGTCAGCATGAGTGCATGTTCACATGTATGCCTGTGTGTGGAGGCCACAGGCTGATGTCCAGTGTTTTTCCTTCTTCCTTGTCTACCCTGTTCGCTGGGACAAGGTCCACCAGTAAACCTGAAGCTTACCCGTGTGGACAGGCCGGCCAGCCAGTGAGCTTCACCTGCCTCAGTTCTGTAAGTACTGGGGTTACACACTCACCATGCACCTTTTCATGTGGTTCTGGGGATCCAAGCACTTCAGTCACTGTTCTTTCTCATCGGCCCTGAGCTGCTTTTCCTGTTGTTACTGAGTTGTCAGTGTTCTATGTTGGGAGTATAATGCTTGTGTCATGTTTATTAGTGATGTGTTTAGAATAATGGAGATTTTTACTGCCCATAAAGTCAAGTACTCGTTTTTTTTGTTTTGTTTTGTTTGTTCACCTTTTTCTTTTGTGTCATAATACTTGTGTCTATATAAGAAGTGTAAAACTATGAAAATTTCTCCCCTGTTTGTGTTAAAAGAATTTTAGCTTTATTTCTTTGTTCAAAGATATGATCCATTTTGAATTGGTTTTTATTTTTGGTGTGAGGTAGGGAGTCAAGGTTCATTTTCTTCATAAGGATATCTACCCAATGAGTTACACACACACACACACACACACACACGAGTCCCACACATACACAGGTATGTAGAGAATCAGGTAAACATGCACACACACATTAATAGAACTTCATTCTTCCAAAGCCCGTGTTCAGTGAGCACAGGCTGGCCTGTGGATCTTCCTAAGTGTCACATAGTCGAGAGCATGCAGAGACACACAGAGATGGCACAGCCACAGACATGGAGAACTTGATTACGAAGAGGTCTCACCCAGGGAAGAACAAGTACAGGTGTGTACTATTGAACATGGGAGGGGACAAGATCTCCACCAGAAAGATCCAGGAAGGGTCTGCTGTGTGTGTGTGAGTGCGTGTGTATGTGTGTGTAAACTGCATCTCTATTTCATCCAGTGTTCCACATATCCATCTCTATGCCACCATTAGTCTTTATTTTATCTAGATAAACTATTACTAGTCAGAGAATATGCAGTCAACTCTTCCAAGATTTTTTTTTTTTGCTTAATCCTTCATTTTTCCATGCAATTTTTAAAACCAGTTTTCAATTTTAAAAATTTCTCGCTGGAATAATTATTATACTTGAATTGGATCTATTGATTAAATTGGAGAGAATGAATACATTAATAAAACTGAGTTTTCCCATCTACAAATATAAGATAACTCCATGTATGTATAGCATCATTACACTTAGCGATGTATGAAATCTTGCATACATTTTTAATTATTATATTTATATTTGCTTTACTATTTAAAGGCTATTTTGAGTTTTTATTTTCAACTCAAGTCAATGTAGAGAAATACAATAAATTTTGTGAATTTGAGTTAATATCTGCCAAAGAAGTTTGTCCTTTCTCTTTGGTCCATCTATATTTGGTGTAATTTTTGAAATGGTTAGATTTAAGTCTATGGGTGTTTTCCCTTTCCTGTGGTCATCAAGGGGTATCTTCCTCAATCCCATTTCATCTTATTTTTTGAGTCAGAGTCTCTCACTGAACACCAATGCGTCTAGGCTAGCTGGCCAATGAATCTTTGGGTATCCTTCTATGTCTGACTCTTCAGTGCTGAAGCTACAGGTGCGTGCCACCATGACAGGTGTTTTAGATGGATCCTGTGAACAAAACTTCGGTCCTCATGCTTGAGCAGCAGATGCATTATCAACTGACCCCTCTCTCCAGTCCCTGAAACTGTGTTCTCCCCCTTTCCTACCCTTTTGTAGGTTCTTTAGAGTCCATAATTTTACTTATTTTCCATGCGTTTGATTCATTTAGATTACACATGTATAAGAAATCTGAGCTTGGATTATTTTACATTCATTTCGTAGGACACTTTTACTAAATGTAGAAATTAGAACTGTCTGGGTTAGGAGTTATTTTTACCAGAGAAGACCTATGGAGTCAACTGTGTCAACTAACCTGGGACTGTGCAGGCTCACAGGGAATGAACCACCAACCAAAGCAGCACGCGTGGGCTGGACCTAGGCCCTCTGCACATATGTAGCAGATGGGCAGTGTGATCTTCATGTGGGTCTCCTAACAGTGGGAGCAGGGGCTGTCTCTGACTCTGTTGCTGCCTTTGGCTCTCTTTCCTGCGGCGGGGCTGTCTTGTCTGGCCTCAGTGGGAGAGACGTTTTGCTTAGTTCTGCTGCAACTTGATGTACCAGGGCGGCTGGTACCCAGGGGGCCGTACCTCAGAGAAAGGGAAGAGGGAAGGGAGAGGAGGGAGGTGTGCCAGGGGACTGGGAGGAGAGGAAGCAGGGGCCCTGCAAGCAGGATGTAACATGAATAAATACATTAATTAATGGAAAAATAGTTATTTTTACTTTTTATTTTTGTTTAATAACTTCAAAGATGTTCTGGGGCTGAAGAAATGGCCTAACTGGTTAAGACTATGTATGTCCTGCCATACGGGCCCCTGTGCCTCCCTCTCCAGGGGGACTGGCATCTCTGGCCTCCACAGTCTCGTGCATTCACATGCACACACCTCCGCACATAACCAAACAATATTAATAATAAATACTATTTGTATAAATACTATCATTCCTTTGTTTCACAGCCTCCACTATTTCTGAGAAGTCAACGCTAATTTTTGTCATTAGACTTCATATATAATGTGACTCTTTTTTTCCTCTGTCACCGGCCAACAATATTTATAAATATTTCTGGAAATTCGCTGAACTTTTTGAAACTGTGTGTCTATATTTATTTCATCAAATTTGGGGGGATTTATACAACATGTATTATATTTACTACATACATACGTTTATCGGTTCTGATTAAATTAGTTATTTCTGACCTATATTTAGTTTAGTTTGTAGAGCTTCTGCCACATGACTTGGCTCCCTGACATTGTTGTATGAGTTCCTGAGGCTCTGCTCATTTTTCTTCAGTCTTGTTCCTGTCTGCTCTCTAAAGATTGGCTCGTGTCTGGTGATCTGTCTTCAAACTCCTTTATTCTTTCTGCTGTCATCTCTAATCTGGTATTAAGCCCATCTGGTACATTTTTTATTTTAATTACCATAAATCTCATTTCCAAAATTTCCAGTGGACTCCCATTTCTCTGTTGAGATGTCCTGCTTTTGAGCCCAATACAACTGCATTTTCCCTAGACTTCCGAGTTTATTTGTAGAGCTGCTCAGGGAAATGGCATGCGCCTGCAGCTCTGAGCCGCTCACTGCCCGGCGGAGAAAAGCCTCCAGGACGAGGGAGATGGCTCAGTGGGTAAAGGAGCTTGCCACCAAACTTGACAATCTGAGTTCAATTCCTGGGGCCTAAGTGGTGGAAGAACAGAACTGATTACCCAGTGTTGTCTCTGACCACCACGTGTGCACTGTGGTATGCACAAACACATGCATGCACCTATATACACACACTAAATGCATACACACATACACACACACGTACACACACATACACACACACACACACACATACACACATACATACACACATACACATACATACACACATACATACACACACACACACATACACACACACAGACACACATACATACACACATACATACACACACACATACACACACATACATACACACATACACACACACACATACATACACACACACACATACACACATATATACTGTTTTATTTTTAAAGAAAAGCCTCGAGGTCATCCACCAGGCTGCTGTACTGAATTCATATGTGCAGCTACTGGGGCAGCTGGAACTTAGACTTTGTCCAGCGTCCAGTGGATGACTATGAAAGTCCCCAGCACAGAGCCTCCCGTGGGACAGGCTTGCATGGTGTGCAGCCTGCTTATGATGGCTGAGTGCAGATCATGGCAGCCCAGGCTACTGCGGCTTCTCCTCTGGGTGACATTTACCTTTAAGCAGCAGAGAGTTCCAGTCTTATGGTCTGAGGCTGAAAATTGCTCCTGCCATCCCAGAATAGGCAAGGAAATGTTTCTCATCTGAAAACTACATTTTCTGGTTACGAAAATGATCCTGAGCATTTCGTCACATCTTTGTATTGATTCCCAGCCTTCTTGTTTTATTGTATAATAACAGGCCCCAGAACGCAGAGTATATTACTGCACAAACGCAGAATAATCTCTTTCCAGGGAATTATCTGCAATCCAAGCGCTATGGCTCGCTAAGGCCTCCAGCCTAAAGCAAAGGCAACAAGCATCCAGAGTAGCATCTGGGTTCTCTGTCTTTGTCATTGGTGTGTATCGGGGTCCAAACGGACCCCAGATGAGGTCTGGTTTCATATCTAACCACAGCAGCACTATTGCTGAGTCCTTGGGAGGAAACGGTGAGCCCACAAACAGATCAAAGCCAGGGTGTTTTCCTCCTCATCACAGCCCTCAAGAAGACTCGTCTGTCCTCAGCTACCCCCACTGTGGCAGCCACGAGGGAAGGGACTTAATTGTGTTCTTGGTGAAAACTCAAATCCCCAATCCCAGTACAACTAAATGACTGAGTAATGGCTTCATAAATGTCCATCTGATTAGTCTGATCCCAATGGGAGAAATACACAGGTGGCCAGTGTGTGCTGGGCCCATGAGCAAGGATTTCCATCCATCTCTGTCACCAGAGTTGCCCACATGCATTTGTCAGGCTCTGACAGGAGCAGCTAGTCAGGGGCAGAGAGAAAAACAATAGGGCTTTTTGTTCTGTGCCAGCTCCCCTCCTGCCAACTTCCTACAAGAGCATCAGGCTCAGAAGAATGCAATGGGGAACTTCAACAGAGGGAAAAGAGATGGGGTTCAGAAGACCAAGGGGGGGGGCATGGAAACCTGAGAGTAATGAGGAAGCCGTGTTGGAAAGACACAGGCATTGAAGGCACTGAGAGCAGGACTCTTGGGCGTTTTGACTTGTACTACAAGGGTACGATTGCCTTTGCATACCGTCTCTGGTTTATGAAGCAAACAGCCTATGACCCTTTCCTTGGACACTGGAACAAAGCGATGCTAAGAGGGAAGAAACAGCCAGATACCCTGTTCTAGATCATTATCCAGAGACCAGTACATCAGACTAGAGCCATGCTTCCTACGCACCCTTGCTACTCTTCTGACATCCCAGGACCTTGTCGTTGGTGCCAGCTCTGTCCTGGTGCTAAGCCACACAGCTCCTTGGGGCTGTGATTTGGTTGCTTTGACCAAGGATTGTCTCTGCAACTCTGAACACCAGAAAAGCCTACTCCCAAGCCTCTTTTCAACTAGTCCCCCTTTTTGGGGGACAAGGACAGCCTGTTTGTTCATTGCTGTCTCCATGCAGAAACTCCTTTGATGAAAGAACTTTAAGGCCATCCCAGGGTAAATGGAGACAAGGTCAGACCTTTCCACTCTGTCTCTGAGGACTCAGGTCATTGAAATGGACATTTGCGATGAGGACGATGGCTCAGTTAACGCAGCACCCGCATTGCCTGCATCAGGACCTGAATTTTATGCTCAGAACATTGAAAGAAACAGGGAAACCAGCCAGGCATAGCAGTGTTTTCTTATAATCCCGTAACAGAAGAAGTAGAAACAGGTTGATTCCTGAGGCTTGCTTGACAACCAACTCAGCCTTGTCAGTGAAACCCAGATACCAGTGACAGACCTTGTCTCAAAAACCAAGGTAGATAGCTCCCGAAAATACCAAAGATTGACCTCTGGCCACTACAAAGATGTACTCCCCCAAAGGCCCTCCCTGCAAGAAATGGCTCCTTGACAATTTGAGTTTGCTTCTCTGTCCTGTTGAGAATCTCAACAGGTTAAAAATGATACTTCCCAAACCAAAAACGTACATATATTTCCATATAAGAAAGAGCAGAGCCTCAGTTTTCCTTGAACATAAACTGGGGATAACAATCCCTAATTCTAGACAACCATTCCTAAAGACTGCCCAGCTTACCCACAAAAGCTCTGTGGTGTCAGGGCAGAGGGCAGGGATCAGAGGCAAGTTAAGCTCAGGCCGGGGATCAGCCTCCTTGAGGCTGAAGGCTGTGCACCAGGGCAGAGGAGGAGACTTATTTGCTGTTAAGTCAGCCTAGTTTGGTTTGCTCAGAGGGTGACCCCACAAACCAAACAGTAGCAGAATGGGCCTTTTAGACAGAGGAACAGGGGTCCCCTAGAAACAGCCATGCTAATCCTCCCAATAGAGACACAAACTCAGTCAGAGATTACAAGCTTGTTCTCTCTTCGGCCAAGCTCTCAGACCCCGTTTTTCAGTCTGGACCTTTGGTTAATGTCTGACATAATTGATACTGTTTATGGGAAGGAGGCTGTGTCTGCCCACCTCCCTCCCAGAACAGGCTTGGGACTCCAGAGGCCTGGATGGGAGATGGAAAATGCTCTGAAGTCCATTCCTGATAATGGAGGGGTCAGGTATGAACACCCTGAGGGCCCAGAAGTTCTCACCCCACATCCCACATGCTAGAGGCTGGATGTCAGTGACGACCCCACTCTGCCCTCCACTCTCTTCTACCCTCTTTGATGTAAACACAAATGCCAGACGCCTGTTTATATTCCCAATTAAGGAAGACGCCAACTCATCTAAAGAGGACAGAAGACTTGATGTGTTCTCAGCAGAGTCCTTAGCCATGACTCAGTTCTATTCTAGCCATTCAGACAATTAATCCCGCCCTTAAAATCCCTTATATTATCTCAGAGATGCCATAGCTACCAAGGACTCTATCTGCCACCTTTTGGAGCTCTCCATTTTGGACTGACCTCTCCTTCAGACTTCCTTCCTATCACTGATTCCCTTTCTAACCTAGCTCACACTCTGGTCTCCCAGCCATTCTCTATACCTTTGTAAAATCATGTATTGCTCTCTGCCATGGATAGCCAGACACCAGCTGTCTCTTCAGCCTCTTTCAAGATCGGAATGTCATGTCCAGTACCCAGAACCCTGGCAGGCCAGGCTAGGCAGCCTCCTCTGGCTCCAGCCTCAGCTTTTGCCTCCGGTGGTCCCAGGAGCCGGGACTGGGAAGGATTATCTTTCTTCCTGGTCCAGCTGTACCTGAGTCAAATGACAAAGAGCTATGGCTCTTTGGAGGCACAAAGCACAACCATGGACTCCTAGGATGGAAGACAGGAACCAAATCTTGGCCCATGGCGAGGACTGGGAGCTAGACAGGAGGATGCAGTGAGAAGAGTGGACGTGGGAGATGGGTGGCCAGCAAGCTGGACAGCATCCACAGGGATGTGGGAACTCCCCAGTGGCCTGCATCTGCTGGGACACCAGGACCAGCCAGGCTTTGGAACTATTGTGTAAAACACAGATTACAAGCTGTCAGGACCACCAGACCCTCCCTCGGCTACAGTGGCAAGTTCCTTCTCATATTTACAGGGAAAATCTTAACTCAAAAAAGACTTCACACCACACTTTTTCCAAATTTCAGGCTAAGATATGCAAGTGTGCGTCTAAGATGTGCAAGTGTGCGTCTAACAGTGTCCAGCTGTTCAGAGGTCGGAGAATCATGTGATACCTGGTCTGTGTGTTCATTCTTTCCAAGTCCTTCTCCATTGCCCTCATGACATCTCCATCTGTCTGGCATGAGGCCATTCTACTCTCTTCTCTTTCTTATCCCAGGATCCATCTTCACCACTCATCCAGAGAGCAAACATTTCTTCTCTGTCCTCTTCACTACCTAGAGTCTCAGAGGCCATTCCTTCCTGGCCCCCGGCTGTCTCTCTGTTTATACAATTATGGCTCTGTAGACTGTTTTCAGGGTCATCGTCAAGCTAGTTCTGTCCAAAATTCCTAGGACCTACACTTGGCAAGAAAACCAAGGCCTCCAATGGCTCATGAATCCACTGTCATCACCAGCCCCTACTTATTCTGCACCAGCCACACTGCAACCGTGATAGTCCTTGTTCAAGGAGGTGGAGGATGGAACTTTCCTCACTCTGACTAACTCCATCACCTTCCAAGGAAAATGCCTTTGAAGGAAATGTCCTAATCACCTTATTTCAGCTGTAAGCAAGTCGCCCCAGGCCCAACCTCTGGGCATTTGTAATATTTCCTTACACTGCTGTTTTATAGTCTGAAGAACGGTATATGACAGCCAATTTTTTTGGTGTTGTTTTGGTTTTTCAAGACAGGGGTTCTCTGTGTAGCCCTAGCTGTCCTGGAACTCACTCTGTAGATCAGGCTAACCTCAAACTCATGGAGATCCACCTGCCTCTGCTTCCAGAGTACTTGGGATTGAAGGCATGTGCCACCATGCCTGGCTTATGATAGTCGTTCGGGGGGGGGAGGATTGAATTGGTGAATTTATTAAGCAATCGGCAAGCCAGAGTACAGTAATAAATAGCAGTAGATAGCAAAGCATGATCAGACTGAGTGCTGAACGCATCCAGTGGCAGCCAACCTGGAAAGCACCTCTAAGGCAGCCAGCTGGAGTTCTCATGAGAGGGAGTCCCAGGCAGAACACGGTGCCCTCTGCAGTGATGCTTCCAGGAGAAAGAACAAACATAAGGAGATATCATCTAGCCAGGTGCTTTTCTCATCCAGCAGATACAGGCTGGGGAAGCTGAGGCATCAGCTGGAGTTTCTGGTTGAGCCTCCTCTCCATGGCTGAGCTTCTACCTTCTTTTGTGGTGTACGAACTTTTGAATAGTGGGATAAGTGATAGCCATCGGTTGGAGATGGCTTGCCTCCTAGCTGTTCTCAAGGACACAATGCTCTTACTCTTGGGCTGTTTTGCTGTTCTCTTTTCTCTGTGTCACAGTGGGGGCAGCCATCCACAGACAACGGACCTAGGAGGACACTTTGAAAGAAACATGCTTGGGTCTGAAACGGGGTGAGGGTACCCTGACTAAAGAGCTAGCTTCTTGGCAAGCTCAAACAGCATACGGAAATTTACCAATCTAACGTGCTTTATAGCCACCCTGCTCTCTTTTCTTCTGGGCACCTGCCATTGTGCCTTAGGCATGACTGGTTCACTCACTCTGTCTACTGTTCTCTGGGTGCTCATGGAAACAGGGAGCTTTGACACTGCTGCATCCTAACTCCTGGCATATATGCAGTTGCTGAGTTAACATTTATAGAATCAAGCAACTAGAATGGACTTTGGAGTGATCCAGACCTTGGTTAAAATCCTATCTGTGCAACTGGAACTCTAGGACTTTGTTTGGTTGGCTGCTCATCTCAGTTTCCACAAGCGTAGACTTCGACTTACATTACACAACCTCCACCCGAGTCGTGGGGCTCAGTGGGCCACTCTCCACCTATAGCCAAACACCCCAGACATCGGCAGGGCATCTGCAGTCTCTGTGGTAGTGCTACAGGGGGAGAGGAGCGTTTAAACTTCACAGGCTGTAATTCCAGGGCTCGAGGCTGGTGTTCGGAAGCGCTCTTTCCACATGAATGGACTCTCAACAGAGGAAATGATTTTCATCAGTTGAAGGAACAAGATGTCCATCCCTCTTCTGCTGTTTAAGGGAATCAGTCTCAGGAGTGGGGTGGTGATGGTGGTGGTGGGGTGAGAGCCAGAGCAGATTAAATGATAAGGAGAGGATTCTCCATAAAGCACTGGAAGAGGCCGTTGGCGCTCACAGCACAGGGCCAGCTGCCATCATTGTGTGCGCCCTTCTCAGGGGTGGAAACCAGGGTAAAGACAACGGTCAAAACAACCAGTTTTGCAGGTTACAAAGTACTTCCGTATTCATTGTATCATACAATTTTCGTAAGAACCGTTAGGGGCCAGCATCACTCAGCCCATGTTCAGGCAAGAGGAGGGTACAGACTCACAAATGCCCTTCTGACACAGCCTTCAGCTGGATCAGTCTTTCTCAGGGTTAATTACAACCAGTGTCGCGCCTCTGTAACCTTTCTCTTGGCGTATAGGTTAAATTCAGGAAAGCATGCACAGAACAGTGAATCTCCACTCCAGATCTCTTCCCCACATCAGTAATAATGCCAATGGGACCCCACCTTGAGTTTCTTCCCAGTCACACCCACCTGTCCCCCAAGGTAACCTGCCTCCTGCCACCACCCAATAGCTCTGAGATGTGGTCTTCGGCTCAATGGCATGCCTGTTGCATGTAGCCAGAGTTCATTTGTCATACTGTGTGCGTTATAGTTAAATATCAGGTTCTGGTTTGAGAAGCAGCTTTATCAACAGCTGTGTGGATTTATCGACCAGCCTAAACACACCAAGAGCACATGTGTTTCAGTTGCTCCACTGTGATCACACCTGGCACCCCTCAAGTTAGCCAGTCTGGTGGGGGTTGAGTGTATTCCACCATGGTGTGGATGGGTTGCTTGTTGTTGAACAGTCTTACTCTGTAGCTCTGGTTGGCCTGGAACTCAGAGAACTGCCTGCTCTGCCTCCTGGCTCTGAGACTGGAGGTGTGCACCACCCCATCAGCCTCAGCTTTGGCTTTAATAGAACTGTGTTTCTGACGTTTGTCAGCTCTTTAAACACCTGCTGCTGTGAAATGACTTTCCGGGTGTTGCATCCATTTTCTTGTTGATTTATAGGCATTATTTATAGATTCTGAGAATGAATCCTCTATTGGAAATATGTTGTAGCCAGGAGAAGAGGGCCGAAGACTTATTTTCTCCAGAAGGATAGAGTTGTCTCATGAGAGTGTTTCTCTGTCTGGATTGCTTCCATCCACCTGCCTGCCCCTTCTCTAGCAGAAAACTGCTTTGATTGCTGAGTCTTTAGTGTTTCTCTGCTTAATGTGGCTGGACACACTTCTGTACTATTTTTCAGAATTGTACTGAACTTTCTAGTTATTTTTTGTAGGCCTTTTGACCACATAAACTTTGGTTTCTTTTTACCAGATTCCCAAACAGTCCTGTGACATTTTAATCAGGATTTCGTGTATCGGTTAATTTTGAAGCTGTGCTAATCCCTCTGTTGTGCACTATCACCACAAACAGCAAGCCTGCATTGCCATTTGAAGCATCCTTCTCAGGGACTCTAAAGAGACACCAGAAGTCTTGCTAGGGGTCATGATCAGCCCACAAGCTAAATTTATACCCAAACATTCTGGGATTTTCAATATTTTTCAAGTGGAAATTTTTAGCAACAAGAAAAACTGTTAGTCTTGAATTAATGTTGGAATCTACCAGTTTCCCCATTTCTCCCATCGTCTCTGACAGCCTCTGGTTAGTTACCTTGAACCTATAGTCACATCATTTGTAAAGAGCCACACCTGGCCTCTTCCTCATGCTACCAGCTTGTACTACGAGGACAAGGATAGTTACTCCTGGGCTACGTGGGAACTCACTCAGGACGCCTTGAAGGAAATGCACACTCTCAGGTACTCAGCCCCAACACTGATGACAACTTGAGCTGGATCAATCCCCATGCAGGGGGGTGTAGGGCACAGTGCACACACCTCCAGACAGAGCCAAACATCTGGGGCTGAGAACCACTGGCTGAGGAAAGGCAGCTGGATTCCAGAACCCTAGAACTACTTGTGGCCAAATGGCCTCAGAGCAGCTGTCTCCTCAGATCTCCTCATTTCAGAGTGCCTAGCCAGGGACTCTGTTGTTTTCTTTGTTTGGAACATCACATGACCATTTATATCTCAGCCAATCACTGCACTGAGCAGTAGGAAGATTATACCAACCAATATGGGGATATGGGAGTCCTACCTCCGGACAGGAGTGAAAGTAGTCTAAGCCCAGCGTTGGCTACTCACAAAGAGAAGAGCCAGGCAGACACTGAAAAACAAACCATCCGCTCCCAAGAGTGAGGTGGGTCAGCTTGTTTCAAAGAAGCAGCAGCAGAGATCAAAGGCAGTAAAGCTTCCTTTCTGGCAACTACTAAGTCTGTCCTATGTTGGTCCCTGTAGGTGGGTTAATATGGCACCGTGTGTCTCAGTAACAGATGTCATGTCTTTGAAGGTCTCTGGGTTGAGGAAAGGGTGCCACCTGAAAGCAGTGTTGTAGTCTTTAAAAGTGCTGCAGAAACTTCTGCCATTGTTTCATTTATTTTTTTTCCACTCTTAATCGTGGTCACAAGTGAGATCTGTCTAACATTTTCTATTTTTGTGCATTGTCAAATTTGGGTATCTGTGCTATGCTGATTTTGAAAAAAAGAAAAAACATTTGGAAGCCTTCGTCACTTCTCTAGGCTCTGGGAGAGTTTAAATAGTATCAAAGTCATCTGTTACTCGAACATTTGAAAGAACTTACCTTTGGGACCATCTGGACTTGGTGCTTTTGAGGAGAAGTTGCATTTTTATAACTTTCTTGAATTCTTTCATTGTTTTTAGTATAGATTTTGCTTCTTATGGAATCAGTTTTGATTACTTATAATTCTTAGAAAATATTTCTTTAATTCATCTTTCAAATTCATTTCCACTAATTTTTTACTTAAAAATTTTTATGCAATTTTGATAGTGTTTTCCCTCTCCTAACTCCTCCCCCTACTTCATTTTCTTTCTCTTCCTTTCACAAAACCCCACAAAACAAGATGAAAGTCAAAATAAAAAAGAAGAAACAAATAAGACAAAGCAAACAGCAACAGCAAATGCTAAAAATCAAACAGAAGAAACACCCTCAGCTGCCTGCACACCTCCCCACCCCCACACATTGTGGGATTCGGTTGATATACTCAGTGATATTACATGGGAGAAAACTGATTTCTTCTTTCCCAGCCGATGTCAGTTGCCAATAGCGTCTTGGTTATGGCTGGGATCCCATGTCTGCTTCCCCCTCTCGGTCCTGGGACCCCATCAGGCTTGAACCTGGACAGGTCTTGTGCATGCTGCCACAGTCTCTATAAGTTCATATGTGCATCAGTCCTGTTGTCTGGAAGACACGGCTTCCTCATCCATCCCTCTCCCCCTGGTCTCTTACAACCTTTCTACCTTCTCTTCTGAGGAAAGGGGGTTTGGTGAAGATACCCCATTTAGGACTGAGTACTCCAAGGCTGTTGGTTACTCCCCACAATCTGATAAGGCCCTATGACAACACTTACTTGTGTTATGGAACACAGAGAGCTGGAGCTAGTGCTTTGCCCAGTACTGGGGGAGAAAGGTATTCATCAGTGTCCATCAGCCACAAACCCTGTAAGCTACCACAGCAACCTACCTGCAAGGGAGACTGGTGCAGCGGTGGCACAGTGGGGTAACCCACAACCCACACCGCAGGAAGGAAATCAGACCTGACTCTGCTAAAGGGGCCAAGAACATGAGAAACATGAGACCAGGAAGTCACAGGCCATGAGGAAGATCTGCTGCCATCATTCCACCAGAGGACACAGTAGTAAAATGGACTCCTAATGACACACTGCGATGTCCATCGACCGGTGCCTCTCTCAGCCCCTGCTAGAAGAGCAGCTTCCTAGAAAACGCAGGAATTAACACAGAGACCCACAACTAGACAAGGTGCAGAGTGAAAGACTTTTGAGCACTCTGTCCAGTAATTCTTCTTTTTTGCAAAAAGAAAAACTATTTTTTACCAATAGTATTTTCTCTTGTTTTCCCTTGTAGTTATTTGAGCTGTTTCCCAATAATTTGTCAGTTTTATTAGGTTTTTTTGTCCCAGTGTAAACCACTGCTTGCATTTATTTACCAATTCTAATATGTTTGTTTTCTTATTTCTTTTTTCTAATTTCTTTAAATTTACTTAGTTGATGTTTCTTGACTTTTCAAAGTAGATTCTTAATTTATTTGTTTATAACTCTTTGCTGTGTAATGCATGCCTAAATTGCAGTGTTGATGGAGGAAATAAGCTGTTTAGACACAACAGTGAGCTGAGAAATGGAGTGTCAGGCAGGATGTTTAAAGGAGAAGGCTGATAACTCACTAGTAAAATGACCATTAAAAAAAAAAAAAGCAAAGGTGCTGAACAGTACTACTCAAGGCACATTTTGGATTTGTATTTATTTTCAGAGAGCTATTCTTTAAACAAGATCTTTCTCCAAGGGCCAGCATGGACAATGTTATCTGCTGACTCCCAAGTTAGTAGAAGGCTAGAGGAGAGTTTATAGGTTCTCTGCAGAGAAGGAACCATAAAACTGGTGTGTGACCCACCTCTGAGAAGCTACAGAAGCCAGTGTCAATAGAGGAGAATAATGCTGTAGAGAGTCATAGAATTTCTCTTCAGGGGAGTGGAAACTGAGAGGGGCCATGAAAGATGAGGCAAAAAGAAACCAAGCATCTCTGGTCAGATAGTTGACAGGAAGCAGGTTAAGGGAGGACAGGTTTATTTTGGCACAGTCTTCTATCACAGGCTTCTCCACCATGCCCTTCCTTGCTGTGATGATCTGTATCCCTTCAAACTGTGTGCCAAAATAAATCTGTCCTCCCTTAACTTGCTTCCTGTCAAGTACTTGACAAGACACGTGCTACAATTCTTCTGCTGAGTCCCAGATCAGCTACTATTGCAGACTGAAACTAGGACACAGCTATACAAACATAAGCTCAAAGCCATGGCCCTTAGCGACCCATTTCCTGAAGATCCGTGATCCTCTAAAACAGTGCCACCCACTGGAGACGGAGTGTCTGAACACATGAGCCTGTGGGGACGCATTTCATACCTAAAGCCCTTTCGGAACCTCTTAAGAAACCATGACAATGAAGCTCATTTGGAAAGGAGTTAAATTTAAACACATTCTAAGAACAACACACATGGGTACAACTTAGAAGGGTCCAACACACTCTTAATAACTATCTTATGTTTTCTGTGCTTTCTTTTGCTCCTTTCCCCAGCTGCAGACTAAAATGAGACTGGAGCAGAGGAAAGCAGAGGAGGAGATATTAGAAACACTGACTTACTTAAGACTACAGCTGTGGATTGGATCAGAAATAACTCCCAAATGTCATGTGGAAGGCTTGGTGTTGGCATAAGAGGTGAACTCCAGCAGGGAGGCCGTGGGGTCATAGGCAGTGTGGCCTTGATGGAGATCAGTGGGGTCTGGGCCTTCTACTTTTATCACTTCTTCGTCATGAGGTAATCAGTTCTGCTCTACCACATGCTGTTGCCATGATGTGTTTCTTGACTACATCTACAAGTCTAAAACCATGAGCAAAATCAACCTTTAGTCCCTGTAAGTTGATTGTCTGAGGTGTTGTCCCAATCACTGAGGACTGATGCGGCCATGTTTGGTCTCTGAGATGATTATAAAATACTGACCTAGTGAGAGAGACTGGAAAAGCAAAACATGCCACTTTTCCACTGGTTTTCAGCACAGAAGAGGTTAATGGAATAGTCAAAAAATAATGTTTCCCAGTGGAAGGCGTCCTGCTTGCTTGACACAGTAATTATATTTGTTTGTTTTATAAATGTATATTTTTTTCTTCCAGTTATATTTCTAAGCACCACAGGTTAGTATTTTCATTCTTATACATTCTTCCCTCCAGGTAGTCTTCAATATCAAGTGTAATTTATTATTATTGGGTGCAGGAATTAGTTGAAAAGGTTTCTCTTTAGTTCCAGGCAGCTGATTTGTGGGGGCTATTTCTGTCTTGATGCCTCTTTATGTTCTGTCTTAGATTTCTTCTAAATTTGCTTCTAACATTTTTAATAATTAAAAAAAAATAGAAAACAACTAAAAACATGCTGAAAAAGAAGCAGTGCCACACAGGAAAATCACAAACTGGGTGATTCCATCTACCTAAAATGTCCAGAGGTGACAGATCTGCAGAGACAGACAGCAAGGGCAGAGATTGCCAGACAAGTGAAGTGTACACAGGCGCTCCAGGAAGAGGTGATGGTTGCATAACACTGTGGATGTACCAAATACCAGAAAATCTGAACTTTGAAATAGTTTCTTTTGTGGTGTGGATTCCGCCCCCGCATTCTCTCTTCTCTGTCTCTTTCTCCCTTTCACCCTCTCTCTCTCTCTGTCTCTCCCCTCTCTATCTTCCTCCCTCCTTTCCCTCTGAGGTTAGGTCTCACTGTGTAGCTCTGATTAACCTGGAACTCAGAGATTCCTGCTTCTGCCTTCTAAATTCTGGCATCAGTTTAGCCCTCAGAAATAATGCTCAGGGCCTCAGAGAAGCCAAGCAACCAGGAGCACTGAATGCTCTCGCAGAGGACCTGGGTTCAGTTCTCAGCATGCACAGGGTGGCTCACAACAAACTTCTGTCACTTCAGTTCCAAGAGATCCAATGCCTTCTGATTTCCACGGCCACCAGGCACACACGTGGTCCACATACAGATATGCAGGCAAATACTTTTACACAGAAAATAAGCATATCTAAAAATGTTTTGAATAACTTTAAAACAAATGAAGGAAAATAAAAGGAGATATCAATAATTGCACTTTAGTTCCCAGCATCTTCTGGTTCTGTCAGTTTCCTTTTCTATGACATTCATTTCTTTGTCTAGCAAATGTAAATCACTCTAAAGGATTTCTGAGGATGCCCCCTAAAATTTTGTATTCTCTTTGATCACCTTTATTACTTTTGCTCACTCTAAAATAATTTCTAATATCTGCTTGTTTTTTCCTTGTGAGAGAGCACACATTTTACACAGTGCATGGTGGTGCTCTGGGAACAGCGTCAGGTGTCAGCTCTGGCCTGCACCTTATCTGAGAAACTCTGTGTCCCCAGGCCAGCTCTCCTGTGAGAGTGCCTAGGGATCCTCCTGTCTCTACCTTCCTGGATACACAAGAGCTGCTGCATCTGGCTTGGTGTGGATCCCGGGAGACCGGAGTCAAGTTCTCATGACTGTACAGGGAACACTTTACCCCTCACCCAACCATCTCCTCAGCCCCAATATTTATAGTTTTATTTATACTTTCCTTGTTAGAGGCTGTGGCTCACACATCTGGGCACAAATTTTTGTACTTTTCCTTTTCAGAGGTAAAACCAAATTCCCTCTCCTCGGAGCATAGGCTGAACTCAGTCATCTCTCTCTCTCTCTCTCTCTCTCTCTCTCTCTATCTATCTATCTATCTATCTATCTTTGTGTGTGTGTGCATTTCTTTCTCTTCATGTCTCTGATTCTATCAATCTTTTTTCTTTTAACTCAGTACACAAAGTAGCATGTTAGTCCAGGTTTTCTATAGGAACAGAATTGAGAGAAAGAATATGTATGTGTGCATACACATATACATATATATGATTTATTATATTGGTTTACAACAATACATTATAGGATGTATAGCCCAACAATGTCTTCACAATGAAGAGGCCAAGAACCCAGTGCTTCACAGCCCTCAGAGACTCTAACTCAACAGTACTGACTGGCTTTGAAGGCCTGGAGGATTCCCAGAGGGCCACTGTTCTCCATATTTGAGGGCTGAATAAGCCAGTCTGATGTGGTACAAGATGGTGGTGATGACGGCAGAGGCAGCAGCAACAGACACTCAGCAGCAAGAATCCAAGAGCAGGCAGGACAGTTTTGCCCTTGGCCTGTATATGTGGCTGCCTGTTGGAAGGCTCCTCTCCTCACTTAGGGCTCTTTGGAGGTCTCCTCAAACACTCACCCAGATATGTATCTCTCAGTTGAGTCAGATCACCTCAAGGTGACAATCAAGACTGACTATCACACAAAGTGTCAAGTTTCACCTTTTAATACACACTTTGTTTTTCTGTTTTCATCCCCTTCTTCCTTCCTGCAGGAAGATATGATAGCTAAGTGACTCGGCCATGACTTCCTTTCACTCTTTTTTTTTAAAGATTTATTTACCTGTCTCTTTCTCTCTGTCTCTCTCTGTGTCTCTGTCTGTCTGTCTCTGTCTCGTTCCTCATTTTTAGTTTGGGGCTTTTTGACACAGGGTCTCACTAGGTAGCTCTGGCTGGCCTGGGACTCACTATGTAGACCAGGCTGGGCTCAACTCACGGAGATCTGCCTGCCCTTGTCGCTCAAGTGCGACAACCACCACACCCAGCTAGGATTTATATTTTAGTTATATGAATGCATATATGCCTGTATGGGGACTTGTGCACATGTATGTGCAGATGCCCATGGAGTGAGGAAGAGGTCATGAGACGCCCTGGCACTGGCGTTTCAGGCGACTGTGAGCCCTGGGTGAGTGAGCACAACAAGCACCCTTTGCTGTGAGTCATCTATCCAGCCCTGAGCTTCCTTCAACTCTTAGTCTTTTCCTCAGTTTATCTTTAACCCATCGCATATACAACGTAAAGTTTAGTCTTTAAACCAAATGTGAGTTTTCACTTTAACATCTGAGTCTGCCTCATTTCTTTACCTAAGCCATAGATATATTTGAGTCCTCCACGAGGGACTACAGATCCTCCATTCCATTTGGGGATGAGGTTTCACCTTGCATGGTTTAAGTGCTCTGGGTTTCACGTGTGGCTGTCTAAAGTGATTGATTTAAAAGTTTGCTTTCTTTTCTATGAATGGTAAAGTATACTGGTCTCAGCCTAGTCTTTGGTATTCACCTTTATAACCCCGGGAACGATATTTAACCCCTGCTTCTTGTCCTGAGGCATGTGTGTTATAGTTTGGATGCTGGTGTCCCCCAAGGTCTTATGTGTTAAGGCAGGGACACTCAGGAGGTGGGGCTCTGAAGGAAAGCGGGAGGTCATTGGGGTCCAGGTCCCTCAGCCTCTCTTTATTCCTCTTCTGCTTCTGAGCCAGGAAGTCATCAGTTGTGTGTCTCTCACACTGCATCATCATATTGGACTCCCTCACCAGAAGCCTCAAACAGTGCATCCTCCAGACTGTGGCCTTGAACCGCTAAAACCCTGAGACAAAACAACCGTTTGTTCTTTATGATTCAGTTAACTCAGGTGCTTTGTCATTGTCATGGTAACACAGCTCACATAGATCACTAATTTCTCTCTATAAAGAGCCAGATAAAAGAATGGCAGACAGGGCAAGGGGCATGGGTGGAGAAGAGGGAGGGTGGTTGAGATTGGAAGGGGAAGAGGGAAAGAGCTACAGGTGGGATACAAATAAACTGTATATTAATAAATATACAGTGAATAAACTGTAATTAATAAAATATAAAATATAAAAAATAATGGTAGACTTTGAAGACCATATGGGTCTGTCAGAACTAGCTACTTCTGCACTTCTGCTGTTATAGTTCGGGAGTAGCCATAGATTACACTCACATGAGTGTGTGTGTGTGTGTGTGTGTGTGTGTGTGTGTGTGTGTATGTATGTGTTCCAATAGAAATGTATATAGGGAGGCAGGTGGAAAGAAAAAAAGGAACAGGAGAACAAGCTGAATTAGGCCCAGAGGCTTCTTGTCTCTTTGTGCTTTTAAGCAAGAGGAAACACTCACGAGGGACTAGTGTTGCTAGTGCACAGCGCTAGGTGAAATGCTGACACTGAAGACAGGAGCTCTGCATTTCACTACAACCTCCAGTGGGTCTCTATTCAAAAGTGAGAAAGCCTTTAAGATCCCAGGAAATGAAGCAAGAATGGGGGAATAACTTTGAAGAAGCAGAGAGTGCTGGGCTCAGGTGGGGCTAGGGCTGACGACCCTTCAGAGTGTGTTAGTGGTGGAAACGGCGGCTTCCTCAGGTCACAGGCTGGTCTGGCGAGGCCCTAGGTTGCCATGGAGCAGGTCCCCCGTGTTCCACTTAGTTCTGAGAGACTAGCGACAGGTTGCTCAGGGAAATGGCTGATCCATATAGCCACAGAGACCAGCATTTTAGCAAAACGTATTCAGTCTTTCGTGCTACAGAGGGGAGCCTGGACAGTCAGACAAGAGTTGGAGGACTTGGTCTAGAAGATGGACAGTATACATTTGGCTGTATAAATTACAGCAGCGCAGCAGATGGAATGAGTGTGGTGGTACGCCGTAGTTCCAGGGCATGCGAAGCTGAGGGCAAGTCTGGACTGTATGCATAGGCCCTGTGCCACAGCAAAACAAAAGGAGGAAGAATGCAAAGACTCCACGCACACACAACATATACTTTGAGAATGACGTAAGAAGAAAATGATACTTAAAAAAGAAAAATGTCTAGGAATTGGGTTTAAATGTTAAGTTTTGATGACTTTTTCACCCAGCAACTAAATGATCAATTTTTATATGCACAAGAAGAGACATTTTTAGGTACATAACTTATTTATAAAAGCCAGACTGAAATGATTAAGACTCTCAGGACTCCATCCCATAAATGATTCAGGATCTGGGAGTACCTGATCTGGAGAGAGCCAGACGACAGGCTCCCCATCACCATCCTTCAGCATGTGCGTGCTGTCCTGTGAGAAAAATGAGCCTTGTTCATGAGAGGCGTGCAGACTGTAGGCTCTTAGGCAATGCCTCCACTCAGCATAAAAAATTCTCCAGTAAGAGACTTTGCTTCCTGTGGGTGGAACACTCAATTGCCGGAGGCTCCCAGGAGGTCATAGCTCTGGTGTCGGGACATCAGGAAAGATTATAAACAGGAGGGAGGGCTAGCGATGGGGTAGTTCATGGGATACTTGGGAATCTGAAACAGGAGCTTCTTTAAGCCCGCAAGTTCTAGACCTGACCATACCATTTCAGGAGGAGGAGGTGAGGAAGAGAAGGAGGAGAGGGGAATGTAGGAAGAGAGGAAAAAACAGAAGAAAACCAAGAGGAAACAAATAGAATTAGCTGGGTAGTTGAGGAAGGGCCAAAAGCCTTGAAAGGAAAAGGTATCTCTTCTAAGTCAATACGCCTTTGGGCCCCATCATTTCTGGAGGGGCCCATCAAAAGAAACTATGCATGGGGGAAATCTCACAAGTGTAGAAAGTATCATAGCCCACAGAGTCAGAGGACATCAAAGGTCACTTAGACGAGAGCCCCTGTTGCTTAAGAGGACTGTTCTGGTTAGTGTTTGTCAACCTGGAACAGGCTAGAGACATCTGGGGAGAAAAGCTTCAACAGAGAAAACACCTCTGTCAGGCAAGCCTGTGGAGCACTTCTTGACTAATGACTAATGTGGGAGGAGCCAGCCCAGGGTGACAGGTAGCACCTGGGGCAGGTGGCCCGGAGCTGCAGAAGAAAGCAAACCATGGCAAGCAAGCCACTGGGCAGCCCTCCTCTACGTCCTTCCTTAGTTCCTGCCTCCAGGCTCTGACCTTGAACTCCCATCCTGCCTTCTCTCCATGTTGGGCTGCACCTTTGTAAGGTGAAATAAGCCTTTTCCTCCTCAATTGCTTTTGGTCATGATGTCCGTCATAGCAACAGAAAGCACACTGTGACAAGGACAAAGAGTTGGAAATGGCCAGGGTGAGCCAAGGATGGTGATAGACACGAATGATTCCTGCTCTATGGAGGCTGAGACAGGAGGATGGACCGTTAAGGCCAGCCTGGGCTATGCATCAAGACTCTGCTTCATTAAAAAAACACACACACACACACACAAAGATCTAAGACAAATACCCAGAGCGGGCAAACAGCCAGTGTGTGAACAGACAGCTGGGTAACTACTGAAAGTGATCGGTTCTCAGCCCACCTGCCCAGCTGATGCAGTGCCTCCTTGAGTAGCCAGGCTTCTCCACGCCCCCACTCCAGCCCTGCACCACAGGGCATTTCTGTTTCCCTTCAGGAATGAGGACAAAATCAGCAAGTGCTGTGGGTCCATGCTGGAAAATTAGGACAGAAACATGTTGAGTTAGAAGATGGAAGCTACGCCAATCTGACTCACTGTGTGTGTGTGTGTGTGTGTGTGTGTGTGTGTGTGTGTGTGTGTGTCTGTCTGTCTTTCACACACAGCTCAGTGAACTCTGGGCTGCTAACTCTTCTTTGAATTGGTGACAACAGCTCTTGTCATCACTCTGCTATTGCTCACAGTCGATCTTTGAATGTAGGGAACATTTGTTTGGAAGTGATGAGATGTCTGTCTCAGACTGTCACCACACTGCCCAGAGGTGAGAGCAGAATGTACCCCACTCCATATTTCATTGCACAGAAGTGCCCTCCTGTAATGAAAACAGTCGTGTTCATGTCGCTGGGCCACGCGAAGGAGCAGGAGCGTTTCTTGGGGAAGTGTGGGGAAGCCGATCAATAAAAGCCATCAGCCGCCTACATTCCTGGGGCACTTTCTATATTCATTTATCTTGGACCTGGGAGTGATTATGTTAGGACCTTTTTCCAAGGACACTGCGAAAATCAAAATAACTTTGCAGCTCAGTTCTCTCAGGAAAGGCTTCGGTTTCTTCAAATATGTTTCCTGTTGATTTTGGTATCCCAGGTGTCTTAGGAGCCATTCGCCTAGTTTCTTGTGGACAACAGGTGTCACAGATCTTCAGGAGAATGTCCTCATAGACTCCGGCTTCTGGATAAAGGAGATGCAAGCGCAACCAGCACAGGAGGCTCTCCTGGCCCTTCTGAGGGCTGGCTCCAACCTCTCTAAGGAAACTCACTAGCCCCCTTGAGAATTAGAAACTGTCTCCATCACCTCGACTAGCACACAGCGAGAGAAAACACCTGCACAGCAGCCCCTGTCCTCAGAGCAGATGCACGCTCTCATCCCATCATAAGGGAGACATAGGTGATCCCTGTACAGCTTGCTCTGCTTTTATCAATGGTAATATCTCAGGAAAGCATCCTGTTCAGATATAGACACTGACAGAATCCACTATCTTACTCAGATCCCGATTTCCTTGGCCTCATCTGTATAAGCTCTATACTCGACATAGAGGTCCATGTCCACAAACCACGGACAGAAGGCATCCCTCTTCTTCCTTCTCCATGAAACCATTCCATTTACCCATGGCAACCGCTGACACCACAAGCCACAGCAGCCAGGCAGCTCTTCTCCGTCTTTACAAAACTTCTGCGGTATGAGTGGAGGCGTGAGTGGAACCTACTGGGGCCGGCATTTTCCCTCATCTCTCGCCTTGGTAACTCCACCAGCTAGTGAACCGTTGGTTGTTTGTTCCTTCTGCTGCTAGCTGCTGTCAGCAGTATGGGGACTGCAGCTCGAGGGAGCACACACCTATCGAAGGACATCCGGCCTGATTCCAGTGTCCTGTTAATGCCGACAAACAGCCATGTGAAGGTGTGTGCGCTAGGTTTTCCTGGTTCGGGGTAAACATGGGTCTGCGGTTTGTTGGGTCCTATGGTAGTTGTGAAAGCACTGTCGCACTTGTTCCAATGGCCATGCTTCTCTCCCATTCCCTTCGCTGACGTCGGAGTGACACGGCCCCTCCCGCCCCTCCCAGGCTTTGTTGCTGCAACATTTTGTAATGTTGCTCATTCTGAGGGGTGGGCAGTGCGGTCACACTGTGGCTTAATTTACCTTTTCCTAACAGCCACAAATGCTGAACAGCTTTTGATGTGTATTGGTCATCTGGACAGCTTCGTGGCAAATATACACTCATTCGGTCTATTTCCTGACTGGGGAAGGTGCTTTTCTACACTTGTTGTTGTCCAATTACACAACACGAAGTTCACAGCAAACCCATGCTGCCCTTCCTCATAAGCACCTGTGCCCTGTGTCCTGTCCCCAGCCCCCAGAGCAAGAAAGAGCAAGCCGTGGAGGAGAGACACCTTCCGTGGCCTTTTCTTTCGTGCCTGTGGATCAGCATAGGGAACGTACTGTAGCAAGCCTCAGGGGAGTGAGTTTGGCCTCCAGCTCTGCCGTGTGCCCATTCCCCAGCTCATGTGCTTTCTTCCCCTCTCTGCCCTGTTTTCCGTGTGAGTAGTGAAGATGTGAACTTCAGGCCTCCAACAACTGTCATCTTCCCTTGTCATCCCTGCCTGGGCTTTATCCACACCCACTGGGCACACATCATGACAAAGGGCGGGTCCTGGTTGTATTCTTGTGCTCGGCACTGACCGACACCAACCTCTCTTGTCTTGGCCAACAACATTGGCTCTCCACTTTAGCATCTTCTAACCCCCAACTATGCTGCACCCCAGCATCTGTCCTGATGCTGACGTGGAAGCTGGATCCATCTCCAGCTTGCAGCCAGTGAAACATAGGCAGCCTATGGTAATCAGTGTCTCCAGAGCCCTCCTTGCTGGCCTCACCCTGAATGCTTCCAACCAGCTGAAGCCCCGGATGTAGCAAGAATAGCACTTCCCTAAGCTAAAGAGGTGGAATAGTAAGTCAAGTGCTTGCCCTGCAAATGTGACAACCTGAATTTAGATCCTTAGAACCCAATGGAGCTGGAAGCCAGCACTCGAATGTGGAGACTGGAGACAAGAGCCAGCTGACATGGCACAGAAACTGTGAACAAGAAACCCATCTAAAGCAAGATGTAATGTCAGGTCGACTGCTGACCTCCACAGGTGTGTGGTGATATGTGTGAGTCTGCACACACACACATGCACACATGCATGTGTGCACATAGGTATACATACACACTCATGCATGCATACACATGCACACAGGTACACACACACAGCCACACACAGAGACACACACAGACACAAGCACTCATGCATGCATGTGTGCACACAGGTATACATACACAGACACATGCATGCATGCGCACGCAGGCACACAGGCACACAGGCACACACGTATCAGATACACTCACAAGATGAAAAAACAACAGCCTCATCCTAGCAGGGAACAGGAACCACGGAACATGGGCCCCCCCCCCCACATGATGGTGACATCTGAGGTGACAACAGGGATTACTAGTGATGTGGAGGAGGTGGTGGTAAAAGAGAGGCTGAGTCTCAGTCCCTCCTGGGCCACAGGATCAAGATTACCCCTTCCACCCTGAGTTAAGACAGTAATCCTGAGGGGACTTGGTTTTCTGACACTTTCACTTACTTTTTAAAAGTGTGTCCAGATGTCCCCCATAAATCCTAGCCATTTGGGTAACTCCAGGTCACAGTCCAGGCTCCAGGTACAGAGATTCTGGCCGGAAGTGCCGCCCTTCCGATGGTGACAATACCTGCCATTACCTCACCTGAGAGCCCGCAGCCTGCAGACACTCTCTCCCCTCTAACTGCCGTCTGCCTATAACGTGTAAACCA
This sequence comes from Rhombomys opimus, assembly GCA_010120015.1. Classification (NCBI taxonomy): domain Eukaryota; kingdom Metazoa; phylum Chordata; class Mammalia; order Rodentia; family Muridae; genus Rhombomys; species Rhombomys opimus. The sequence goes on along the minus strand of REGO01000346.1, from coordinate 1,287,675 downwards.
TGGAGGTGCCTCTGGTTCATACAAGGGAGTCCCGAGAGGTTATTAGGAGTGTGATTTATACCAGTGCCATGTACAGTCCAACGGCCAAGGGTGACCGAGGACCCCCACAACTTAGACGCCCCTGAAGGGTGTTCACTGAGGAAGTGATCTGTTCTCTCCACCCAGGCTCATGAACACTCTTCACCTGCAGCTATGTGTGATGAATATAGTGGCAGGTTCTCTGGCCTACCTGTCCTCTGTGGCTGCTGGGAATGCTTTCCATCACCTCACAGCAACAACTCATGCATTTCTCTGTCCCACTTTCCAGCCATCAAGAGGCACAGACTGCTCTACCTGCCAACAGGAAACAGCACAGCCTGCACTGTAGCCAGAGTCCAGCATCTGCGTATTGACTTAATTAGCCTCAGCATGCTAAGCAATGCAGTGGGAACATGTCTTACTCCACCAAGGCACATATGTGGTTTGAGTGCCAGCTCAGTACCTGGAGGAATTCCAGAACTTTTTGTGTGTTTCTGGTCTTTCTATCTACTCGCTTACCAAGACAAATGACATTGGCAGCAGAGACTCATGAAGGAGGAGCAAGGATCTGGACCGTGGGGCACTGGGGCTATGGCCGTCACCCTCCAGGCTAGTCTAGTGCCACAGCCATTGGAAGACAGTGCTGCTGTGCTTTGTTTCACTCTTTGACAGTGCTGTCTCCAGGGTCATGTCCACCCTGTAGCTCTGCCCGGTTAGCACCACATGCCAACCCCCAAACGAACTAGCAGGACCATGGCGCATTCCAATCTATGCATCTCCAGTTACACTTCCTAAGCGAGACAGGACTCAGGGCAATGCACTCCTGGGCGCGTCCAGGGCTGATGTACACACAAGCAGACAACTTTTTTTTCTTTTTATTCAAGTGAAATGAAGCTTCTCTCTGCATCCGGATCAGGGTTCCATCACAGACGGACACAATGAAGGGTTATTGCCTCATTCCCTGAATCTTGAGGTTCCTGGACGTTGGAGTCCACAGGCCAGGATGCCAAACTCTTGAGACACTACTGCTATCCAAGTGCAGGATGGAGTGAGGGAGCTTAGTGGCAAACATATCCCCACTCTGTAAAGCTCATAGTCTGGAGGGAAGAGGAATGAGAAAAGAGCAATGGATCATGGGAGAACATGGAATGCTGTACATTGGGAATCAAAGGCTCTAGCTCAAGCCTAGAGGAAGCAGTATCTAAGGTGAATGCTGACAGATAAGTAGGGTTATGCAAAGGGTGGGAGAGCAGGAGTCAAGGAGAGTTGTCTTCTGAGTCCCAAAGATAAGTGACAGATCAGGAGAACCTGTGTGGGTGAATGCATGGCTGCCACAGGGGAGGAGGTGACAAGGAAAGCTGGGATCCAGTCTGAGACAAGAAGGATCACACCAGGAGAATCTTGAGTGTCACCTGAAGGTCATTAGAGGCTATGGACCACTTTAGAATATTCCTCTGGACACAAGGTAGAAAATGGATTGTGAGGAGCCAGCATGGGACACCAGGGGGAAGTTAACAAGATCGTGTTTGGAACAAAGATTAGCAAGAAATCTTCCTTGGAGTCTAAGAACAAGAAAGAAAGATCTGTGGCCCCAGAGTGGCTGCTGTACTCAGTCCTTAGACACCAGCCTGGGGAGGGGTGCCGGCCCAGAGAAGAAAAGCTGTGGCTTTGTGCAACCCAACTTTTGCAACAGTGACTGCTCCTCAAGTGGGAACCCGGAAGCAGCAAAGAAATCCTAACCCAGAAAGGACACTGGATTCCAAGGATGGGTCTGCCTAGCCATGCCAACAAGGCAGCATCCTCACCAGAAGCGTCTAGAAGGGAGAGTGTGTCAACTCCCCACTGGGCATGCTCACCATGGCAGCAGGGGCCTCAGGACACAGAGCCATGGCCCTACCCTCAGGTTGCCCCTAGAGCTTCGGGAAAGGCTGAACCTGACACGGAGAGGCAGGAGGACATACCCACTCCTGGAGGTGTGCCCAGTCTGCGATGTTACCTCAGCTTTCTTGCTGTCACTGTGGTTCACCAGGAAAACTACCTTCATTCATTTTTTTCATGCTAGGGAGAGAGGAGTGAGCTCATTCAAAATAAATAGGTGAAGGAAAATAAATGATTCCTCTCCCCCAAAGCACACTCAGTCTCACACTTGGCTTGTGGGTCAGGAGCAAACAGGGCAGAGGACAGTTTGAACATGTCCTAAAAGCCAAAGGCTTAGGATAGTGGAGGCAGCATGTCCACATAGATTGCTAACTTTCTCTTTTGCCTTCTGGATTATTGATCTTGGAGATTATAACTCCAAGTCTTAGACATCTTACTAGAATTAAAGAGATGACTTTAATTCACCAGAGTGCGCAAACCGGCATTCTAGAAACCACTGGAATTGGATACAGCCTGTCGGTCTGAGGCACACAGCACGACCTCACGTGGTTCAGTATTTTTGAACATCAAGGTTTCCACATGGGAATGGGATAATCATCACTATTTAAAGTTTGAGCCAGATATACTACCATACTTGAATAGCAGCACTGGGTGGTGGGGGCAAGGAACTCACGAGTTACAGCCTGGCCTGCACTACAGTGTGAAACTGTCTTTACAAAGCAAATATCGGGGATTCCATACGTAGATTTTCTTAAGAAATTAAACAATGCTATGTGGCCTCAGTGGGAGAGGAAGTGTTTAGTCTGCTGAGACTTGATGTGCCAGGATGGGTTGGCATCCATCCCTGAGGAGAAGGGGAGAGTGAATGGGGGAAGGGAGATGTAAGGGACTGGGAAAGGGAGGGGTCTTTGATCAGGCTTTAGAGTGATTAAATAAATCAATTAATGAAGAAAAAGAACTTGAACAGGCTGATGTCTTAAAAGCACACAGGATGGAGTAGGCGCGGTCGCTGGGATGCTCTGGGAGAACTGTGCTGCATGTCCAGTCTGCGTGTGGCCCTGGGGCCAAGGGAGCATCTTGCAGTTGCAAGGTGGGGGCACCCTTTCCAAGAGGTCGTCACACACTGTCCCATTCTCTCTCTCTCGGGGTGCCATTCCCTCAGGGGTGGCACCATTCCCGGGGTGGGGGGTAACAAAATAGTGCAGACAGGGTGACTTAAACCCCAGGATTTATTTTCCCACCAGGCTGAAGCCTAGAAGTTTATACAGTTTTTCCCAAGGCCTTTTCTCTTGGCTTGTCCTCGGCTTGTCAACCTTCGGCACACCCATATAGCTTCATGCTTGTGTGGGCGAAGGGCAATGCCTTGGCCTAGAAGGGCACATATCCTGATGGGCCCTGGCTTAGATGGTGCCCACCATTATGACGTCATTTAACTCGAATCATTTTTTTAGCAATCCCAGGTCCTTATATACCTGTTCTGTCGGGGCTCCAGGGAAATGAAAAAGAGCAGAAATGTTCTGTCTCCAACACCAGTTTGGGCTGTGTGATGGGCTTATCTGAACCAAGAGGCCTACCTGCCCAGCCCCTAGCCATTGTCTGTCTCAAGATCATTCCAGAAAACAAACCTGTCTCCTTACTGCAGAGAGGCACAATATTGAAATTGCTCCCCCTAATCTTTATGCGATTGCCTTCTCCCTGATAGAAATATTGCCTCTTGCTGAGTATTTATTGTCTGCTTCTCTCCAAAGTATTGACTTTATGTAACAGTTTGATATACATCAAATCCTTTACAGATTTAATAAACTCCTCTGGTCAGCCTTCTGTTGTGAACACAATGAGATTTATGGTCATCTTGGTGTAAAATCCTTTTTCCTTGAAATTTTCTACTTCCAGATATCAAAAGATAAGAAGGGGAACATCCATCATCTTGGAAATCATCCCCCATGTCTGCTGCTGGGTATTAGTCAGAAATGACTGCTGGTTAAAGTACTAAAATGTGACAAACGCTTTGCTGCCAAGCAGCTGGGAGAAGAGGAGGACCTTAAAACCCTTCCCTTCCCTTCAGAAAGGAGTTTTCTTTGCAATTAATCACAGGAGCCCACAGAGCAGAGAGCAGCCTAATTTGAGTTAGATGCATAACCTCAACAGACTTGACAAAGAAGTTCGTTGAGTGGATCCAGGATCTGTTCAGCAATTGCTGTTTTGACCAGGCTAGCCATGAGCCACCGTGTGGAAATATGGTGCAGAGGCACAGGAAGTCACCTGTAAGTCAGTCAGTTTTTCTCTAGAGCCTCTAGCTCCTCCAGTCTTGCTCTGGGGCCCTCTTTGTCTGTGGTTTCATTTTAAATTATTTCAAATGTTGTCAACCACAGCCTCCAAATAGACAGTTCCACAGAAATTCATAAGCAGCATGTATGTGATTCTGAGCAGTCTGGTGGACTCTCAGGCTGTCATGCTCTGTGAATCATCCTTCAGTGTGTCCACACTGTATGTGCTACTCACCCACCTTTATTGTGGTACAATAAAAGTACCATAAGATATTGAGAAGCAGGATACGATCATATAACGTTCATTATAATATATTTTATATTGTGTACTTGTTGTCTTTTAACGCATCTAATTTATAACTTAGCCTTTACAATAGACATGTTTTCATAGGAAAACCAGTCACACAGTTTGGGGCATTCCCTGGGAGTCTTCGGATTACTTGCCAACAAGGGATTAGGCATTTGCTTGTGTCCCTCTTAGACTAGATATACTACAATAAGTCTTCCCTTTCCCCGCAGTCTCCAGGGTGGCTGGGGTGTTGTGAACACTGCTAGAATAAATCTGGCTAGGGTGGAAAGGTCTCAGCCAGGAATAGGAAGGCCTCCTAGGTAGCTACTGAAACTTCTCAAGATTTAGAATTCCTCCTGATCTCAGAAGTTTCTGGGAGAAATGTGGTGAACAGGTAAGCAGAGTGGCAGGGGCAGACTCACCAGCATTCTAGGTGCCTCTGAAGACTTATGGGGAAGAAGCAGGACAGAGATTTAGAGTCGCAAAGCCTTCCGTTAAAATTAAGTGTGGTTGGGAAAGTGGGTTTCCATGTTTAATTGTCTTTCTCACAGTAGTGGAGTGTCAGTCTTTCCTAAGAGCCTATTAATTCTGTAATTTAGTGCAGCAAGATCAGAGGGATCAGCAGAGCCGGCGTGTGTGTGTGTGTGTGTGTGAGAGAGAGAGAGAGAGAGAGAGAGAGAGAGAGAGTGTGTGTGTTTTCTCCTCTCTCCTCATTGACTAGCTGTCATCTGGTATGAATGTTAGGGTAGCTTTCTCCTTGAACACTCTAAGTATCCCCAAATTAAAAAGGTTTTACAGTCAGTTTAATGAAAAAAGAGAAAAAAATCCTGCTTGCACATCAGTCAGCAGAAATGGGGGCCATGGCATCGTATGTTATGATTTTAATTATAGCTAAAAATAACCAGGTCCATTGTGTAGGCCCACGGAAGCCAAGTCCTGGCGAGAGAGATGAGTCAAGCGGCTCTGCTGGGTGGTGCTAGTGGCTTTTAAATAATAAAAAAAGATGATTTATGAACATGGCCCCAAACCTGCTGAGCAGTGCAAGGGTATATACTTGATAAATGGCCGGTTTGCCTTGCGCTGGCTCTCTCCCCTATCAAAGGCATCAGCGCAGATCTGTCTTGTCCTTTGTTTAATTAGGACCTCCAGCTGAACAGACACCATTAGAAAATGATACTCAACATCTCAGGACAATCCTGGGGCACCTTCCCAATCCCCGCTGCAGGGCTGCAATGCCCCAAGCAGAGTCCTGCAGCCGCTGACCACTCCACTTGTATCTTTAAACTTCTACTTGCAAAGGCTCTCCCACGTGTCTCACATCGCTTTCTCGTTGTTCTGGTACAGCGCAGATGTGCTGAGGCAGGGATGGTACAGGTTTGCAAGGAAGCACAGCAGCCTGGCCCCACCAGGTCTGGATGGGCACTGTAGATATGATGTACACAAGAGTCTATAACTTACTGTGTGAATGGCTAGCAAATTGCTCCAACAAACCAAATTCTGCCTGGCTTGGTCTTGGAAACCTGTGTCGGTGGCGAGGAAGTGAAGAAAGGAAAGACATACAGACATGAACGGAAAAGCAGGGTCAGCTGAATAGTGCTCATTCCGAAGGAGCAACACCAATCCCGAGAACCCAGAACCATCTTTGTTATAAACAACACTGGGGGAGGGACTAGGGAGGCGAGCAGGAGGTCTTTGTAGGGAATCAGTCCCAGGCCGCTATCAGTGCTGAAAAGGAGGCTACTGTGGCAGCTTTTCGCACACACTGCCAACCCTGGCATTCAGATCAGAGGAAGGCTTTTCGCTATCCCTCTGACCTTCACACAGAGAAGGTTGGGTCACGCCCATGGGACTGAGGCACTGGGGTCCTTGACATGGCCACGCCCCCGTCAATAATATGCATTCACTGAGAACTTCATTCTCTCTTCACACATTTACTCAAGGTTTTCTCCACTCCCCACAGGATCTAGTCTTTGAGCAGAAACTACCCACGAGTGGGTGCCTGGCAGTGGTAAAGAGCTGGGATCTGGAAGAAATACACAGTGGCTACCGCAGTATCGGTCTCGTTCCGGTGGCTATTACGGAGTCTTTTCACAGGTACATGCCCTGATGGTCATACCTCAACAATGCTTTATGACTGATATTACATATATGCTTTTGCATGTGCTACAGGCCTACTTATACGATGTATTACCCTGAAAAGTTCTCCTGTTCTCAGCTACAGTCTGTAACTACCAGACAGGAAGTTCTAGAAGAAACACACTTTTTAAGCTGTGCATTTCCTGTATCCTTACCAGAGCTCACACTACCCTGCTCCATGCCACCAAGCTGTGGTCATGGCTCTGTCCAGCACATCCACCCTGTATGCTCTGTCTACTCGTGGGTGATGTAGCAGCTAACTCAGCTGTCAGGTCTCCTGCGGAATTATAACAGAGCTTTATACGGCGCTTAGTGCTATTCTCAGCTTCAGAGAGCTCTTGGAACATACCCTCACACTCAAAGGTGGAGAACTATTGAACTGTGTGTTTTAATGATGAATAAAAGTTGGTCAACTAAGGCAATCAAACTCCTAGTGTGTGCTCATTTCTTTGTAGCACTGAGGAAAACGCACCCACATGCTCAGTTTCTAAAGCAAGGCTTCTAAAAGAAGCAGGAGTGCAGAGCCAGCAAGGCTAGGACCACACAGCCCTCTGCAGGTCTGTGGTTTCTGAGTAGGAAACCACTTTCCACCCACTCAAGGTAGCACCAGGAACTTCTGGACTTGAGTGCTAAGGGGATCAGGCCTGGGAATGTGGCAGAGGCTGCCAGGGGCTTCTCATGGGAGCCCAGCTTGGCTCAGGACCCAGCAAATGACCTCCCAATGGGGAGGTGGTAAGCAGCAGAGGAGGGCAGTCACCATGACAACCTAAGGAGAACAGGGATCATGTGCATCTGAGGAACTATGGATCAGCTAGGACACACGGAGAAGGACTACAGAACAGGCACATGGGAGACTTGTTGAGGTCAGAAACAAATAGCAGCCTAGGTAGAGCTGAAATGGCAGCACAGACGTGTCAATCAGAAATGGAAAAGAACCCTCATGAGAATTTAAAACTCAGTAAGGAAACCAACCCGGATGCTGGACAGAGCCAAAGAGCAAAGCTGGAATTCAGAGATCAGGCAGAGCACGGGGTGGAAGGGGCCGGGGTGGGGGGGCGATGAGACCGGGTTAACGCTATAAAAAGACACACAGAGCTGCTGCCCTGAAAGCTCCCCCTGGGCTCCAGCCATTCTTGAAGGATCATCAGAGGTAACTGATGTCTGGTGCCTCAACAGCACACGAGTCAGAAATGCCAAGGACCCAAAACTTTTCCTGAGTGCTGAGTGGGATAAATGAAAAATCTGTGTCCAGACCCACAGCATAAGACTCCAGAACCTGAAGGGAAGAGCGCTGTAGAGGAGGGCAGCCCTTCTCCTGAGGCCATGCAGCAGAAGGCTCATGTGTGAGAGCCGCAGGCTGGGGCCTTCACCTCTCCATCCCATTGGATGTGCTGTCTGCAGTATGTCAGACTGCCTGGGTTTTCTCCCTGCAAAAGAAGGGGGCTGTGAGCACCTCCTGCAAAGGTTAAGTAATTCAGTCTACCGGAAGCCCTTGGAACAACTTCTCCCTTCATCAAGGGAGATCGAGAAATGCTATCTTTTCTGTGTGTGCGTGCGCATGCGCATGTGTGGCAGTATGCCAGTGGAAGACAGAGGACAGCTTCTGGTTCCTTCCTCAGGAATGGCATCGATCTCCTTTTGAGACAGGGCTCTCTTTGGCCCAGACGCTCATCGATGAATTTGTTGGTCAGTGTGTCCTGGAATACTCCTGTCTGCACAGCCCAGCACAGGGTTGTAAGTGTGTTCCACCATGCCCAGCGTTCTTATGCAGGTTCATTCAAGGCAGGTTGAACTCCGGTCCTTATGCTTGCCTAGCAAAGAGTATCCACTGTGCCATCACCCCTGGTCAGGAAACGCTATTGTGTGTGTGTGTGTGTGTGTGTGTGTGTGTGTGTGTGAGAGAGAGAGAGAGAGAGAGAGAGAGAGAGAGAGAAAGAAAGAAAAAGAAAGAGAGACAGACAGAGACAGAGACAGACAGACATAGAGAGAAACAGAGACAGAGACAGAGACAGACAGACAGAATGAGAGAAACAGAGAATGAGAGCTTCATTTATTATTCTTGTTGTTGTCAAATTTCTTCTGGGCAACACCAGAAGTAAAAAATGGAGTTTAGCTCAACTCCTGCCTGGGACTCAGGGAAGTTTTCTGGTCTGGGAAGGGGAGAGAACAGAACTGCACTGTGGTTTACCCTTTTTGAGTTGGACTTTCATACAACATCTCATTCTGTCTTCGCAATACCTTGAGATGTGTCATTGGTTCATCACCACTCAGAAGAGCCTGGATGATGAGCAGCGAATGGGTTTCCCTGAAGTCGGTGGGGCTCTCCAGCCCCAGGCCCACTCTCCTGCTAGCCTGGGGTGAAGGAAGAGGCTGTGGGCAGACAGGAGTCCTGGAATTGAGTCAGGTCTGAGTTTCTGCTTTCAAAAGCACTTTCTCTAGCCTCAGAAAATAGAGTGCTACCTTCGAGCAGGAAGGAAATAAACCATCGTGATTTCTTCTAACAGCTTCAATAACCAACATGACATTGTGAAGGACGTGCCAATATTTGTAATCTCCCCTGACAAGTTGTTAAGTATTTATAGAAACATTTTCTCCTGGCCCTGCTTAAGGAAAGTACTGTATCTAATTTCCTCTGGCGACATGTGCTGGGGAAAATCAGAAGGATGATCTGTCATCATAAATAGCAATAAATGGTCACCCTGAAAGACTGCTTGTTTAGCAAGGTTGCTTGAATATTAACATCTCCCTTTAATCTTGTCTCCATGGGGACAAGTTCACTCCTAGGGCGTGTGCTGAGCTCCAGGAGAGCCCACGCCTGGGGCTGGTGATTCCTGAAGTCCGGATGGGTCTGGGGAAACTGGGGCAAGGGAAAGAAGATGAGTCTCCGAATTCTAGGGAACAAGAGGAAGCATGGCTGGAAGGTAAGAACGCACTGAGAGTGAAAGCCTCAAGGCTCAGGCCCCAGGGTTTTCTCCTCTGCTTCTGATTCCATTCTTCGTTCTGGGACTCACTTACTCTTCCTTGTCTGCAAAATGGGGTAAGGGCTGAGATGGCTCCGTTTGCACTCAAATTCTATAAGAAAGTCATAGAAAGACCTGATAACAAAGGAGTGATTTATTTTGCCCTCTGCCGGGCTGGATCTTTCTTGATTACTGTATCTCAGTGTCCCAGAACAGAACCAAGTGGCTGAAACCCACCTTCTCCTTCCTCTACAAATACCTTTGAGCAAATGGCTTTTCTTAGGGCAGTACTGAATCAGGCCAGACTTTTAACTTTGTGTGAGCCAGGTCACACTTCTGAAACAGACCCACATGAGCCTTCCACGAGTAGAGAAGCTGAAGACTTAGCAGAACAGTTACTGGAAACAAAAAGATCCTCTTAAATAAACTGAGTGTGCCATTATATACATGACTGAATTGTTGAGCCAAGCTTCATCCTCCTGTGGGTGGCCCTAAGGGGAACCAACCTCAGCTCCATCAATGGAGCAAACCAATAACATTAGCAATGCTCAGAAATTGAATGAGCAATTTGGAGTGCAATGAGCTTGCCATCACTTGTGTTATACAAACAAGGGTTTCTTGGTTGTCTCTTGATCATGCTGACAGTGAAATGCTAAGCTCAGGTGAGAAGGGGGTTGTTAAACTAATTTATTGTAAAAAAAAAAACTTTTAAATTACCAACTTTGATTTTATCTCATCTTTCCAACAATTTTTGGATTGTTCTGGCTGTTTTCTGATACCCTAAGACAGCATCAAGAAGAGAACAGTTCTGCTTCCAGCAGGAACCAGGAGCGTCCCTGGGGGACACTGACCTGGATACCCTCTTTCTTTGTCACTCTTCTGTGCTTATCAACATAGATCAAGCAACAAAGCAAAGAACACAAAAGAACAAAGGAAGCTCAGGAATCAGAGAGATAAGCTAATTCTTTGTTTATTCTAGATTGTATTTGGGGAGATTTCAGTCCATGATCAGTTTGGCTTTTTCAGTCCATGGCTTTGGAGACTGTGATGACAGATAGTGCTTCAAGACCAGATCCTATGGAGAGAATGTCACTCACCTGTTGGGTTGGGGCTGCTTCCCCTGCCTGGGCAGACTCCCGCTGACTCCGCCCCTTTCCATCAACCCACCTCTTAAAGGGCCACCACATCCCAATAGCACCATGGGCTGGATTTCATTCACGAGTCTTTGCACATGAATCTTTGGGAGACTCTTATCCAAAACTCTGCATATTCAAAAGACAAAGTATGAAGAAGGCAAAAAACTGAAGATGGTCTTGAACATCTGAAATGAGGGAGTTCCTCATCAGCCGTGCTTCACCTCAGTCAGCATTCTTGCATGGTTTCCAAATGAAATAGACAGGGGCATAAAACATGTATGAAGTGGTGAGCTGTCAGCTCTCCTAGCTCTTTCTCTAAAGGGTCAGATAGTAAACACTTCACAAGCTACGTGGTTCTGTTACAGCTCAAAATTAGCCACCAATAAGATACAAATGAATATGTGTGATTGTGTTTCTGTATAATTTTATTCATGAAAACAGGCTTCAAAGGCTGGGGACATGGCTCAGTGGTACACTGAGTGCTCGCCGTACACGTGTGGAGAGCTGAGTTTGCACCCTCAGCACCTATGTGAAAGCTATGTGTGGGGACGCGTGTTCCGAAGCCCGGGTAGTGGACCTGGGCAGGCAGATCTCAGTGGTGCACTGGCCAAACAGCACAGCCAACTGGCAAGCTCTAGGTTCAGTGGAGGCCCTGGCTCAGCTATGAAGAATGACGGAAGGCAGCAGTGCCAACCTCTGGCATGCACACATCTCTTTCTCCCACACACAAGCACACACAGAGACACACACACATACATAGACACACAGATATATACACACACAGAGAGACACACAGACTCCCCTACATAGACACACACACAGAGACACGCAGACACTCAAGACACACATTTACACACAGACTCGCCTACATACACCTCCCTACACACACACAAAAGGAAACAACAGACTAGAAGCTAGGCTCTGCCCATGAGTTGTAGGTAACCGCATCGCTGCTGTCAGTTGCTAGCAAACATTCAATTCCTTGGTGGCTGCGTGCAGAGCACAAACTCTAGTGCTCCCTCTAAAATCTCTAGATTCATAATGTGAACACCAACTGGGGAGAGTTGCCATACACTCAAATTAAAATCACCAAGCTAATTGATTCTCCAAGTGAGAAATAATTTAATAAGAATTACCCTGTTGAGTCCAGCGAGAATTACTGGACATTAATGCTGGAAGAAAAAGTAACCCTGTTTCATTGTGTAAGTGTTCTAATTTAATGTCACCTAAAAGGTACAGAAAGCAGTCTTCAATTTCCTCTTGCCATGAATCTGAAGTCAGCCCTTCCCCATTCATCTAGTCTGCAAAAATGATATTGAATTCTTGCTATAAATTAGTCTTTGTGCTAGGTGCTCAATATACAATGGAGTGCCTGAAGGATGAAGCCTAGAGAAGGGCACGTGCATTGATTCTGTAGTGCTTCAGACACACGCATGCAGAATCACACAGTCCCAGGATGGTGGTGGCATTAAGAGCTACAGTTACCTCCTCCAGGATATGTCTGGGAAAAACTTCATGGAAAAACATCTCTGTAAAGTGAGGACAGTACGGGGAGCATTCACTGAGTATTGGGAAGAGGCAGGTATTCCAGGATAGTGGGTGTGGGATGTGAGCCTACAAGGTACGCCTGGAAAAGCATGGACACCAGTAGAAGGAAGGAAAGTGGGGCAGCCGGGGAGGACCCATATCACAAAGACTGTGCACAGAGTTCAGCTTCCCCCTAGGGTGCAGGTGCCCCAGGGGACAGTTTGCTCTCACTGAGATTTGCATCTAGAGAGGTCTATGACTCTAGGGTTCTTTGAGGGTGTAACAAGCAAGAACAAACAAGAGGAGGGTGCTTCCCAAAGAACAAGAAAAGCAGTGGGAAGACGTGAGCCAGGGATGAGCACAGGAGGTGGAAGGATGCTCAGGACCTCATGACCAGGAGCAGCGTGACTGGTTCTGCATGTTCCTCCTCACACCTTTTCCTTCTGAATGACTCCTGGGGATAACAGCATCTACCACAAGTATCATGATCCCGAGATGTCCCATTCCATTCTTCAGCCACTTGATAAATAAAGGTGCCAGTGAACGCAGACTGAGACCACAACTTTCAGATAATGGGGATCCCATTGGCTCCCCCTTACGCATGCCAGCACTGGGCACATCGGTGTTATGTGCAAGAGAACCTGCTTTCTGCACACCTCCTAAATCGGCTGTCTCCTCAAATGCTGAGCTGACGAGGCCGTTGCTTGTGCGGGCATCGTGCATATGTTGCCTCTGTGTCCTCACTTATGAAAGCCCTCACCCAGGGACAGAAACCAAGAGAAAAGCAGGAAGAGCGAGCCATCAGTCTGGCTCTTCTCACCAACCTTCTGCTATGTTAATTTAGGAGCACCATGGGAGAGAGGATTTCTTGGTCTAGTTGCTGTCGCCGGAACTTACAGTGTTATGGCAGTGGGCACTTCCTACCAGGCTCCTCGGCATCTTTTGCTGTCTATACCATTTAACCACCCTTGATGGTTTGAATGAGAACAGCTCCCATTAGTTCCTACACTTGAATGTTTTGGTTTGTTATGGTTTTATTTTGGCTTCTCAAGACAGTTTTGTAGCCTTGAATATGTAGCCTTGAATGTCCTGGGCTCATTTTGTAGACCAGGCTGGCCTAGAACTCACAGAGATCTGTCTGCCACTGCCTCTCTGAGTGCTGGGGTTAAGGCCTGCATTACCACCCCTGGCTGACACCTGAATGTTTGATCCCTATCTGCTCAGTCTAGTCACCACTAGACATTTGACCAGATAGATAAATTTATCTCCCTCTTAGTAAGTTTTGATAAACTCATCTTTCTAGTCACCTCAGTGTCCTCATTGGTCTTTGAAAATTCCTATCTTTTGCCTTCACAGCTCCAAATAGGCAAAGCTTATTCCACCATGGAGCTTGCTTGACTTGCAGAGTACAAAAGATATAACATCCTGCTGCTCCAAGCCAAAGCCTTGAGAGATTGTGTTTTTATTGCCTAGGAGGGGGAGGAGAGACCCATAGAATAGAACAACCCAGCCATGCAGACATGGGTCTCTCAACTTCCAGAAATAACCAGGATGGTTGTTTTAGTCCATTGACTTTACAGCAGTCATCTGCTATGATAACCAAGGCTGGAGGAATGGGACAAGAAGAAAGAGGCAATAGTCACAGCTCATGCAGGAAATAGATGGAGATTCTATTAACCAGAATATGAAGTACAGGGGGAGGAAACTGGGCTGGGGCAGGGGAATTCCAAGTTTGGAATTGACTCAGCTGAGTGTGTTTGGTGAGGAAAATGTTCAGGAGTCAGAGGCTGGTGAAGAGAATTTTAGCTAGAGATGTAGTTTTGAGGACCATGGTATAGACCTGTGGGAAGAATGGGGGAAACACTGGCCAATGGTAACCTAGGGATGGGGTGGAGGAGGAAGCCCACAGCTTTGCATCAGATGAAAAGCACTGACTCTCAGGTCAGTGTACCCTTCTTCTATGCACCACTGTCCAATGCATACACAACTGGCTTGAGAAATATCTCATGAAAGAATTCATTGCCTAATGGATCCATCAAACATGGCCAGTTACGAGGGATTCTCACACCTTGAGTTCTAACAGGGTTGGGAAAGTCCTCCACAGCTTGTAAGCAGACAAAGAAAACAAAGAATCTTTTCCTACATTTGGCCTGTTACATGCCGTTTGTTCCATCCCCGCTCTTAAACAAAGCTTCGATGCTGTGCATGGCGGCGTCAATGTGCAAGGACTGCTGTCCTTGTGCTTTCGCCCTTCACTGGTGTTTGTGAATTTGAATGGTAGTGGCTCCTTTCACCGATGTAAACATTTCTCTTATGCCTACACCATTTGCAGCCATGATGTGTTGCATGCTGAGTGCCTGATTCCGTTGTGGGGAGCTACAGGCTGCAATGAAGGGAGCTAATGTTGAGCTTCCAACAAGAGCTGCAAGCAGCGGCCTCTCGTGAGCCTCCCTCGCTCACATGTCCCAGCTCTCTGTGGCAGGCATGAGCTGTGGCCTGTGAATTCTGCCAGAGAAGCCATCTCCCAACCGACCCCAACCAAATGCCTTTTCCCTTGCATCCTCTGCTTTGAGCTGCATGCTTCGAGCCTCCAGGCAAGCCAACCTGAAGACAACCTTGAGGGGTGCCAGCACGCATGTTGCACTTAATAGCCATGGTAACTGAGTCCAAATGTGGTAAAAATACATTCCCTTATCCTAATCAACACCCACCATCACTTCCACATCTATGAAAAATGCTGGCCATTGGCTGGTCACGGGATCCCTTCTTTCTGACACCCACCGAAGCTCTAGTATATGCAACTACATAAACGTTCAAAAGTGGTTTTTGCATGTTTTCAGGACATGTTCTCACTATGTAGTTCAAGCTGGCCTGGAACTCACTGTGGAATCCGAGCTGGCTTCTAACTGCAATCCCTACCTCCACGTCTCAAGTGCTGGGATCACAGGCACGTGGCACTACACCTAGCTGGGCATGGTGGGGGAGTTAAATTTTAAATGGACAAAATTTAAAAGACAAAGTTGTAAAGACAGATATACTCATGTCTGCATCTTCTGGCCTCAGTGCTCTAATCCAGAGCCACACCGTTTGTGCTACAGGCCTAGTGCGTTATTCTCCACTCCTGGCTCACAACTGTTGCGAAGGTTTGAATTGACGGGATGGTCACTTATGCAGCAAGATGCTTCTATGTGCTAACAAGAGCTCCGTCTCCCAGAGCTCCCACCTCCTATGTAAAGAGACAATACTTTCAGCTGTGCGTGGTGCTGTGACTAACATACAGGAACTGCTTAGAAGGGAAAGTGTGTTTGAGCAGTGAAGGTGACTATTCGGTAAATCTTTACAGTGAAATACAATGATTTTCAGAATCTACAATAGACGAGGAAGACAGTTTGAAGAGATACCCACATTACAGAAATGGTGGGAATGTGCTGATGAATGCAGATAGGATTTGATCCAAAGGGAAACAAAATCAGAAGAAATTTCTAAAGGGAAAGACCACACTAAAGTGGTTCCAAGGAGCTGGGGGGAGGGGGAATCTGGTCATCTAAGGACAGAGAAGCTGGCCAGGCCTGGTGGCACATATCTGTAATCCCATCACACAGAAGATAGGAGCAGAGGATATAGAAAAGCTATCCTGGGCTACAGAGAGAATTCCAGACCAACCTTGGCTACACAGTGGATTCTAGACCAACCTGGGTTACCTACTAAGATCCTGATGTAAAAAATAAATAAATAAATAAATAAATAAATAAATAAATAAATAAATAAATAATAAGAAAGTAAGCTGAAGAAAGAAAAGTAAACGACAAAGCAGTGAAGAGCGAGGACAGCGTCTGGCCAGTCCTCCCCTGTGACTTCAGACAACAGTGAGGCCTTACATGTGCCACACTGAGCCCACTGAGGTACCCAGGCTGCCCTAACTACAGGAAGAGTGAACCCATGCATTCAGAAAGATGGGAGCCTGGGCAGAGCTTCCGGTGATGTTCTTCCTGCTTCATCTCAGCAAAGTGCAGCAAGGGAAGCAGGAGGACAGATCTTCCCAAATGTGAGGACAGCCAAGAGGCTCACCAAGCAATTAAAAACCAACACTGAGGAAAGAGAAACAAGGCTCAGCATTCTAATGCCATAAAGGTTCAAAGGCACACACAACAGACAAGCACAACATTTTCTTACAGTTAATTAGATATTCTGAAGATTAAAGTTTAAATCATTAAGAAGAAACAGACAATGAGCAGTCAGCCTCAAGACTGGTGACTGTGACCCTGTGAGCCATGGCATACTGTAGATGCCACTGAAAAGTAAATAAAACCATTCCAGTCAAAACAGCCTCAAGATATTATATGTAAATATTATCTTTCTAGACAGAGGTTTGAGAGTATAAAGTACAAAGGTAAGGATGACCCCAGAGCACACACGTGCGTATATACACACAGACACACAGACACACACACACACACACACACACACAGAGCAAATCAAAGCTGTCTTTTGGTTTTGAAAAATCACAACCAAATATACAAATCTCCAGTTACTACAATGAGAAAACAGAGAAAAAAACAAACCAAAGAACACCAAATTGACAATTTCTAGCCAATTACAGATATGAAAACATGACTTGAAGTGGAAGCACAAACATGACTTGAAGGGTGAACACAAATTGGTCTTGATAGGTGAAAAAAGGAAAAAGGACACAAAGTTGGGTAGGAAGGGAAGAGAGTGTCTCTGGGAAGAAATGGGAAGTGAATAAGATAAAAACACACTGTATAAAACTCTTTAAGAGCTAACAAAAAAAAGAGAAAAAAAATAACAGCATTTAAAAAGAAAACCCCACTTTTTCTTCTAACAGGTTTAGTGTGTCTGGTTTTATATAGGATAGTCATACTAAAATCTGTACACCTACAGAAGCTAATCAAGAAGGAGGGCCCTGGGTAAGATGCTCAGTCTTCATTCAGAAAGGCAAATGGGATAGACATCAGAAGTGGGAGAAAACAGGGAACAGGACAGGAGCATACCACAGAGGGCCTCTGAAAGCCTCTACCCAGAAGGGTATCAAAGCAGATGCTGAGACTCATAGCTAAACTTTGGGCAGAGTGCAGGGAATCTTATAAAAGAAGGGGGAGATAGAAAGACCTGGAGGGGATAGGAGCTCCACAAGGAGAGCAACAGAACCAAAAAATCTGGGCCAATGGGTCTTTTCTGAGACTGATCTCCATTCATGGAGATAACCTAGAACCCTTGCACAGATGTAGCCCATAGCAGCTCAGTGTCCAAGAGGGTTCCCTAGTAAGGGGAACAGGAATTATCACTGACATGAACTCAGGAGCTGGTTCTTTGATCACCTCCACCTGAGCGGGGGAAGAGTCTTACCAGGCCACAGAGGAAAACAATGCAGCCAGTCCTGATGAGACCTGATAGACTAGGGACTGAGGGAAGGGGAGGAGGACCTCCCATATCAGTGGACTGGGGAAAGGACATGGGGGAGAAGAAGGAGGGAGGGTGCTACAGCTGGGATACAAAGTGAATAAACTAATTAAAAAAGGAGGAGGAGGAAGAGAAGAAGAAAACCCTGGCTACTGGAGAGTTGTCTCAGAAGTTAAGAGCACTGGCTTCTCTTCCGGAGGACCTGGTTTTGGTCCACACCAGCATGGCTGCCAACAATGGCCTCTAACTCCAGTTCTAGGAGGTCTAGCACCCTCTTGTGGCCTCACTGGGCACTGCATACATGTGGTGCTCAGGCATGCAGGAAGGCAGAAAAGGGGGAATAATAATTTGTGTACTAGATTTTAAAATCTGCAAAAAGTAAATTATTTCTTTGGGAAATCATCTAAACTGACAAAATCAGAGGCAGAAATTATGAATGGATTCTTGTAGAAAAATAAAATAAGAGTCATTTAAATCCCCAATAGAGATAAACTTACATGAGACAATAAGAATTTTTTGGATAAACAAAAAATCTTTGTCTTTGAGACAAAGTCTTACTCCACACTTCCAGCTGGCCTTGAACTCACTAAAATTACAAGTCACAGATTCCAGAGTTACAGAAAGGAAGCCAAATTCATCCATAACGTAGTCATAACCATCAATACTAAACTGAGTAAGCATGACGTCAGAGCAATCCTACTTGCCAATCACCAGGGAAGCCCTACCTGTCAATCACCAGGGAAGTCCTACCTGTCAATCACCAGGGAAGTCCTACCTGCCAATTACCAGAACAGTCCTGCCTGCCAACTTAAATGATTCATAGTTTTCTAATTTAAATAATATATTAACATATCAAATACATTAAATATCACTGTATTGAAATATCAATTTATTATCACTAAGAAGAATTTCGCTTAGAAATCAGTCACTATAAATCATCATTTTAATAAAAGTATAAGATGATCTTAATTGAAAATGGAAATGTATTTGACCAAGTTCACCATTTTATATTCTTCAGTACACTGAGAATAAAAGAAAACTTTCTTAATCTCAAACCCATCTGTCAGTAAGGTGACAAACACAGCTAATGGGGGAAACACATAAAGCATTGTATACTGAAATAGAAGTGCTCCAACGTCTGAAGAAGATGCTGTTGTCATGATTACTGTGCCAGAGGGTTAGTCACTGCAGAAGAAAGAGAAATTAAATAGGTGTGTAATTATCAAGAAGGAAGAGGGAGGCTCCCCAGACTTGTGGACCGTGTATTCTCTTCTCTTGAAAATTAGAGAGAATCAAAGGGAAAAGGATTACACTTAATTAGAAAGTTTAAATCTGCTACTCAGAAATAAACAATAGTAGGGAGAAAAAAACAGAACTAGAGGCAGATTTGATGTCTTCCAGCCCGTGAGCCAACCCCCAGCTACACCCTGTTATCATAACAAAGCTTTATGACAATGCGGACCTGCCAGCATGTTCACGCACTGTCTGAAGCTGCTTTCACAGCTGCAGAAGCAGAGCTCATCACTTGAAGCAGAGGCCACATGGCCTGACAAGGCCTGAACTCGGTGTCTGGTCCATCGTAACAAGGTAGCCAGCCTGTAGAACAGAGTCCCAAGCTCATCAACCAAGTGTTTAGAAATAAATTCATAATGAACAGACAACTTATGTAATAATTAAAGTATTAAACAGTAAACTAGAATCTAAGATCAATTTAAATAAGTCACTCTAAATGTTATGCATTAGAAAAATAAAATATATACTGTAGTATATGTATAAGTAGAACCTATACCACATACTACACTATTCCATATAATATAGTATATATAAATAAATAGACTATATCTATCTATACAGTATAATGTGATACATAAAATGAATATTATATATAATGTATACTATTGTAATAACATATATAATAATATAATACAATACAATATAACATAACATAACGTAATACAACACAACACAACACAACATAACATATAATGCTCTGGAATAAAATATTCAATATTACCAAGGTCTATTCTTCAAATTCATCAATTAACATAAAATAATCCTTTTTAAACGCCCAGCAAAGTACCTGTTGAACATGGCACTGTACTGCCAAAATTCAAATAAAAGATAAAAGGAGAAAAACAAGAAATTCCACTCTGACAAACCACTTTGCTTCTAACCAATCCCCCAGCCCCACCACTGATACACACACATCAACCTGAAAAGTCAAACAAGCAAGGCTGGGCACAGAATCTGAAAATGGCATCCTAAATGTATCAAAGTATCAACAAGATGAGCATTATGGAAACAAGACCTGCCAATGGACAGAAATTCAAAGCAGTTAGCCTGGCCTCAAAGTAAGCCTCTGCCCAGCAATTTACACAACCAAAATAAGGTGGCTTATAACCTAAGAGATGCTTTTGAAGTCTTTACAAGACAAAGGAGACAAAGCTTCAGCCCAGACCTAAGAGCCTTGGAGCTGCCCAGACTGAGCTTCAGATGCCAAAGAGCTGCACCCAGAGATGTAAGACATCCAGAAATAACCAAGCCCTGAGTCCCCAGCGCTGGACCACAGCAACGTGAAATCACAAGCACTTGGCACAGGCCAAGAGGCAGCCAATGTACAAAACTTAAGAGTAGATTAGAAAAGAGCCAATTGGAAATTGTAGGCTTACACATAGAATGACATTAAAACTTGAAGACATGCTCAAGAGAGAACTGGTTAACTCAGATATGGCTGAGCAGAAAACATGTGGCATATAGACAGGGGAACAGCGAGAAACACGTGGGTTTAGCTGAGCCCAGAGCAGGGACAAGACATAAACACATAAAATGTACTTTTAAATTTTCCAAACTAATGAATCTATGGATCCCAGACCTAATGAATCCTTAGGAAACTAAATAAAATCGTATAGCTGCCCCAGAAGCGTAATAGTGAAATGGGGGAGCTAGTCACAAACAGAGGGCAGGGATGGGTAGTCGTGGGGACCAGTGCATTTCGAAGAAAAGGGTGCACAGCAGAATGCAAAGAAAATGCAAGACAAGACAGGCAGGGCGGCTCAGGGGTTAAGGGTGCGCACTGTTTGCTGTGACGAAGACTAGGACCAAAAGCAACTTGTGGAGGAAAGGGTTCATTTCAGCTCTATCACTGAGGGAAGCCAAGGCAGTGACCGGAAGCAGGAACTGAAACAAAAGCCATTAGGATGCACTGCTTACTGGATTGCTCCCTTGTCTTGCTCGCTTCGCTTTCTTAAACACCCCAGGACTATTTTCCCAGATGTGGCGCAGCCCATGGAGTGCTGGGCCCTTCCAACATCAATCAGTTAAGAAAATCCTGGAAGAGGGAGAAAACAGGGAACAGGACAGGAGCCTACCACAGAGGGCCTCTGAAAGACTCTACCCAGCAGGGTATCAAAGCAGATGCTGAGACTCATAGCCAAACTTTGGGCAGAGTGCAGGGAGTCTTATGAAAGAAGGGGGAGATAGAAAGATCTGGAGGGGACAGGAGCTCCACAAGGGGAGCAACAGAATCTATAGGCCAATACAATGGGAGCATTTTCTCACGTGAGGTTCCTACTCTCAGATGACTGTAAAGCCTGTCAAGTTTGACATAAGACCCATCTGCACACTATCCTTGTGGAGGAGCCTGGTTCAGCCTCCAACACCCACGTGGTGGTCACTCACAGCTACCTGTGACACCAGATCTGCTGCTCTCTTTTGGTCCCTGTGGGCACTGCAAGCGCGCGCGCACACACAGACACACACAGACACACACACACACACTATAAAACTGAGATTTAAAACACACAAGAATAGAATAATATACCAAAATAAAACAGCTGTTAATGTTGAATTCCACAGCCAGTGAACAAAGTGCATTAAACATATTTTCAGCTTTACAGAAGCTTTTCAGTTTCATGAGGTCCCATTTATTGATTGTTGATATAGGGCCTGTGCTGTTGGTGTTCTGTTCAGGAAGTTGTCTCCTGTGCCAATGAGCTCAAGCTTCCCCACTTTTTCTTCTAACAGGTTTAGTGTGTCTGGTTTTATGTTGAGGTCTTTGATCCACTTGGACTTTAGTTTTGTGCAGGGTGATAATGTGGATCTATTTGCATTTTTCTATATGTAGATAGACAATGCAGACAGTTCTGATGAGACCTGATAGACTACGGTCAGATGGAAGGGGAGGAGGTCCCCCCTTATCAGTGGACTTGAGGAGAGGCATGGGAGGAGATGAGGGAGGGGGGGCTACATCTGGGATACAGAGTGAATACATTGTAATAAATAAAAAATTATATAAAATTTTTTAAAAATATTTTCAAAAAAAATTTTAAAAAATATTTTCAGAAGAACACCAACAGATTTCACCATTAAGTTTCACCATACTTAATGGGAATGACATTTAGTAAAAACAAAAAGTAATGCATATGGATGAGAGTGAACAAGACAAAATAATAACCGTGCCTGACGAGCTTCCAAGTGAAGGCGCACTTAAATACCAGAGGGAGCATGAGCAAACGGGTCCTAATGAAACTGAAGTGTTCCGAGGCTCTTGGACTGTGCAAGAGGGAAATAAGGGCACTAGCTAACAGTGAGTCCATGAGGACTGCGAAATCTAGAGAAACCACTTCTGAACCAGAGAGCACACTGCTCCCAACTCTAACTGCCAGTGTGACTCTCTCTGGAGACAGGAACTTTGGGACACATTTGGATCCAACAACAGTGCTCTCTTGGAGAGATGGGGCCCCTGTAAGAAGAGAGGGAAGGACTTGCTTCCTCTCAGGGCTCAGTGCCATGTGAGGACACAGCAAGAATCCAGCCATCAGTGCCCAGGAAAATCTCTCTTTCTGAAATCCCTCCACCCACCACCCCAAGGTCAGCGTTCCCAGCTTTAGAATGGTGAGAACATGTCTGTTGTTCAGGTCTCCCGGGAGATTCCACAGCAACAACACAGAGTGACTGAAGTAAGCTGATGGAGGACATCCTAGTTACTTTTCTATAGCTCTGATACAGTGCCATGACCAGGGCAACTTATAACCCAAGAGTTTAATTTGGCTTACAGTTTCAGAGGGTTAAAGTCTATGGTGGCGGAGTGAATGAATAGCTGAGAACTCATACCTTGATCCACAGCCACAAGACAAAGAGAAGGAAAGAGGGAGGGAGGGAGGGAGGGAGGGAGGGAGGGAGGGAGGAGAGAGTGAGAGAGACTGGGGAATGACACAAGTCTTTTGCAACTTCAGTGGCCACTCCTATTGACGCACCTGCCTTAACAAGGCCACACCTCCCACTTCCAACCTCCCAGTCCTTCCCAAACAATTTCACCAACAGGGAATCGATTATTCAAACATATGAGCCTATGGAGGACACTCAGATCACCAGAGGGGAATCCAGTTTTGTGCATACAAGTGTGTCACTGCACTGACAGCAATAACAACATGGAAGGAACAGAGAGGGTCTGCGTGTTTTACCTTAACTAATTTGACAATACACTCATAATTAGTGTTAGAATATTTTCTGCTGTCAAGACAGTGCTTCAACGCTGTGATAAAGAGTTACTCAGCACAAAGATAGACTCACTTGGAGAGGAAAAACAGCCACGATGTCCCACCCCCAGCTGAAGAGCTACTGGCCAGTGAGAGGTACTGGGAGAGGGAGAGTTGGTTTTCTTTAAGGGCGTGGTCCCTGGTAAATGGACCATGTTTTATTAGAATCCCACGTTGCCGAGAGTATATGAGCAGCACTACTTGGTCTCAGTGGGTTTAAAGTAAAGGACACAAAGTTGGGTGGGTAGGGAAAGGGAATGGGCCTGAAGGAGTTGGTGGGAGGGGGGATAAAATACATTGAAAGAAATCTTCAAAGGACCAACGAGCAAAAAGAAAACTGCATTCATGTTTGGAGGAAAATAACAGATTTACAACAGGTATTATACCCAAATTAAATCCCTGTTACATAAAAACACCAACTATAAGAAGATATACTATAGAAGAACTTCAATAAAACCTACAAAATGATTTTTGAATCTTTAAGTTAGAAAGAGTTTTTCATGATAAGACATATAATCCATAAACCCAGGCATACAGGGCTCACAATTTTAATGTCACAAAAATTTACTGAAAAAAATTACAAAGTTAAAGTCCAAGCAGCAAGAGATAGTCTACACAACACACTCAGCACAACAGAATTTACAACCAGAGTCTGAGAATACCCAGAGAAGTCAACGAAAAAAACACATGACATATACAGCGTTTTCATGGGAAAAATACAAATGTCAATAATCATATAAAACTCACCACTTCTACCAATCAGGGAAATGGAAATTAAAAGAACAATGAGATTTGATTTTTTACCCCCATCATTATATCACCAGAGTTAAAAGATGGATAGTAACAAATGTTAACACAGATTTGGGGAAATGGATGCTTTCAGGTACGTGCTGGAAACTGTGAACTTGTGAGATCATTCAGAACCCATTAAACACTGTTTACTGATGTGCAAATTTGCATCCCCACTATCCCAGAAATTTTACTCTTGGACACACACCCTGAGCAAGAACTGGGGCATGCACCGTAGTTGTAGCTCACAGAGCAAAACTTGGGGGTTTGGAAGGTTTTAGATGGGCATCCAAGACAAGAGGTGGGAAACAAACTATGGGACCGTGGACTTCTCCACACACGCTGAAGTTATACGGTACACCTTCACACATACACACATGCAGGACACAACATCAAAGAAAATCAAACTGAAAAGCATTTTGCGCAGTATGGCACTGTGTGCGCCCCAGGACATTGGGAGCATGCTTGGCCCCAATCTGAGACTGCAGGGCACCAAGTGCTCAGAGGTTCACAGGATGTGTTGGTCATTCTTGGGACTTGAGGAAAGGCTAGACCTTCGGGCTCTGAGAGCTGACACCTTGCGGTGAATGGACTTCTTGTCAGGAACATAACCCTACTGCTTGGTACATCCAATTAACAGCCCAGATCAATTTGTGATCCCCTACATCCCAGATATATGACCCAGTGTTTTTGATTAATGAGTCATGTCTGATGGTGGCTCCAAATTATCCAGATTTAACCCCACTGCTCAGAGGAAGCCGATTTCTTTATGGCCACGTGAAGACAGGCTGCAAGTTCTGTCTAGCCAGGCGGCTTTGAAGCAGAGGAGACAGACACACAGCCTGCCAGGGGAGGTAAATCTCTCTCTCAGGACATTTGGGCAGCTCACTCCCTGTGCTGTCCATGCTAAATCCTTCATTAATAAGCAGTAAACCTTGACTCATGTCTGGAAGTTTTAATTGACCATGATTTGCATTTGCACTGTGCTACTTAAATCTTACAAAACTCTAAGACTGTACTGACGTAATGCCTGTGGAGAATATAGTTATATAATGTTCCCAAATAAATTGAATGTTTTCTTAATCATGATCTTAAATAATTATTTTTCCTTCAAGCCTAAAAAAAAACAAAACAGAATTTAAAAACCAATCTGATATTAAAACTAGGATTTAGGGACTGGAGAGATGTCTTGGCTATCAAGAACTCTTACTGCTCTTCTGGAAGACGTTAGTTCTGTTCCCAGAGCTCACATAAGGAAGCTCACCTCACAATAGCCTGCAACTCCATATCCAGGGAATCTGGTGCCCTCTTTTGGCCTTCACAAATACTGTTCTCATGTGTGCATAACACACACACATACACACAAATAACATACATATAATTTAAAATATGAAATAAATATTAAAGTGGGGTTTTATACTAAAAAATGACTGAATTGTTTTGTGTTTTTCAATGGCACTGTAATGGAAGAAAGAGAATGTGGTGGAGAGAAAATTTGTAGATATCAATACATTGTGTGTCATGAAACACAAACCTAAAAAACGAAGGGTTGCGGTCAATGCCAAGTTCACCTTGAATCACGCAGACCGCAAGTGCCCTTCATGCTCACCACAAGGCCTGAGAGTCCTGATTACTGTCACAGACTCCACCGACCAGTGGGCCCTGCCATCCCTGTGCCTTGCTGTCCCAGTAAGATCCCAGTTATTTGACAGAGTGAGGTCTCATGGGAGCCAGTTGTTATAAAGGTGACTTAAGCTTCTTTTGGTTTGGCTTGGCTTGGCTTGGCTTGGCTTGGCTTGGCTTGGCTTGGCTTGGCTTGGCTTGGCTTGGCTTGACTTGACTTGACTTGACTTGACTTGACTTGACTTGACTTGACTTGGTTTGGTTTGGTTTGGTTTGGTTTGGCTTGGCTTGGCTTGGCTTGGCTTGGCTTGGCTTGGCTTGGCTTGGCTTGGCTTGGTTTGGCTTGGCTTGGTTTGGCTTGGCTTGGCTTGGTTTGACTTGGCTTGGCTTGGTTTGGCTTGGCTTGGCTTGGTTTGGCTTGGTTTGGCTTGACTTGGCTTGGCTTGGTTTGGCTTGGCTTGGCTTGGCTTGGTTTGGCTTGGCTTGGTTTGGCTTGGTTTGGTTTGGCTTGGCTTGGCTTGGCTTGGCTTGGTTTGGCTTGGCTTGGCTCGGCTTGGTTTGGCTCGGCTTGGCTTGGCTTGGCTTGGTTTGGCTTGGTTTGGTTTGGCTTGGCTTGGCTTGGCTTGGCTTGGCTTGGCTTGCTGCCATGCCATGAATCACCAAGAATGCCCTTCCCAGAGAACAGCACCATGTTCTTGGGCTTCAAGGCCTCTGGAACCATGAGCCAAGATCTACTTACTTTGTTATAAATTATACATCCTGTAGTATTCTGTCACAGCAACTGAAAATGCTCTACGATAGTCATTGTCTCAGAAAATGGTTCTTTAACATCCCTCTCCTTTAAGTTCCTCCAGCTTTGGTCCATGAGTGCACTTCGTTCTTCATGGAAGAAAGAGGAACAACCAACAATAGAAACTCCCTTCTCTTTCCAGCATTCATCCTGCTGGTACCACAGGGACTATCTCTCTGTCTCAAGGGAAGATGAGCCCCTGCTCCCCTCAGGGGCCTGAATGCCCCAGAGCCCAGCCTCCATCACCGTCTCCATGAGTTTATGTCTGTCCTACATTTAAAAGTTGAGCTCAGTACTTTTCACTCCTTTGTCAAAAGGTTTCACGACAACCCCTTGTCCTTAGCAGGAAACCCATAGTCCTCACCGTGGCTGCTGGGTGCAACTCTGGGCAGTGAGCCTGAGCCCTCCTCACCTTTCCAGGCCTGTGACTAAGCCTTCAGTCAGAGTGGGACAGGAAGCTCTCCTCTGGCCAGGCCTTTCTTTCAAGTTTCACATCTCTCCAACATGTGACTTTTTGTTCACTCCCCAGAACCCAGGGATTCATAGTTTGTTGAGAGTTTATGGTTATTGTCTGGTGGAGAGGTGGCCTGTCAGAGGTCCACTTTACCATATTGGAGAAATATAAACCCAAAAGTGTGCCCACTGACTGGTCAGCACTGTGCCGTGAGTAGGCCCGACACACACCACTGCTGTGGAGTCCATGTAAGAGTGTTCACTGAAATCTCATTATTCTTTTTGTCCTTACTAGCTGGAAACAAACAAACAAAAATAACAGCTGATTGGGAGAGGAAGTGTATAAACCTGCCATTGAAAGGAACCTACACCAACTGACAGAGATTCTGGGAATTTCTTGAAGCAAAGACAAACCTATGGATTCTCTAAGGAATTCCTGTTCCTGGTACAGTATATATCTATTCTCTCTCTCTCTCTCTCTCTCTCTCTCTCTCTCTCTCT
>REGO01000346.1:1101723-1260265 GCA_010120015.1 Rhombomys opimus | reverse complement strand
TCTCTCTCTCTCCCTCTCTCTCTCTCTGTGTGTGTGTGTGTGTGTGTGTGTGTGTGTGTGTGTGTGTGTGTCAGACAGTGGAGCAGGGGAGGCAGAATTTCAGAAGCAGATGAGTGTGAACTCCAGAGGGTCATAGGCTGATGGAAGGTGTGCTGTACAGTGTAAGAAGCCTGTGGAATGTGGACTTGCAGAAGGTCAAAGGGAAGAGCTAACGTGCCTTTCAAACTGGGGCATTTCCTGAACTCAGATGGGATGTGGCCTTTCCTTTCATGATGATCCTTATATACTGATTTTCTCATGGTTCCTTTTTTTGATTCTGTGAGTTAAAGACTCGGTGTCATAAATTGGATAAAAAGTTTACCACCTTTGTTTTATAAAGTAATCACAGCAGTGGCAATGGTGGTGTAGGTTTGGTGGTGGCGGCGGCAATGCCATCTTTAGAGCTGAGAAAGACTTCTGTGTAGATTTAACCTATGTCACTGGCCCATAAGTCAGAATGTTAACACTTGACTTGGCTCCAGTGAAAACTAGAAATTGTCTCCTCCAATGATAAGTGCACCCCATACCCCGGGAATAAAACACAGAATGCTGTGGCTGGGCAGGGTGGTCCTTCTTGGCCCCTCAGAAGCTCTGATAGAGCCAGCACTTGGGAGAGGTCTCGGCACAAGCATTGGGGATTTCTCTGGGACATGAATGCATGCTCCATGTAAAAACCTGGGGCTTTGCTCTGAAGGATTAATCAGAGAAGCAATGATCTGGAGAGGCCCAGGGGAACACAGACGCATGGTGCACACTAAACAGAGAGGTGTGGGAAGCCAGGGCAGCCTTCCTCAAGTCCTTCCCCAACCCACTGCGACGGGCCACCCACGGGTATGTGGGCGATCCGCTGAACCTCTAGCCACAGAGGAGGAAAACACAGAGGTGCATTTTCCCTCCTTTGTCCCTGTACATTTGAGTCATGGGTATGGGGGGATACAAAGTGAATAAAGTAAAATAAATAAAGAAATAAATAGATAAATAAATAGATAGATAGATAGATAGATAGATAGATAGATAGATAGATAGATAGATAGATAGATAAATGTGGCTATTGCAGCCTCATCCAGTTGCCTATGGGCCTGGGAAAGTGCATTTCCATTAATTCCCCTGGTATTTCTACTGCACATAAGCAGTAACACTCTGCTTTAAGTTCTCAAGGTTTTCTTTCTGGGAGCTACCAAAGCCATGTTATACTATGTAAGCATTCCCACTCCCTTCTTCTAGACTCAAAATCATGGAAAACACAGTGCTCATTCCCAGCTGCAGATACTTGTGTGTGTCTCAGAAATTGTATTTGACTGTATCCATCTCTGGGCAGCTGTCTCCGGCCACAGAAGGCAGACTACATGGCAATGATGGTGACAATGATGATAAACTGAGAACCCACTATGCCCTACTGCATGGTACTCAAGCCGTGTGTCAGCTGCTTTCATCCCCGCTGCTTAGAGGTCAGAACTATTCTATTTCCACTCTGGAGAGGAAAAGTTTGAGCCTCAGAGAGGTTCAGAAACCTGGCCAGGGCCACATAACAGCAAGAGTTGAGACATCCCTGAGCAAGCCATGTTCTGTCCTTTCGAGGCCACAGTAGTCTATGGCATTCTTGAACACAGTAAACATGCCGGCCTGGACCCTGTAACAAGCAGTGTCCCCAGCACCCCAGCTGTGAGCCACCCCCAGCTGTGAGCCACGCTGGCCCGTCAAACACTGAGTCTGCCATGCCCTCAAAGATGGAGCTATGCCTCTTACTTTTTCTGAATTTCTCAGCAGCTTTGGGAAAGGTGGGGCTTTCACCCAGCTTTTGGATCTGTAGAGATGTGTTGCTTCTCTTTGTCTCTCATCTCCAGACCACAGCTGTCTTCCTCTGGAGGACGTAGGAAGGGGCTCCAGGTCTGATCTGCCATCCTACACCCATGGTAAAACTCTTCCTGGAAAGTTCTCTGCAGAAATGCTGATTCTTTCTGGGGTCACTGAAGACATTTGGAGATAATTGGGATGCAGGGCCTGTTCTTTCCAGGTTGGGGCACCAAGTGGGTAGCTGAGTCTCCCTCTCGGAGAACACGCCAAGCCAGGGGATCCGGCTCATTGCCCTGCAGGTGACGCCAATGGGAGAGGAAAGAAAATGTCATTTGCTTCATTGGCTAAACGTGTGTGTTAGAGCACACGTGCAAGGCCTTCCAAAGGTCAGGAGCTCACAAGGCACCCTAACTCCTCCCCACCATGTTCCAGATAATGAGGACTCCTCAGGAAAGTTCGTCAATTAACATTTTAATGTTTCTATTTATTTTCCAGGACCCAGTAGCATACTCACTCGTTAACTTCAACCAACGTCTATTTGTGAAGTGTGTCAGTCCCTGCTGGGTGGGGCACAAGGCAGAGACTAACTAAGTATGCCCCCCCCCCCCTTGAAAGAATATCAGTCTATAGGTTGAAAGACTGGCTGGCTGGGCATTGCAACAGGCATTTTGTAAGGCCAAACTTGTAAAACGACAGTATAAGAAGCCAGACATGGTAGCAGGAGCTTATAAGCTTTATGCTCAAGGGGCTGAGGCAGGAGAATTAGAAGTCTGAAGACAATCCAGGCTGAGCAGTAAAACCTGAGAGATCTTATCTTTAAAGACCAAATGAAACCAAGCGAATGAAAATTCACGTGAGATTCATGGAAGTGGAGAATGGGGGACCCAGGTATTTCAGGCAAACTAGGAAGGACAGCAGGGAAGGAGTTTCTCTCACCTCCTTGTAGGTGAGAGAAAATCTGGGACTTCATGGAAGAAAAGATAAGAGCCCAGTGAAAAGCAGAAATTTCATGGCTCTCATCCCACGGGCCTGGAGAGCCACAGGTCAAGGGACCTTGATTCCCTCATCTGTAGGAAGGGGGAAATGACATTGGTCCCTGTCACGTGATAAGGAGTAAGCCCAATGACCTCACACCCTTCTCCTCACCCATCTGCCTCAGACAGGCTTGGCTACACAATCTTTTCCCTCTAAGTCCGTGATGGGGACTGTCTCGCTGAGATCTCACCTGAGTCAGGTGAGATGCTGGCGTCTCATAACAGGTCACGGGAACTGTTTGTGAGTGGTGTTTCCTTGCTTGGGTTAACCAGTCAGTTGCGTCTGAGGCAGGCTTTACAGGGTCCACTGGTTCTGTTACAAGTGCGATTAGAGTGCACTATTAGATACAATCTATTAGAATGTATCCATTAGATACTGAAGCATCTGTGCTCACAGATATTCGGAGTGGGTGCAGGTCAGAGGTGAGTTTTGCAGAGACTCTAACTCCATGGCCTTGCTGCCTTCACTCTGCATCTTCTTATCAGATTCATATCAGGTTCAGTGTGGCACCACACGCCTGTCTCAGCTTTCAGGAGGACGGAGTCCAAGATGGGTTTGGGTTGCATAAGGGGATAATGTAAAAAAAAAAAAAAAAAAAATGGGGAGATAACTTAGTCAATAAAGTATCTGATTGTTTTACAAGCAGAAGAACCCAAATTCAAACCCCAGAACCCACATAAAAATTCTAGAAGTGGTGGCATGCGCTTGCAATCGGTGCTGAGAAGGCAGAGCCAAAGGGCGTTTCTAAGGTCTCTCTGACAGCGAGAGGATTAGTCACCAAACAAGAAAGACGGTGGTCAAGGAAGGACACTCAAGGTTGTCCTCTGGCATGGACGCCTGTGTGCACACGCATGAACACACTCACAAGCAGCCTCACACCGCAGGCCCAGGATGGTGTCCCTGCGAGTTGGGCTACCATTCCTCGCCCAAGCACACCGTCTATCTGTGGACAGATCACATAGGAGAAACCTCTTACATTGGGCTGAAATCCATCCATCTTGGGAAGGGTTAATGTGACAATCGTGAGGTGCTGCTTGTTGAAGCTTTTCTATCCCCCACTCAGCCTAGAAGCATTAATTCCAACATCAAATGGGCAGCCCTGGGGAGTGAACCTTTAAGGGCTTAAAACAAGGTAGGTTAATTAAAATCTTTGATCAAAGCCCCATAAACAGTAAAACTTCTCTCTCTTAATTATCCTGGATGGTCTTACAAGCATCAAAGCCAAAAGGGAGAAGATGAAGATGCAGCAGGTGGGGTCTGTGGTGAGGAGCTGGGTAGCAATGTTCTGGAAAGGTGTGACCGCCAGCCAAGATCTGCCATGTTAACCTTGTCACCAGCTTCTTACTCCAGGACTCCCGGGGAGCCAGAGAAGCCAGTCTTGCTTATTTCATAATGACTTGCCCAGAACTTTCTGTGGCAGTTGCTCTACTGAATACCACAGCGCAAAACCCACCTGTCACCAGGGAGGAGGACCAGGGTCGCTCTGAAGGGCTGAGATGGTAGGTTGAGTTAACAGTGATTAGCATCCCCAGGCAGGAAGGGGCTGCAGAGCGTTGAGCAGGAGCTCTGAGCTGAGCTTGGGAATGCTTCTAGAACAGCAGCAGGTGTGTTGTTGAAGTCAGTGAGTAAGTGCTAGCTGGAGTGGAGAAACCTGGAGGTGAGGAAGCTCTGGCTATGCAGGAAAGGGAGGTAGAATCAGGTGGGCAGTAAGGGACAGACCCAGGAAGCCCAGGGGAGGGGGGTGGGGAACAGAACAGAAAGTCCCAGTTACACATGTTCATTGTCCAGGGGAGAGAAAGTTTTATCTAATCCCAGGTAATGGCTAGAGAAGGAAGGGGGGGGAGAGAGACAGAGACAGAGACAGAAACAGAGAGACCGATTCAGGGTCAAGGTATAAGTGTCCAGGAAAGGGCCAGGATTCCTGCTTATATTTGTGTCGGTAGTTGTCTTATTTGACTTGTTGACTCATCAGTGAGATGAGGCAGAGGGCTGGTGGAGAGTGAGCGTTTAGGTTTGAACACTTTGACTGTGACAGGCCAGTGACAAAGGACAATCTCACTTCTGCCCCCCAACCCAAGCCCACAATGACTACCTACATCTGCAATAATGGGTGCAAAATGCCCAGGGCCACCTTCTTGCTGCAATCACATCCCTGGCGGCCTCCCCAGCCACTGGGACTTCTGCCCTGTCTGTCCTACGCACCCTCCTGCTCCAGGCCCCATACACTCTGTTCCTATGCACCTTCCCTCACTCCTGGTCCTTACCCACTTTTTCAGTCTTGCTCACTTCCTCTTGTTCACAGGAAGGATTTCCATGACTTCACTCACCAAGGTCTAGAGAACAGGACCACAGTTCAGATTGCTAATCCGACCCTATGCCCAGAATCTGGCTCTGTACCTCCAGCACGGAGGCCAGGAATCTGCATTTTAGCAAGCACGCCAGTTGGTTCTATCCATAAAATCTATAGATTAACATCCAAGGAGCCTGCCCTGCAGTAAATCTCAACTATGAAATAAAGCATGGTGGAGCTATGGCGTGATGGTGGGGGCCTTCACTGGGCCTCTGCTCTCCACCCTCATCCATTATTGACTTGTATACCTGTTTCTAATTAGAATTTTGATGTGGAAATCTTGTGCACTGTGTGAACTAGAGCGTCCCGGGGAGACTCTGTGGCTTGGGCTGATCTCCACTAGTATGTAACTCAAGTAAACACAACGTGATTTCTCTGAAATCGCAGCTTTAAGGGGTCCTCCCTCTGCTCCCCAGCAGCTTGCTTCTCTAGGCCTCTGTTCGCAGAAATCCGGACATGATGTTGTCAACAGTTCCCATGACTCCACACTTCAGGAAAGCAGTAATAACAAGTCCCCTCCCCCACCATTTAAAAACAAACAAACAAACAAACCCTTATTGCTAAGAACCACCCTTTCCCAAATAATTAAACAGATTTGAGGATGGCCCCTGCTTTACCACGACAAAAACATACGCCAACTCTCCAAGTTTTTAGTCTCATAAATGTTTAGTTGAGTTGATTGTCTCCCTGAAACCAGCCAAGCTCAGAGATAAACATTCCCTGTTTGGTTGTCGCTGTTTACCTTCGACGAGCTTAAAGCCCTCCGCCTGTGCTTGGTGCTTCCTCCTTGTTACAGCCCATCACTCCACACACCCCAGGCCAGCAAGACACAGTCCATTTCTTTACTGTTATATACTGTCTGATAGGTGTGCCACCATAGCTACAGCCTGTATTTGGGGAAGTTGATTGATGGCCAGGGTCAGAATAGCAAATGGGGATGAGGTTACATCATGGCCTCTGAAAGGGTTAGACTAACTTTGTAACCTGTATGTCTTCTAAAGCCTATAGTTTTTGAGTTTTAGGTCCAGGTTAAGCTAAAGCCTCTTAGTATCTTTCCAGAGAATGGAGGAATGTGACCCTATCTGTGAGGACAGATATAAAAAAAGGCAAGCAAGCAATGACCTTCACTCAGCAAAAAGAAGGATCAGACCCTTGTCTTTGAGATAGCGTTTCTTAGCAACGAACCTAGACTTCTTCTGAGTAGCTTTTGACCTCCAGCCAAGAGCCTGCAGCCCTAATCTTCAAGGATGAGCTAACCACCCCCACCTTAAATTGCAGCTGCATCCACACTTGGCAGGACTGGCCAAGCTTGAGCACCTAAGACTAACCAATTATCTTACTTTATAGCTTCCTCATCCAATCCTAAATTGCCAAGACTGCAACTTCAAATCTCCCGCAATTTTTCTTTTAAAAACCTAAAGGCCTTTGTCTCCCGGTGCCACTCTTTGCTGACCAGCAGGGGTGACCCCATTGTGCAATGGTTAATAAACCTCTTGCTTTTGCAACGAGTCTTGGTCTGGGGGAGTTTCTGGGAAGGGCGTGATCTTGAACTCCTGAGCTGTGAGACCCCAGGTCTTACACCTCCAATAGTCACTGTCCAGGGAAGGCTTCTTCATGTCCCCAAGTCAGGGATTGTGAATCCTTCACAAACATGATGGGTTAGGGAACCACAGATCAGGAGAGTGCCATGGGATAAAAGCAGTTCATAGACTGAGGAAGGCAGATACTGACGGTCACTCACAACAGATGCAATTTTCTAAAAACCTTGAAGATATACTGGGAACATGGCCACTCCCTCAGCAGCCACAATGAAGGGGAAAGCAAAGATTTCCCGAATCACCATCACCTTGCTTGGAATTTTTGTTATTCTTGTGTCTGAAGCTCTTGGTGAGGAGTCAGTGGCCTGGGACCAGCCTGATGTTGTCTTTCTTGTTAGGTCTTCATCAGTTCTGGTCCACTGACCAAGATGCCATTGGTCCTTGGCAAAGATGATCTTGGTCCTGACTACACTCTACCAGCAAGACAGCTTCTACTCAGTTCCCTAAAGGAAGCCAGGGTCTTAGAGGGCCAAGCCGCAGGGCAAGATGATTACGTTAAAGGCTTCCTGCTAGCTACCCCCCAGCACCTAGTGGGCAGTAGCTGCTAGAAGTGATGGCAGCTAATCATCTCTGCTGGAGCATCCTGCAGGCAGGATTTAAGCCTAGTGTCTTCCATCCAAGTGTGTTGCACACTGAAAGCCAGACTGTGCGTCCATGAGAAAGAAGCCAAACCACTCTCTCAAGTTTGGGACAGAGGCCCTTCTCCTGCGTCCTGGGTGTGAAGGGACCCGACCCAGTGCCCGCCGAGCCCTTCTCACCTCATCCTGCAGGAGCCTGGCTTCTCCCAGCAGCCTCCACCCTCTGCAGCCAATTTGGGATGGAAATGAGCTCCCGCCTGGATGCGTCTGCACGTGGAGGGAAACAGTTGGCGCCATAACCTTGGGGGTAAAAAAGACAAATAAAGGAGTCTCCAGAGATTCATCAGAGACCTCAGGAAGCTGTAAAACATATGTTGCAACATACTGATCCTTGACAAACTCCAGCGGAAGAAGCCCTCTCCTGCCTACACCAGCTAACGAAGACCTGGGGGCTCTGTCTTGTTTCTCTTTCCCTCCCCCAGCAGGGCTCTATGAGTCTCCAGCTCCAGCTTGCCAAGCCTCTGAAGAGGAATCCGAGTGTGGTGGGAGCCACCTTGACTCCAAGGCTGGGGAGGTGCAAGTCTTCAGGTTTCCCACCTCGGTTGCCAGACAGTGGTTCTCAACCTGTGGGTCCCAACCCCCATGGGGTCACATATCAGATATACTGTGTATCGGGTATTTATATTACAGTTCATAACAACAGAAAAGTTACAGTTACGAAGCAGCCATGAAGTAATTTTATGGCTGGGGGTCACCACAACATGAGGAACTGTATTGAGGGTTGCAGCATCGGGAAGGCTGAGAACCACCGCATA
This sequence comes from Rhombomys opimus, assembly GCA_010120015.1. Taxonomy (NCBI): domain Eukaryota; kingdom Metazoa; phylum Chordata; class Mammalia; order Rodentia; family Muridae; genus Rhombomys; species Rhombomys opimus. The sequence continues at coordinate 1,252,056 of REGO01000346.1, read as the reverse complement.
CCAACTGCTGAAGTTAGGGGGGCTGTCCCAGGATAAAGAGGGGGTCACCGCGTGAATCCTGTAACCCAGCGACGTTGCAACCATCCAGATGCCCGTGGCTTTCCCCAGGGAGTTCTGCCTTCTGGGTGCCGCCTGGGCATCAGGCTTTTTGCAGCTTTCAGGTTAATTCTTATGAACACTCCCAGGGTGTGAGAAAAGAAAGGTTATTGTTCAGATTTCAACTTTCAAAAGTGAGCTTTGAAATGCTTCCCTGTAATAAGAGTTAAAGTCCTCTTTGGTTTTCAGGAGAAACAATTTCCTTTGCAAGAGTGAGGGCTGAGATCACAGAGTAGGAGGAATGCTGGACGCTCCTGAGAGCAGCTTTCCCCTCTCAACAGGAAATTAGATTCTCTCAGGAGAGAGTCAGGAAGAAGGAATTCAAGCCAAAACTTGTAACCCCCTACCCATTGATAACGCTGAGAGGGAAAGGGCCTTCATGTGTCCCACTCACAGCCTCGTCATCCTCCTGGAGGGCTAATGGGGCAGCACTGATCAAGGAGACACATGACAGTCTACAGAGTGCGGAGATAGAAGAGGGTCTCAGGCCTCCTGGGCCCTAGATTCAAGCTTGTGAGTGAGGGGGTGTGGGGGGGTGGGGGGGAGGGTAGAGGGTAGGGGTGTTTGTGTAGACTGCAGGGGGCAGGAGCCGCAGCAGAGGCAACCAAAGCCGTCCTTCAAAGCCCAAAGCACCAAAGAGCAAACAGATAAAACGATGCTAGGAAGACAGACCTTGGCTACCTTCGCCCGGAAGTACTCTGAAGGAAGAATTTACGCTTGGTTAAACATAAGTTTGTTTCTGCTTACTTGCAAAAGGAGAAAATTCGGGAGCAAATTAAGTTTAGTAATAAAAAACGAAGACAGTTACATTTCTGCACAACTGAATATAACTATAAATCTTAAACCTGCTGTGAGGTCTGTTCAAGGAAGAAGAAATACACACGGCCAAGGAATAGGAAGAGACCGCAGGCTCGACAGTGACCCACAAATCAAAGCCCAGCCAGCACGCCCTTCAGGCTGCTGGGGTGGGAGGCATTGGAAACCCAACCGCGACCTCAGATAGGTAGGTAAGCCAGGCTCTGCCACGCTGGTGAACCACTGCCTCTCGGGGGGCAGCTGGAGGGTGAAAATTAAGAGAACTGCAAGGAGTTCGCCCCAGGGCTGTCACCTTGAAGATTTACCCTACTCGAAGAGCAAAGGGTGGGGAGAGATTTGGAGACATACACCTTTTACTGCGACCCCCCCAATTGGTGAACAAAACCCAAAAACCAGGGCTAGAGAGATGGCTCAGTAGTTCGGATGCTCTTCCAAAGGGACCTGAGTTCAATTCCAGCACTTACATGGTAACTCACAGCCATATGTAACTATAGTTCTGGACCTCCTCTGAAGTCTACGGCACCAGGCATGCATGTGGTGCAGAGACATTCACACAGGCAAAACATCCACACATGTAACATGAAATACAATAAAACCAAAATAGCCAATAATTGCATCTGGACAAAGCTATCTTTCATAAAGAAAACCAACTTTCAAAGCAACTTTAGAAATGGGTTCTGTGACTTGGATGGGCCCTTAGAATATTAAGCAAAAATATGGGTTAAAATAATGTTTACTGATTCCCAATCATTAGATAATTAGATAAATAGATGAAGGTTATTTAGCTGTAGATACAATCTTCACACATGAAATCTTAGGAAAAAAAATTCTATTTTATTGCTATTGTGTATGTGCATGGTTTGTGTGAAAGCATGTGTGTGGATCTACATATCACAGCACATATGTTGGGGTCAAAGGGTAACTTTCTGTAATCAGTTTTCTCCTTCTGCCTTTATGTGAGTTCTGGAGATGAAATTCAGGTCACCAAGCTTGCACAGCAAGCACTTTTACTCAGTGAGCTAATCTTGATGACCCAAGTTTTACAATTATTATTATTATTATTATTATTATCCGTGTGTGTGTGTGCACATGATGTGCCTGGAAGCACAAGGGTGGCAATCCACACAATCTCTCTGTAGGTCTGACGGTACCTGCCTCTTCTTCACTGTGTTCTCTAAATGTTTCTATAATAAGCATGTATTTATTACATGTGTTGTGGTTTCACTGTGAAATGCCCTCCATGTTTGACCAGTTGGTCTCCAGCTGCTGACACTGAAATGGAAAGCCGCAGAACCTTCAGGAGGCAGCAGCTCACTGGAGAGAGAGGGCCGCTGGCATGGTAGTAGGCCTGAAAGTGTTCTCATGTGGTCTCACTCCCTGCCTACTGGCTGCTTCCTGTTCTGCCATGATATGAGGGAGGAAGAGTCCCAGCTGCCCAATCCTGCCGCCATGCCCGCCCCCATGGTGGATGTATGCCCTCTAACTGAAAGCCAAAATAAGCCCTTTCTCCCTTCAGCTGCTCCTCAGTCACAGTAACAAGAAAAGTGACTAATACAGGATGATTTTTCAAAAAAATAAAGGAAAATGAAACATGTGCATAGTTCTGCTCCTTGTCAAACCCCACTTAGACAATAAAAATATATTCTTTTCAGGGATAATTCTATAGCTTTTCTTTAATAAGTGAAAGGATATAATTGAAATAAAGACTTGGAGACTGGAAATCAGAGGGAGAGAATGTCAAAAGGCAGCCTGGTGTACAGCTCAGACCACCCCCCACCTCCACAGCACTGGCAATTAAGATTAAAATGCAAACAAGGTTGCATTTGTCTGCTTATGGAGTGCAAGCTCAGGTCTCACTGCTCTTCCCTGCAGAGAACTGAAGGCTTAGCCTCTGAAAGGACTGGTCACAGCAGAAATTGAAAAGAGAGGAAGAGGGGAACCCCAAGGACAGCTGGGAGCAGAGAGCACTAGTGAAAGATGACACACTGTTGCAGTCTGAATGTGAGAGGTTCCCACAGGCTCCTGTTGAATGCTTGAGCCCTGGCTGGTGGTTCTATTTTGGGAGGTTATGGAAACTTTGGGAAGTGGGTCATATCTACAGGAAGTAGCGAGGCCAGTGGAATGGATCTCTGCTCTTCTCTATCCTCCTTCTCCTCTCCCTCCTCCTCTTTCTGTTTCCAGGAAGTATATAGCTCTCCACTGCCACACATTCTCACTGCCATGGTGCTCTGCAGAAGTCCCTGGAGCAAGGAACCACGAGCACACCACCAATTCCCTGAAGGCCTCCATCAGACCCCACATCTTACAGGTTCCACATCCTTCAGTAGACTGCATGGGGGCTTTGGAACATTCCAAACCCAAGCCAGGGCCCACAGTGATCTCAGAGAAATCAGTCTGCTGGAAAGAGAAGAGTGGTGGCAGGTAAGAGGGTTCAGTTCCCGTCATCCCCATTAGACAGGTCCCAGGGTGGAGAAGCTGCCACTTGCACAGATGGCCAGTGACCACAAGAATCTTCAGGGGTTGGAAGCTGCAAACATTAAGATACAAACAAGTTTTAGAACGGATATGGATAAAAGGAGGAAAATCTAGAGGGAAATATCTGTGTATGAATTCCCAGACAGAAGAATCCGTACTGAAAGGACTATGATTCCCAACATGTAAGTCCACACCCAACTATCAATTATATGTGAGGGTCAAATAGGGTGACTCTGGAGATAAAGAGAAAGGAGGGTTAAAACCTTTTTTTGTATTTATTTATGGAGAGGTAGAGGAAGGGGAGGCGCCGGTATCATGCAGTGGAGGACCGAGAACAGTTTGCAGGAGTTGATGACCTGTGGGTTCTACTCTGTGGGTTCCAGGGCTTGAACTCAGTCAGCTCACACTTGGTCTGGGGGCTTTTGTTGCTGAGTCATCTTGCTGGCCCCCAGAGGACTGGTTCTGATAACAAGGGCATACATGTATTGGCTCTTTGAATTAGGCACAGGTGTAACTTGGATACAATAAAGCAAATTCTACTTTTTTTCCCCCTTTAACTTGGCAATTGAACTAAAAGATTTCCTGAGTTTCTTTTTGCTGTAATGATGTACAACTCAAAGTAAGCTTTTTAGAAGTCACAATGGGGGTGTAAAAGATGGCTCCATGGGTAAGGCGCTTGCTGTACAAGCACAGGCTCTCAAGCTCAGGGCCCCAACATGCTCATAAGAACCAAGCGCTGTCTGAGTCTATAGCCCCCGTGTTGGTGGGAGTGGAGAGAGGAAGAGTCCAGGGGCTTGCTACACAGCCAGTCTAGCCGAAACACCAAGCTCCGGTTCAAAGAGAAACTCTGTTTCAAAACCTAAGGCCTAAGGAGGGGCCTGTAGAGCAGACACCAAAGGCACCTTCCATCCTCCACACACCCGGCACGAGTTAAGGCCACCTTCCCCATAAATACACAAAGGAAGCAACAGTGGGCAGTTTTCTGAGGACTGCCAACATCACTTGCCAATTGTCAAACAACAGGTAAACCCTGTCTTCACTCCCATGTTTGCTCGGGCCTGGTGCATGCTGTTGGGACTTTGCGCGTGAGACCCGAGGCTCAACATGGAAGCGTGTAAGTGAGCAGGTCACTTCCCTGAGCCACTCCCAACTCCAGCCTGAGGCACTCCTGTGACCCTGATCAGTCCCGGGCAGCTCCCCTGCCTTGTCAGACTCTCCCGGCCAGCTTGCTCAGCTCCCTCCCATCACCACGGATATTTCCGGGGCTGCTGCGTCCCTGACTGAGATGGCCGCGTCGGTCTTATCAGACAGCCTGCTCATCACAGCACGGCATCTGTGCCCACTTCACACCCACACGGAGTGCTGGGGCCAGGAAGCCGTTCAGGGAGCAGCAGACCCAGCAGCCACCCCGCCAGCAGAGCAGCAGGGGTGTCTCCACCGTACAGCTTGCATTTATTATTCTTAAAATAAAGTGGTGCCACACGGCATTAATTCAGGAGGAGAAGCTGCAAATTCCAGGCCTCTTTGAAAGCTTGTTTTCACAATGAATTAATGGGCCTTAATTTAACACTGCATCAACAAGCTGGGCTTTGGAAAGAATTCTAAGTAGCTGCCGTCTGCATCAGCCCTGCCCTGGCTCCCAGGGCCACCTGGACAGATGACCACAACAGCCTTGCCCATCACAGTGGCATAGCTAATGTCGCCAGGTGCTGACCGGCATGCATCAGGCGCTGTGCTAAATTCCTTGCATGCATGTGCGCCTGACCTGCACTGAGGCCTCTGAAGCAGATTCTACCGCTGTCCTCTCAGGAGGGGAAAGCTGAGGGAGAGGAGGATCACATGTAAAGGGTGTGGTAGAACCCAAGTGTGCGCTGGTAGAAATCCCAAGGGGGAAAATAGATGCTTGGGTGGCCCAACCGTCCTGAATTCACCATTTCACTATCGCGTTGTTTACTTTTGCTAGCCATATTACTTAAGTTAGATGAAACTTACTGCCCTTAATAAGGCATAGTCTGGTAAAATAACTGATTATAAATGTAGCCAATTGCTTGGCAGCCCATAGGCTGTGAGTCAGTAAACCCCAGGCACCAGAAGGGGAAGAGGCTGAGAGCCTTTCACTTCCACTGGGCTGCCCCTCACACATCTGCTTGAGTAAGAAAGGAGCTGCTCCTGGTGTAAGCTCAGAACTAGAATTTCAGGGGCTTAAGCCATGGGTACTCCCAGCCCCTACCCCCTTAGCTCCTGCCAGCTGCTGCCTCCCTTCCCCAACCTAGACTCTGGTGCCATTTTGCCTCATCTTTTTCTTCATTATCCACGTTGCTCTAGCCTTTTTCCTATCGCTGTGATTAAACACCACAGCCAAAGGCAGCTTTTGGAGGAAAGGGTTTATTTCATCTTACAGCCTGTAGTCGCTTGCTTAGGGAACCCAGGGCAAGGACTGAAAGCAGGAATCTGAGAGCAGGAACCGTGCTGCTCAGGGGTTTGCACTTTGGCTTACTCAGCCTCCCTTGTCACACACTCCAGACCATCCCCCAGGGGAAGCACCAACTCCAGTGGGCTGGTGTTTTCCACTTTCCACGTCAGTCACAATCAAGAAAGCGCCCCACAGGCTTCCCAACAGGGCCTGATGGAGGTGTTTCCTCAGCTCAGGTTTCCTCTTCCCAGATGGCCCTGGCTTCTGACAAGCTGACAATACACATACACACACACCCCTAACGTGTGTGGTGACGCTTCTGAAGGCCCTGGAAACATGAAGAGGAGCCAAGCAAGGTCCTGTTTTATAAAGAAGCGCTGGGGCCAGATCTACACAGTTCTGTGTCCAGGAGGAGCTGGAGTGGAGCTGGCACTTGCTACTTTGTGGCTTTTGCTACTTTGTGGCTTCTTCTTAACCCCCCACCCTGCCCTCATCACTAGATAAAGAGCATAGTGGGGAAGAGAGAGAGACCTGTGAATCTATTTTTTCTTCTTCTTTCTTCTTTGCTTGTAGCTGGTCTTTGTGATTTTGTGGCCTCTTCTTTTTCTCATGCTTTATCCTCCCAGTTTCACCCCTATCACTAGAGGAGACCAAGAAGGAGAAAGGGGAGAAAGACAGAGATCCCTGAATAGAATTTCTTTCTTCTTGTTTCTTCCTTGAGCATGACTACTAACAAACCACAGCCAACACCCCACCCCCACCCCAAATGACCAACAGCCACCAACCCTGCCTCTTGGGACCTTAGCATTTATATACTCTCCGAAAAGTTCCCAGAATCCCGATGTCACAGAATGGCAGAAACATCTACAGCTGACAACATCATGCCTCTGCTAGAGCATCTAGAGCACGAAGCAAATCATGGTCAGCTGCTGGGATACAGCCCCATATCCCCATACCTGAGGCTAAAACATATTCTTACAATATTTCTGTGCTTTTAAAGAAACCAACATTCCAGAATTCTCACTATCCTGGAGGGTGATGAATGTTACAGAGGGACCACAGAGGACATGAGAAAGAAGCAACTGGTCCCCAGTGTGTTAGTTCCGTAAGGTGTCAGAGAAACTGGTGTGTGATGTAGCTTCGAAAGCTATGTGTCAACCAGGCAGACATGAGGGAAGGGGGTGCAGGGCCCCACGGATAGCAGGGCACGGGGAGGGAGGCGAGGAAACGTAGAACTTGCACCAGGGCACACGGAAAACAAGGAAAGGCTGGGAAGGAAACGTGAGAAGAAGGAGGTGATGAATGAGTGTCTGAAAGGTGAGAGCTGTGAGTGCTCTGCCCAGGACTTGCTGTTTTCCGGGCAGCAGGTGCAGAGCAGGTGCTCTCCTGAGCAGGAAAGCAGAGTGATGAGGCCTTTTTAGGAAGAGTCCACCTGTGCCCCTACGGAAGGACTGTTAGAGAGTGACTGAAGGCAGGCAGGCAGACGTCTAGAAATCTGAAAACAACAGCAGGTAACTCCGTTTTCGGTCTCGGATGGAAATGACGTGTTTTATGACACAGTTTGTCCCACAAAGAGAGCCACAAAACTGCTTCAGACAAAGACTCTCTGAACTTTGTGTTTAGAAAAATAACCTCAATGTTCAGGTTTCCTGCGATGGAAACGAAAAGATGGGGTTTGTGTTGACAGAGATTGAGGTTGGAGACGGCTGGTTGAATATTCATAGTTGCCTCCACTTCCTGACAAAGCGCATTAAAATGGCAGGAGAGACATAAACACAGGCATCTGCTGACTGTGCTGGGGGTGGGGGGGGACACAGTGAGAGCTAACGGCAACCTCCAAAACAGTTACAACACAGACAAAACCGAGAGGAGTGGGGCAGTAGGCAGGTCGGATGCACTAACATGCTCCTCGGCAACTATCGCACCGATTATGCCCACGAGGAGAGAGATCCTGATCATGGTCATAATTAACAAATACAGTGTAACAGGTATTTCTAGAAGCTAATAAAAAAGCAAAGCATTGTGTGTTTACATAGACCTTCCAGGATGTGATTATAGAGAAACTTCAGTAAATTTCAAAAGTACAGGATGGGAATAAGGTTTCTTACTGAACAGAGGAAAGATACACACACACACACACACACACTTTTTATTTTTAGTTTAGTTTTGCATGTATGTGTGTGTGTTTGTGGTGTGAGTTCCTCTTCTCGTGTGAATGGGCACACATGTTGAGTCATGTGTGATGTGCATGCATGCATGAGTGCCCACATGTGCCCACATGTGTGTGGAGGCCCAAAGTGAACATTATTGGTCTTCTTTTGCTTGCTCTCCACCTTTATTTATTAAGGAAGAGTCTGTTCCTGAATGCAGAGAGCTTGCTGATTCACTAGTCTAGCCAGCCTGCTTCCCAGGAACCCCTCCCCTAACCCCTGCCTCCTGAGTGGATGGGCAACAGTCAGCTCCCCTGCCTGCCAGGCTTTTCTGTGAGCACTGGGAATTAAATGTCTGTCCTCACATTTGATGGGCGAGCACTTTCCAGTGATATATCTGCCCAGCCACCACAAAAAAAGTTATAAAATCAATAACCAATGGTATCAAAAATAAAATTTATAAAACATCTAAAAATTCAAGGCACAGAATGTGGGAACAGATGCGACTTTGGACCTTTGTCTGAGAGGCTTCTTTTCATAGCAGGCAGCAGTCAACCCAGATGAAAGGATCACAGCATTGAGGAGAGACAGACTGCCAGCCCCAGATGGGACAGACATTTTCATCATCCCTTGGATTCCCCTCTGAGGCTCAAGAAACATCACAGAAGAGGGTCCAGAAAGACTATAAGGAGTGCTATGACATTCTTTCTTCTGGATATGGCATGGTTACTCTGCCCAGGAGCTCACAGCTGTGGTTACATGCATTACCAGCCCAAGGCCACGCCTACCAAAATCCCACTGTAGACAGGGAGATGATCTCATAGACAGGAGATAATGTCATAGACGGGGGGATGACATCATAGACAGGGACATGATCTCATAGATGGGGAGATAACCTCTTAGACAGGAAATGATTTCACAGATGGGGTGATGACCTCATAGATGGAGATGATCTCATAGGTGGGGAGATGATCTCATAGGCGGGAAGATGATCTCACAGATGGGGGATGATCTCATAGACAAGGATATGAGCTCACAGATGGGGAGATGATCTCACAGATGGGGAGATGATCTCATAGACGGGGAGATGATCACTGCTTTGCTAAGGAGCTCTTGGCAGTTGATAGCTGCTGGGGAAGGAGAATCATTCTTGTAAAAGAACTTTTATCTGCCCAGTTCACTTGCTGTCTTGGAGGATTACTGCCTCATTACGCTAACCTAGGCCTAGTCCTGGAAGCTTCTAGCCTCCATACAATCTAACCTAGGCCTAGAATGTTGTCAGCCTCTGAGACTCACTGCTTAATATGTTCAGCACTTCTTGTTCTTGCTGAGCTCTGGGCTGGCTGGTTCAACTGAGCTGTTCTGACTCAAACTCCTCTCCCTACTGACTTATTTAATCTGGCTCCTCTCTCTGCCCTGGAATTGCTCTGCTTGGCCTTAAACTAACTCTATCAATCTGCTATAATCTTCTGGATCTTCTTGCTCATTTGGTTTTCACCAGAGTTCTCTCTACAGCATGTCTTTCTGTTACTGCTCTGGTAAAACTTGCTTCTCTCCTTTCTTCTTTGCCCCTTAAGTAGCTTCCCTTTCTTCTCTCTTCTTGTGAGAGTTGGGCATATCCTATGCTGTCAAATCTTTCTCTGATTCATCACCATTTCTGCCACTCAATTAAATATCACTTTCAAACATGGAAGCTTCATTTTATAAACTAACTTTCCCTTTATTGTTTGGGATTAAAGGTGTGTGTACCACCATGCCTGGACCTAAGCTTTTCTTTCCTTGAAACTTGCTCTATACCAGGCTGGCCTTGAACTCAGATCTTCTCACCTCTATCTCCTAGATTAAAGGTGTGTTTGTATTCCAGCCAGATCACACAGACGTAGAAGGTCTTTGGATGTGCTCTCTTGCCAGAGCGGCCATGTTCTGAATTAAAATTTCTCTACACATTCTTTTTTTATCTCTTCCAATTTTAAAAATTTCTTTTACATTGCAACCATAGTTTCCTCTCCTGTTCACCTCCTTCTGCTCTCGATCCACCCACCCATCTCCCCTGAGAAAAGAGCAGACATCCTAGGGACATCGACCAAATGTAGCTTATCAGGCTACAGTAGTACTAGGCACACACCATCACATCAAGGCTGGCCGAGGCAACCCAGTATGAGGAAAAGGATCCAACAATAGGAAGAAGAGTCAGGGACAGCCCCTGCTACCACTGTTAGGATTCTCGCTCTTCTTTGTGTGGCAACTGGTAGGTTCCCATAAATGAAAGCAGTAGCTCTCAGTCTGTGGGCTAAGACACCATTGGGGGTCAAATAACCTTTCACAGGGTTGCCTAAGACCATTGGAAAATATAGATATTTACATTGTGATTCATAACAGTAGGAAAATTACAGTTATGAAGTAGTACAGCTATGGTTGGAGGTTATGACAGCGTGAGGACTGTATTAAAGGATTGCAGTGTAGGAAGGCTGAGGACCACTGCTCTAGAGGATGGCCCCACAGCTATACACATTTGAGCAACACTGATCATACTTCGCAGGTTATCAAAAAGACGAAGACCAGAGAAAGGCAGGAAGTCAGGGGGGAAGGTATTGGGGGATGGGGAGCTGGGATGGAGAAATGGGCAGTACACATGATTTATTTAATTTCATCATCAGAAACTTTTAAAGAATAAAAAGACACAAACATACATAAAAATCGTGTAAAATGAGAAACAAATCTCACCTCAAAGGAAGACTGATCACCCCCACACTGTTGTAGCTGAAAGGAAGAATGGAGATGAATGCCCTCAGCGTTCACTTCAACAAGCCACATAATAAACTGTGGGACTTTTTGAAAGGTAGACCACAAGATTGAATCTTTGTGGTATAAAGCAAACAAGAATGCATTTTAAATGTCTACGGAACTGAATAAGCTAAAGCCTGGTTATTTGAAGATTCTAATAAAACATACAAGCATCTGGAAAGCTTGCAAAGAATCAAAGAACAGGAACACAAATACTCAATATTTCAAAAAGTAAATATGCCCATATAAAGAGACTGAAAGTTACTAGAAAATACTACATATCGGTAAATATAAAATAATGATTTTTTTTCCTAGAAAATAAATATTTTAAACATGACTACGGGTAAAGCAAGAATGTAGGATGATGGTGGAAGGTGGAGGAGAGATTGATTGTACAGGAAGATGCACCAAAACGGGACTGAGGTCAAAGGCAGCACAGGAGAGGCATGTGGAATTCAGTATGAACACATCCTAGTGGTTAAGTGCTCCCATAGCAAAGGGAAATGTGGAAAGCTTATCCGGTTACATAAGCCTCTGAAAATGGCAGTGTGCAGGCATGCCTGTGCACACGTACACCGAGAATCTATGAGACAGCTCGCTCAGGACTACAGATGCAGCATTTCTAAATAAAACATTAGCAAAGTCAACTTAGTTGTACATTAAAAGAAGACTTCTGCATGTATGGCTAGAAATCATTCTAATAATACAAAAGCTGTTCAATACCAACTAAAATCCTTACATAGTTTACTATGTAATAATAGACTACACAAACAGCTACCTGGGACTTCTTCCAAAGCGATGAAAGAGGCATGCTTTTGCTCATTTCTCTCAGTGTATGCAAGTAGAATACCTAGAAGATACTTATATATTTACACACACATATGCATACAGAGGGAGAGAGTCATGAGTTTTAGTTCTGGAAGGTAGAGAAAAAAACTTCAAGGCCCATAGGAAGACACAGGAGTAAGCTCCTGAGCTCTCTATGGTCTCATGTATTTTGTCACCTGAACACCAATGGGGAAGAAGTTGCTGAGTAAGGTGCAAAAGATACTGGTAAAAACCTTCACTGAGCAAAAATATCACCTATAGTCTCTACCCCACGCACGTCAGCAAATGCTCCAAGGAGCCTGAGACTTACATTCCCATCAAGCAACAAGGGTTTTCCTCTGCAGTGAGATGGTGTCAGAGAAACATACAGAGAGCCAAAATGTGCAAGGTACGCTAGAATAATAAAGGAGCACACTCCCTCAGTGTTCCCACAAGCTTCGTGAGGCCCAGTGAGCTGCCTGGGCATGCCCTGTGTCCTCCAGACGCTGAGCTACATGAGGGTCAATAAAAGCCTGAGAAATCCTACTTACCCCAGCAATAGAGAGCAGCACCAAATCTCATTTTGATGAGAACCAAGCATGGAACCTGGAATTCTATGTCCACACAGTAATAACAAGGCAGGACCCTTCTCAGTGGAGTAATGGCAGACAAGGCCAGATAACGCAGAAGGCCAGAGTGAGATCAGAGTCTGCTGTTGTTTGAATGAGGCCTCCAAAAAAGTGTTGAAAGCTTGGTCCCCATGCAGCAGTAGGAGGAGGGGACACCTGATGGGAGGTGCTAGGCAGTGAGGTGAAGTTCGAATTGTGTCGTTAACACAGAAATGGGCTCCTCATAAAAGAGCCTTGACACTCTGCTTCTTTCTCTCTATCCTCTCCTTTTTTTTCTTTTTTCACTCTGTCTCTCTCTTGACAAGAAGATCCTCACCAGACACTAGTCCTTTGATCTTGGGCGTCTCCGCTTCTAAAGCTTTATTTGAGATATTAGAACTATGTGTGTTCTTGTAATTCCCCCAGGGTGTGACGTCTGTTATAGCAATAGCAAATGAACGAAGGCATCCCCCGAAATAGTTATTTTTCTGTTGCTGGGAGAAAGAGCATGACCAAAAGAAACTTGGGGAGCAAAGGGTTTATTTCATCTTATAGCTTATAGTCCATCATGAAGGGAAGTCAAGACAGAACTCAAAGCGGGAACCCCGAGGCAGGAATTGAATTGCAGACCATGGAGAAATGCTTCTTACTGGATTTATCTCTAGTTTCACCTTTCTTAGAACACCCAGCACCAAAGGATGGTTGTGGCTCCCAGTGGAATGAGTTCTCCACAACCATCATCTATCAAGACACTATTAGATGGAGGCATTTTCTCAGGTGAGGTTCCCTCTTTCTAAATGACTCTAGCTTTTGTCAAGTTGACAAAAACTAGCCAGCACAATTCCCTAACATAATATCTAAGCTTCCCCGACTTCAAGAATGTTACTTATCATAGTAAGAAGTGGGAACATCTCAACCTGAATGAAAAACAGCTACTAAATACTCTTAAAGATTGAGTCATGCCTCTGGAGTGTGGGTTGAAATTCTAGATCCAAGTAACACACATTGCACATTTATTTCCAAGTTGGGTCTTTTCAGAGATAATTAGTTGTGAAGAGGTCAGGAGGGAGGAACCAAATCTGACTGTTTTCCCTACTTAAAAAGTGAGGTGGACTAGAAAGGTGGTTCATGGTTAAGGGAACCTGCTGCTCTTTCTCAAGAACCTGAGTTTGTTTCCACCACCCACGTCAGGTGCCTGATAACGGTATTTAGCTGCAGCTCCTGGGGATCTGGCACCCTTGGTGAGGACAGGTATATCATGGAGTAATCAATCTGTAATCCAAGAGATGCTAAGACTTTTCAGTTGTCACCAGACACTGGAGGGGAAGCTTGGGCCAGGTCCTAGAAGAAACAAAGCCTGACACCTCCACTGCAGGCTTCCAGCTACAGACCACCAGGCTGCAGGATAAACACAGCAGAGGTGAGCTGCACCTGGCCCCCCGCACCCTTCCTCAACTGGACCTCACACCTACATGCATTCCCAGAAGCTGGAGGCCCCCAGGGGCCACCGGCTGATACCAAGACAACCAGATGGCTAAAGGCCAGTGCAAGAGCACAAAACCCAAGAGCCTGAGCAATATGTCAACACCAGAACCCAAGTGTCATTCTACAGCAAGCCCAGGAAATCTCAACACAGCTGAGGAACAAAGAAAGACCTTCAATCTAGTCTCATGAAGATGATAGAGGCCTCTAAAAAGGAAATAAACAAAGCACTTAAAGAAATACAGGAAAATACAATTAAATAGGTAAAGGAAATGAATAAAACTGTCCAAGACCTGGAAATGGAAGTAGAAACAATAAAAAAAGAAGACTCTAAAGGAATCCTGGAGATGGAGAAGCTAGGAAAGAAAACAGGAATAGCAGATGTGAGCATCCCCAACAGCATCCAAGAAATAGAAGAGAGACTCTCAGGCATAGAAGATATGATAGAAGAAATTAATACATCAGTAAAAAAAATGTTAAAGCTAAACATTTCTGACACAAAACATTCAAAACATTCAGGAAATCTCGGATACTACAAAATGACCTAACCTTCAAATAATAGGAACAGAAGAAGGTGAAGTATCCCAGCTCCAAGGACCAGAAAAACATTTTCAACAAAATCACAGGAGAAAGTTTCCCCAACCCAAAAAAAGAGTTGCCTATAATCATACAGAAGCACACAAAACATCAATTCAACTAGACCAGAAGAGAAAATCCCCCTGCTACATAATAATCAAAACACTAAATCAACAGAACAAAGAAAGATATTAAAAGCTGCAAGGGGAAACGGCCAAGTAATTTGCAAACGCAGGCCTAGAATTATACCTGACTTCTCACCTGAGACTCTAAAAGCCGGAAGAGCCTGGTCTTACAAACCCTAAGAGACCATAGATATCAACCCAGACTACTCTACCCAGCCAAACTCTCAATCACCATAGAAAAAGAAAACAAGATATTCCAAGACACAGCCAAATTTAAACAGTATATACCCAGCCCTACAAAAAAATATTAGAAAGAAAACTCCATCCCAATGAAGGTAACTCCATTCAAGAAAACTCAGGAAATAAATAATTCCACACAAGCAAAGAAAAAGAAGGGAAGCACATGCAAGCACTCACACCAACACCACCAACATCAAAATAACAGGAGTTAACAACCTTTGGTCATTAATATCTGTCAACATCAATAGCCTGAATTCACCAACAAAATGACACAGATTACATCAAGATTACATGACCAAGATTACATCTCAATTCTGAACATCTATGCCCCAAAGGCAAGGGTATCCACATTTGTAAAAGAAATATTACTAAAGCTTAAGTCACACATTGAACCCTACACATTAATAACAGGAGACCTCAACATACCTCTCTCATTAATGGACAGATCATCCAGACAGAAACTAAACAGAAAAATAATAAAACTCACTGATTTTATAAGTCAATTGGACCTAACAGATATCTACAGAACATTCCATCCAAACACAAAAGAATATACCTTCTTCTCAGCACTTTCTGGAACCTTTTCCAAAAATGACCACATACTTGGCCATAAGGCAAGCCTCAACAGATACAAGAAAATTGAAATAACACCTTGTATTCTATCAGACCTCCATGAATTAAAGCTGGACTTCAATTATGACAGAAACAACAGAATGTCTACAAACTCATGGAAACTGAAAAAGAACTCTACTCATTGAAAACTGGGCCAGAGAGGAAATAAAGACATTAAAGACTATCAATGAAAAATACTGATACCCCAACCAAGGGTAATTCATGGAGAGGACCTAAAACTCTGGTTCAGATGTAGCCCATAGACTTGGTCTCCAAGTGGGTTACCTAATAAGGGAACCAGGGGCTTTCTCCAGCATGAACTCAGTCATAGGCTTTCTGATAACCTCTCCCTGGGGTGTGCAGTTTTGCCAGGCCACAGAGGAAGACAATGAAACCAGTCCTGATAGACTATAGTCAAATAGAAGGGGAGGAAGACCTTACCTATCAGTAGACTAAGGAAGGGGCATAGGGAGAGAAGCAGAAGAAAGGATATATTGGAAGGAGGCGAGAGAGGGGGGCACAACTGGGATGCAAATTGAATAAATTGTAATAAATGATAATAATTAAAAAATTTAAAAACAAACAACAAAAAAGAAAGAAAATGAAGGCATAGCACACCTATGGGGCATAATGAAAGCAGGGCTAAGAGCAAAGTTCATAGCACTAAGCACCTCATAAAGAAATTGGAGAGCTCTTACACAAGCAGTTTAAAAGCACAACTGAAAACTCTAGAAAGAAGAAGAAGAAAAAGAAGAAGAAGAAGAAGAAGAAGAAGAAGAAGAAGAAGAAGAAGAAAAAGAAGAAGCAAACACATCCAAGAAGAGTTGATGGCAGGAAATAATCAAAATCATGGCTGAAATCAATAAAATAGAAACAAAGAGGACATTACAAAGAATCAACAACAACAACCACAATGAAAACAAGCAAAAAGAATCAACAAAACCAAGAGTGGGTTCTTTGAAAAAAAAAAATAAACAAGATAGACAAATCCTTATCTAAACTAACTAAAATGCAGAGAGAGAGAATCCAAATCAACAAAATCAGAAATGAAAAGGAGGATATAACAACAGACACTGATGAAATCCAAAGAATCATTAGGTCATACTTCAAAAGCATGTACCACACAAAATTATAAAATCTGAATGAAATAATCGATTTTCCTGATAGATACCACATACCAACATTAAATCAAGATTAGATAAACAATTTAAATAGACTTATAACCCCTAAGAAAATAAAAGTAGTCATCAAAAGTCTCCCAACCAAAAAATGCCCAGGCCCAGACAGTTTCAGTGCAGGATTCTACCAGACTTTCAAAGAAGAGCTAATACCAATACTCCTCAAACTATTCCACAAAATAGAAACAGAACGAACATTGCCAAACTCATTCTATGAGGCCACAGTTACCCTGACACCTAAACCACACAAAAAACCAACAAATAAAGAGAATTTCAGACCAATTTCTCTTACAAACATTGATACAAAAATACTCAATAAAAACTTGCAAACCGAATCCAGGAACACATCAAAAATATCATCCACCATGATCAAGTAGGCTTCATTCCAGAAATATAGGCATTGTTCAACATACAAAAATTCACCAATGTAATCCACCATATAAACAAACTAAAAGAAAATATGATCATCTCCTTAGATAATGGAAAAGCATTTGACAAAATCTAATACCTGTTAATGTTTACAGTCTTGGAGAGATCAGGAATACAAGGCACATACCTAAACACAGTAAAAGCAATATGCAGCAAGCCTGTAGCCAACATCATACTAAACAGAGAAACTTAAATTCCATTGAAATCAGGGACAAGACAAGGCTGCCCATACTCTCCGTATCTTTTCAACATAGTACTAGCTAGAGCAATAAGACAACTAAAGGAGATCAACGGGATACAAATTGGAAAGAAAGAAGTCAAAGTGTCACTATTAGCAGTTAATATGATAGTAAACATAATATGATAGTATACATAGTAACTGCAAAAATTCTACCAGGAAGCTCCCACAGCTGATAAACATTTTCAGTAAAGTGGCTGGATACAAAATTAACCAAAAACATCAATATCCCTCCTGTATATAAGTGGTAAGTGGGCTGAGAAAGAAATTAGGGATACAACATCCTTTACAATAGCCACAAAAAAACAAAAACAAACATAAAGTATCTTGGTGTAACTCTAACCAAGCAAGTGAAAGACCTATATGACAAGAACTTCAAGTCACTGAAGAAAGAAATTAAAAGAAGATATCAGAAGATGGAAAGATCTCTCATGCTCATGATTGGTAGAATTAACACAGTAAAAATGGCCATCTTACCAAAAGCAATCTAGAGATTCAATACAATCCCCATCAAAATACCAACACAATTCTTACAGACCTTGAGAAAAACAACTCTTAACTTCATATGGAAAAACAAAAGGCCCAGAGTAGCTAAAACAAACCTGTATAATAAAAGATCTTCTGGAGGTATCACCATCCCTGATTTCAAGCTATAGCACAGAGCAACAATAATAATAACTGCATGGCACTGAAATAGAAACAGACTGGGGGATCAATATAATCAGATCAAAGATTCAAAAATAAATCCACACACCTACAGACACTTGATTTCTGACAAAGATGCCAAAGCCATACAAAGGGAAAAGATAGCATCTTCAACAAATGGTGCTGGTCTAACTGGATGTCTACACATAGAAAAATGCAAATAGTATCACCCTCCAGTCCAAGTGGATAAAAGACCTTAACATAAAACCAGAGACACTAAATCTGTTAGAAGAAAAAGTGGGGAAGAACCTTGAACTCATTGGCATAGGAGACAACTTCCTGAACAGAACATCAACAGCACAGGCTCTAAGATCAACAATCAGTCAATGAGACCTCCTGAAAGTAAAAAGCTTCTTTAAGGCAACGGTCACTGTCAACAGAACAAAATGGCAGCCTTTTGACTGGAAAAGGGTATTCAGCAACCCTACATCTGACAGAGGATAACACCCAAGATACATAAAGAACTCAAAAAATTAAACATCAACAAACCAAATAATCCAATTAAATATGGGGTACAGAGCTAAACCAGGGAATTCTCAGCAACAGAATCTTAAATGACTGAGAATCACTTAAAGAAATGCTCAACATCATGAGTCATCAGAGAAATGATCAAAAGGACTCTTTGATGCCATCTTACACCTGTGAGAATGGTTAAGATCAAACACTCAAGTGACAACACATGCTGTTGAGGATGTAGAGAAAGGGAAATCCTGTTCCATTGCTGGTGGGAGTGCAAACACATACAACCACTTTGGAAATCAATCTGGAGGTTTCTCAGAAAATCAGGAACAGCGTCTACCTCAAGAGACAGCTATACCACTCCTGGGCAAATACCCAAAAGATGCTCTATTATATAACAAGGATATTTATTCAACTATGTTCATAGTAGCTTTATTTATAGTAGCCAGAAACTGGAAACAACCCAGATGTTCCTCAACTGAAGAATGAATAAAGAAAATGTGGTACCTTACATAATGGAATACTACTCAGCTATTAAAAACAAGGAAATCACGAAATTTGCTGGCAAGTGGATGCAACTAGAAAAAAATCACCCTAGTGAGGTAACCTAGACCCAGGAAGACACAATGGTGTCACTTATAAGTGGATGTTAGCCACATAGTACAGGGTAACCACGCATGGGGCATCTCTGGACAAGCTGGAGACCAGGGTGTGCTCCTGGGGAGATATGGGGTGACTCCAGCTGGGACCCCTAGTAGTAGGGGACATGGAGATTGAAGAGGCCACTCTATCCAGCTCGGACTCCTAGGAGAGGGAGGGAAGCCCCAACCCACCCACAAAAACAGTGACCCAAAGTTTACCCTGCCTACAAGAAGTGCAGGGATAAAGATAGAGCAGAGATAAAGATTTAGGGAATGTCCAACCAATGCTGGGCCACGCCATGGGGGAGAGCCCACTTCTGACAGTATTAGTGACACTCTGCTATGTTTGTAGACAGGAGCCCTGCACAGCTGTCTTCTGAGACCACACTCAGCAATGGATCAAAATGGATGCTGAGAGCCACAATCAAACATTGAGAGGAAAGATACATAGATGAGGGAACAGGAGCTCCATAAGAAGACCAACACAACCCACTAACCTGGGCCCAGGGGGCTTGGAGATTCTGAAACACCAACCAAGGACCATGTACGAACTGGACCTAGAACCCCTATGCATAAATACCCGGTCTTCATGTGAATTCCTTAGTAAGGAGAATGGGGGCTGTCTCTGACAAGGACTCTCTTAGATGCTTTTTGATCACTTCCCCCTAGTGGGGTTGCCTTTACCAGGCCACCATGGTAGAGAATGGGTTCAGTCTTGAAATATCTTGATATGCTGGGATGGGTAAGTGAAGGGATCCCCCTTTTCTGAGGGGGAGGGGAGGGATGACTCGAGGAAAAGGAAAAGAGGATGGGACCAGAAGGAGAGGAGAGAGGGGGTGACAATTGGGATGTAAAGTGAAGGAAGGAAGGAAGGAAGGAAGGAAGGAAGGAAGGAAGGAAGGAAGGAAGGAAGTTTAAAGGAATAAACTGAAAAGATACATAATAGTTAGATGGACATTTGAGAATTAAAAACACAATACTTCCTCTGAAAGTCTCAATGGACCAGCAAAATGGAGAAGACAGGAAAGAACTGGTGGACCTAAGTGAAGAATACTACAAATTACCCAGATGAACAATGGAGACAGTAAAAGACTCAAAATAATTTGAACCTCTGGGTCATGTAAAACCAGCACAGAAGGCCTAACATTTATATCACCATAGTCTCAAAAGAGTAGGAACAAGAAGGTATTCAAAAATTATTCCAAAATGACTGAAAATACCTCAAATATAGCAGAAGACTTACAGATTCAGCAAGCTATATATATAAAAAAATCTCTTTCTTCTGTATACTTATTGTTTTGATTATTATGTGGGATCTGGAAAAGATCATCCTGAGTGAGCTGTCCCAGAAGCAGAAAGATGCACAAGGTATATACTCACTCATATAGACATATAATATAGGATAAACCTACTAAAATATATACACCTAAAGAAACTAATCAAGACAGAGGACTCTTGCTAAAATGCTCAATTCCTATCCAGAAAGGCAAAGAGGCTGGATATCAGAAGAAGGAGAAAAGAGGGAACAAGTCAGGAGCCTGACACAGAGGACCTCTGAAAAGCTCTGCCCTGCAGACTATCAATGTAGATGCTGAGACTTATGGGCAACCTTTGGGCAGAGTGCAGGGAATCTTATGAAAGAAGTGGGAAACAGTAAGATCTGGAGAGGACAGGAACTCCACAAGGAGAGCAACAGAACCAAAAAATCTGAGCACAGGGGTCTTTCCTGAGACTGATACTCCAACCAAGGACTATGAATGGAGATAACCTAAGACCCCTGCACAGATGTAGCCCATGGCAGATCAGAATCCAAGTGGGTTCCATTGTAATAGGAACAGGAACTGTCTCCGACATGAACTGATTGGTCTGCTCTTTAATTACCTCCCCCTGAGGGGGAAGCAGCATTACCAGGCCACAGAAGAAGACAATGCAGCCACTCCTGATGAGACCTGATAGACTAGGATCAGAAGGAAGGAAAAAAAGACCTCCCTTATCAGTGGACTTGGGGAGGGGCATGCATGCAGAGGGTGGAGGAAGGGAAGGATTGGGACGGGAGGAGGAAGGGAACCACAGGGGGATACAAAGTGAATAAAGTGTAACTAATAAAGAAAAAAATGTAAAAAACATATCTAAAAAAATCTAACAGAACAAATCTAAAAAAAATCCATACAAACACACATTAAAATCACACTTGGAAAATTAAATGCAACCAAAATCTCAAAAGAAACAGCACTGAGCACAGGGGAAAACAATTTGAATGACAGCAGATTTTGCAGCAGAAACCATGGAGACTAGAGGAAATGGCAAAAATGTGCTTTAAATTCTCAAAGAAAAGAACTGTCAGCCCACAATCATAGACCTAGTGTAAGTGACCTTTAGGAACACTAAAGAAAATATTAAAACTGATTTGGGAAGGCAAAAGAATAAAGGTTTAGAACGAAAAGTAGAGTGCACATGGAAAGAGAAAATGTCACATGCCACAATACGCTAATAATCACATTAAGTATGAATAACATAAACACATCATGCTGGCTGGCGTTGTCATTCAGCACAGACCTAGACATATCTGGGAAGAGATCTTTATTGAGAAAATGTCTCCATAGCATTGCCTATAGCATTGTCTGTGGGATAATTACAGACTGATGTAGGAGGGCCCAGTCCCTTCTTGGCAGTGCCACCTTTGTTCAAGTGTCTTAGAGTATTAAAAAATAAAAGTGGACAAAGCAAGCGATTGGTAGCAGCCAATTCGTAGCATTCCTCCATGGCCTCTGTGTCCATTCCCATCCCCAGGGTCCTGCACTGATCCCTACCCTGATGGGGCTGTAACTTAAAATAACCCCCCCCCCCGATTGGTTTTGCTCATTGGTGTTGTGTCACAACAATTGAAACACTAAGACATCTACCCAGGAGATAAATTTTGAAGTCGATTTCAAAAATTGACCCAACTGCATTCTGTTAACAAGAAAATCACTTCAGATGTGATGGTGTCAGAAAATTTAAAATAAAATGTAGAAAAATTAAAGTCATTCAAATATGAGAACAATAACCAGGAGTGTCTGAATTAAAAGTAGATAAACTAGACTCCCGAGGAAAGAAAATGATGAGACCGAGAGGGACAGGATGGCATGATAAAAGAGATATTTCTAAATGTTTAAAAGCTGAACATCAGGGACACAAAGACATGTGAAGCCAGCAGATACGGTTGACTGTCTAAGACTTGAATAAAATCAAGCCAGTCAACATTTCAGCACGGAGGGGAAGGGATCACAGTTGTGGCTGCTTTCCTAGCTGAAGGTCTGTTGCTAGTCAATAGATGCTGAGATCGGTTTCCTTTAGGAATGTGGCTATTGATAGGGTCCCGTGCGCCGTGGGTGGTCAGCACATCTGGGCAGCACTGACTGTGCTTGGTGGATTATCAAACAATAAGAAAGTGGGCGAGGGGGGAAAGGAAGAGAGAGAAGGCAACAGAAGAGGCGGAGAGGACAGTTCAAAGGGAAGGAGATGAAACTGGAAACAGAACAAGTTAGGGGGTTGTCCAGAAGTTAGAGAGATACAGGTTTGAAGAATGAGGGAATATGACCAAAATAATTATAAATATCTATGACATTCTCAAAAAATAAATTAAAATATTATATGTATAAAATATGTAAGGCAAAAACTATAGAAACAAAACAATGGAGCATATAGATTTTATTGGGTCTATTATTTGTATGGTGCACATGTGTGAACCTTAGAAGATGACCCTGGAGATGGTTCTCCTCCTCCATGACATGGATCTCCAGCTCAAATGTAGGTCCTCAGGCTTGACAGCAAGCACCTTTACCCACTGGCCATCTCACTGACCTAGAATCACACAGTTACATTTGAAGACTTTGATACTCTTGTCTCAACAACTCATAAATAAACTAAAGAGAAAATCAGAAGTAATGTAGAATAAATGAAGACTTCCAACCAACAAGGGCTGATCAACATTTTAGGACATTGTACTCAAAATGCAAAATACATATTCCTTTCAAATTATAATGGAACATATGCCAAGGCAGACCATTATCTTGTGTCATAAACCAAACCCCAACATGTGTGAAAGAATTGAAATCATGCACAGTATGTTTTTTTTAATGCAATGGAATCAAACAAGAAATCAATACAATAAAAATAACCAGAAAATTCCTGAATGCAAACACTAGAAAGCTAAACGATGCATATCTTTAAATACCTGTAGTTAAAGAGGGAATCTCAAGATAAAGAAAAAAAACACACTCAACTAAATGAAGATAAAACTACCATGCACCAAGTTATGCGGACACTGAGCATGCAGGCACAAATATATGTTCCAGAAAACAGTCTCAGACTGACATCTAAGCCTTTGCTTTAAGAGCCAAGAGGAAAAACAGCAAAATAAACTCAAGTCAAGCAGAAGGGAGGAAAATGTAACCAGAAGAACAAAAATCAATAAGTTTAAAACAGAAAAACAACACAGAAAAAAAAACACAATGAATCAAAGAGTCTGGTCTTTGAAAGAAAAAAAGATGGATTGCTAGCAATACTGACCCCCAAAATTAAAAATACAAACTGGTGCAAACACCCAAAGAATAATAAGTATGCGCACATAAATTTGACAACATAGATGGAGGAGGCAGTATTTATCAATAAAAAAATCAACAAAGGACATAGAAAAGCAATCTACAGAGCAAACAAATACATGTGGCTTGTGCATGTGCTCAGTGTCAGACATAATTTAAAGCCATCAGCATTTTTGTCCACCAAACTGACAAAACTGTAATAGCTTAGTAAAGGGCATTGAGGAGCGAGCTCTCCACAGCACACACTCCTGCCATAGAGCATGATATCACCTTATGTTTCCCTGAAAAGAACAGCGTGTATTATAATGAATAGAATTTCTCTAAGGGTGTTGGAGAACAGTTGCCTCTGAGGAGAGCAAGTGAAGATCTGTGTCCCCCTGTATCTAGGTCCCTTGGAAGAGAGAGGATACAAGCTGGCTCACCCATGTGAGAATTTAAGACTGTACAACAGAAGTAGCATTTGCCTCTTTCATAGAGTCTTTTTCTAGTTACATAAGAAGGGTGTGTTTGTTAAAATAAGCTGAAGAATGCAGAGATGTACAAAAAAGGCCAATAAACTTCCCTCACCCATGCGTTAAACTTTTCATTTACTTATATGTTTTACAAATACAGTGTGTTTGTGTACCAGAGGTCAACATTGGGTTTCTTCACTTACTCTCTTCTTTTTAAAATGTAATCTCTTCACTGAACCTTGAGTTCACTGATTTGGTTAGACTGGCTGCACAGTGAGAGTCAGTAATCAGACTGTCTCTTCTCTCCAAGGGAGGGGCTACACACAGGTGCTACCATGTCTAGCTTTTATATGGGTGCTAGAATCAGAATTATTTATCCTTATCTTTATTCATCAAGTACTTTAGGGACTTTCTCAAGCCCTGCTCTAGGTGTTTGTGTGTATGTGTGTGTTTATGCCATCACATTGCTCAGAAAATTGTTATACTAAACAATGTTACAAGCTTTCATAGAACACCAGGTTTCTTTTTAGTAACTGCCTGCCATCCCAGAACACTGATGTGCTGTGGTATAGCCAACTGTAGTCTTAGGGATATTTCAAAGTGCTGCTCTACATACAGTGGGAGACAAAGCTCTTGCTACGCCACTCCTAAGAACTGGCATCCTTATCAAAAAGAGGTTTCTGGATCAAACGATGTATGCTTTTCTTTTAACAAGGGAAGAAAAAAAGTCAGTCAATTCAGTCTTGAAATTTGGTAAAGTTTCATTTTGAAGGTGTTGGACTTTGGTGTGATGTGGGAGAAAAGAGAAACTAAGGCAGCTTGGAGAAGTGAGACAAAGTCACTGAGATGGTAATATGTCAAAGGGGCCCAAGGAAGAATAAATGTTTGCCAGATGACGGGTAAGTTTGGAAGGAGGGAGCTACACCTACACGGTAAAGAAGACACTTTTGAGAAAAGGTCACAGCATGTCCAAATACCTGGAACCTTCCTAGACTCTGTCCTAGAGAACATCATTCTACAGGAAGACAGGTTGACCAGATGGCCCAGAAGAATGATGTTTCAGAAAGCTCTTGGCAAAGGGCAAAGGAAACAGCATTTGTGTGTTACAGCAATATCTGGAGAGATTTGTGTGGTGAGAGAGATGTGACCACACATGTAAGCACATGTGTACAAAGATGAAGGGCATAACTGTAGAGAGAACAACATTAAAAAGTGTACCTTGCTCTGGGCCCAGCTAGAGGAAAATGGCATGGCCAGATCTATTTTAATAATCACCAGGGGAAGAATATCATCAACAGAGTTTAGAGGGCAAGGAGTAACCCTCTAAACAGGATGTACTTACAAGCAAGCCCTTGCAAATGCACAAGGTGAAAGGAAGTGCTGGTTTGTAGGACACTGACGGCTGCTGAGACTCCAGAGTCCCCGGCCACTGCTGTCTGCAAAAGCTGTAGATGAGCAGGGCTCACCGGTGTCACACATGCTTATCCACCTGAGTGCTCAGCTGTCATGACCTGCGGCCTTCACTGCCTGCTCTGGCTCAGTCTTCAAGCCACTCACTGCCACCAGCAAAGGACCATGGACTCCTCAGCATGTCTGCAAACCATACCATCTGGCCCAATTTCACGGCAAGTCCAAAAGGCAGAGCCCCCAGTGGGCTACCTGTGTCCCTGAGGAGGGACTTGAGATGGAGATAAGGACACATGGGCTGAGGGGTTGGTGCTGCTTGTGGGCTGATTGGTGATTTCTTCAGCAGCCTGAGGTTGATCTGTTTTGACACAGAAGAAAAGAGTTGGCCTTTCTCCCACATCCCCTTCTTTTGCAACACGCACACACACACACACACACACACACACACACACACAGCACCCATTCTCCTGGACTGCCCCTTCTTTCCAGACAGGAGAACCAGCTTTAAGCTACCTTCACAGCATAGAACATGGACACCCAAAGTCATCTGTGCACTTTTGTGTTAGTCACACAGCCTGCAGGGCTCACTGAAGCTTGAAGTACAACTACAAACTCTCCGATTGTGGATAGATCGGGTCTATATCTGAAGCTGATGTCAAAGTCCAGACAGAAGCCAAGGCCATCGCTCAGCCTGTGACTTCCTACAACTCTTTGACCCTTGACAAAACAGACATGTGAGGTTCCTGAAACAAGGGCCACCGGTCTCCATGCTGGTGAGAAGCTTGACTGGTGCCAACCCCCCCTCAATAATGTGTTGAGTGCCCAGCCTGGCATCTTCTCTCAGAGAGACTGACTGCGTACTTGCCAGGGACAGCAGGGTCTCATATCAACCTCATGCCGGCATGGCACCTTCTCCTTTTTGCTGTCGCTCTTTCATCTGGGCCCATGGCTGCCTTCCAACATCAAATAAGAATTAAAGCAATTGACAAGGGAAATACCTGGGCAGGCTGCTTCCTCAGTGAAATTTCTAAATCTAGGTGCCCTTTTAGGGTATCCCAGGAGTGACCCTGGTCCAGTCATAGCCCAACTCTGTCATGAACTACATGACTACATCCAAGAAGATGTTCCCTCAAAGACAGAGAAAAAAAATGGAAGCTAAGTTGATACATAAAGATGTGAAGAAAACTTGGTTTGCTCATAATCTGTGTTTTAGCTCTTCCTCGCTTTCCCTTGGTCATAAACAAAAAGCTTGAAGGCTGTTCTTGTTTGTTTGTTTGCTTGCTTGCTTGCTTGCTTGCTGGTTTGTTTGTTTTGGGTGTTTTGTTTTGATGACATGGAGAGCAGGCTGAGACCGGGGGTGGGCCTGGGGGATGGGGAAAAGCTTTGTCTGCTGGAGCTTCTGTGTCAGCTCTGCCAAAAGCCAGTCTGCCTCCCTTTGTTCCATGCCATGCCTGCTCTCCCCTAGCCCACCAGAAGTGCCAAGCAAGTTCATGCTGCTGTTAGGGAGTCTCTTCACTGCCTTCACATCATTCCACTTAGAAGGGTGGTGTTCCTTTCCACCATACCTTATTCTCAAGTTACAACTCTAACCAAGCATGCTCAAAGGTCTGCTTTGATGAGCATGTGTAGAAATGTACCCTTTCCAAAGGGCTTCCTCTGTACAAATGCACATGGCCCTTCCTTAATAAACTCTTCTCTTTTTCTTTTATCGGGGAAAGCATGCACCTTCCTTAATAAACTCTTCTCTTTTTCTTTTATCGGGGAAAGCATGCTGTTTTTGGATGCTTTGCCCTCCTACCTGCAAGCAATAAAAATAATCTTCTTTCCTATTTTGTGTGCTGGCTTTAATTCTTGGCTTTGCTCTTGATGTTGTGAACCCACTGTATTTGCTTAAGAGCCCTCTACAAGTGAAGGGCACTGCCCCTGTGTTGGCCAGAGGTGGAAGAAATCATCATTCTCCTACCATGCAAAGAATTTGTTCTATAGTGAGGGCCTGAAGCTGCTCAGTAGTAGAAAGCTTGCCTAACTCGGTGTAAAGCTCTCCTGGTCCATCCCTAGCACTGTAAAGATGGGGATGGGGAGACGGTCCATAACCAGATGAAAAGTCTGTTTGTGGCCTCAGGCCAAAGAAGGAGTACCCAGCCCCCATAAGGGAATGTGCTTTGTGCTAACTGGCTGTCATTGCACACAGATGTCCCTGGCTTCGTGAAATACAAGAAAGTTGCCAGTTGCTCAAAGTTTTATGGAGACAGCCAGCCAGGTGGTCTGCAGCATTGAAGAGGAGAGGTCAGGCACCAAGGAGACTTTCTCTTGCCTGACAGATGCTGTTTCTCACAGAGAGGCGACGTGAATGGCCCTTGGGTCAAATCTGTGAGCTAAGATGTTTTTTACATTTTTTCTCTGCACCCCCTATAAAAAAGAAGATGAACAGTTGGCAGTTGGTCCATGTCTTAGTTAGAGTTCCTATTGCTATGATTAAACACCATGACCAAAGGCAAGCTGGGAAAGAAAGGGTGTTCAGCTTAAACTTCACATTTCTGTACATGTTGAAGGTGGTCAGGACAGGAACTCAAACAGGGCAGGAATCTAGAGGCAGGAGCTGATACAGAGGCCATGGAGGTGCTGTTTACTAGCTTACCTATTGTGGCTTGCTCATCCTGCTTTCTTATAGAACCCAGGACCACCAGCCCAAGGATGATAGCACCAGAACCCAGGACTGCCAGCCCAAGGATAGCACCAGAACCCAGGACCACCAGCCCAAGGATAGCACCAGAAGCCAGAACTGCCAGCCCAAGGATAGCACCACAGCAATAGGCTGGAGACTCCTCCATCAATCACCAATTAGGAAAAGCCTCCACAGGCTTGCCCACAGCTCTATCTCGTGAAGGCATTTTCTCAGCTGATTTTCCCTCCTCTTGAATGAGTCTAGCTTGTGTCAAGTTGACTTAAAACTACCCAGCATAGTACCACAAAGGAAGCTGACATACAATTTTCTTCAGTGAGGTTTGCTAAAATGAGAGTACCTCAAGGTTGGGGGCAGGGTAGTAATAGATAGAAACCATAGAAGACCTGAACACAACAGAACCTTAAAGGGAAGGAGAGGTTCCCCTCTACACTCTAAAGCCCAAGGGGGGAGGGAGGGAGGGAGAAAGGCAGTGATGGAGAGAGGGAGAGGGAGAGAGAGAACCAGAGCAGCCTCTGGGGAGAGCAGCCTTCAGAGTGCCTCTCCAGCAGTGCCCCTGAGGAGTCAGTCTATCCTTCAGAACGAAGGAAAAGCCTTACTCGCGTAGCCTTTTATGGGTGGCATGATAGCTACATCACGTAACTTAGTCCAACATAGCACACACGACAAGAAGAATGGAGGAACAAGGACCCTACATTGAGAGACACCAAGCCACAGCACAGACTGCTTCCTAGCTCTCTGTCCCATGGCTCATGCTACAGTATCAGGCCCTAGATGTGCAGGTCTCCTCTTCCTTCATTTCCCTGCTTTTCCTCTTCCTCTTCTGCATGTCTTAAGACAGGCTCACATGTTGCACAGGCTGAACCTTAACATGCTGTGTAGCTGAAGATGACCTTAAGCTCTGGATCCTCCTACCTCTACTCCCCAAAGGCTGGGACTACAGACCTGCACCGCTGCACTTGCCCCTTCTACATTTCCATGGAAGAAGAGGAGGAGGAAACAGTATCAGTGTCTAAGGCCCTCAATACCTAAGATGCACATTCTCTGGTCCTTTACAAAAAAATTATCTAAAGTGGAGGTTTGGAATTTCAATCACCATCCACAAAAGGCCTGGAGACTATGGCTAGCTTAATTTCTTTGTGATTTCATTTAGTTTCCCCTTTCCTGTTTGTAGGAGTCACTCTCATGTGGAGAAGTGGCTGTGTGCTCCATCCACGCAGCATCCCGGGATTCCCATCATGCTCTCTGCTCCTCACGTGTGCTGTATATCAGGTCCTTTCAGATCTGTGAGCATCGCCTGTCTCCCAGGCTTAGCCTGTGACCCCAGCTACCATATCTGTAACTTGGCACGTCTGGAGCTTCGTCCAGAGGATGGCTACCTTTCTTCATGAACCCACTGCTTCTCAGGGGTGTGTCCAGAAGGCAGTGGCCGGTCACCCCTCCTGGGACACAGCGGCCACTACACTCAGCCTTTCCTCAGTGTTTCACTTTCCCTCCCCCTAAGATCCAGAGATGACTGTTCTAGAGATGAGATGGTGGCTCCTTCTCTTAACTTTCTGGCCTTATACATTTGTGTCTAAATGTCCCAAAGCGCTTTTGTTTCTGCTCAGTAACATTAGCTGAGAACATACAATCTGGATCAAAAAAAAAAAAAAGTGAGACAGCATGCTTTTCCTTCCCACCACCCCATGTGCCTTCTCTGAGACAATGAACCCAGAATGCTTTGCTACTTAGAAGTGAAGAGAAGCAGTGCAAAAGGATAAAAAGGCAAGTCTGGCAGTCTCAAAGCTCTTCCATGTTGTCTTGTCCTTGCTGTTTATTTTTAATTGATAGATTTACTTCTTCCAGTTGTACTATGATTGACAGCTTCTAAACGCTCTGGACATTTCCAAGCTTATCGGTAACACAGCAGACAGCGTTTATACCACAGAAGTAGCAAGCATTGCTCTCAGGGCTCTCCCCCTACCCGTCCTGAGGGCCCTCTGTCAGCACTGACCCTTCCACCCCTGCTTACCCCCTCTTATGGACGTTCTATGATGTATCAGAGGCATTCTTGGCTTCCACTCTCCCTTAGGCCATGACTGTTTTCCACCTTCACTTTTCTGTTGGAAAAGCAGCCATGTTACATAGCCCATGATCCTGACCCCACCTGTGCTGGGCGGTGTTGTGTCAACTTGACATATGCTGGGGTCATCTGGTAGGAGGGAACTTGAGTCAAGAAAAAGGATCCATCAGTTCAAGGAATAGACAGGCCTGCAAGGCGTTTTCTTAAATTGTGACTGATGGGGGTGGGCCCAACCCATTACAGATGGTGCCATCCCGGGGCTGGAGGTTCTGGGTTCCATAAAAAAGCAGGCTGAGCAAGCCAGTAAGTATCACCCTTCCAAGGCCTCTGCCCTGCCTTCAGGTTCCTACCCTGTTCAAGTTCCCATCCTCACTTCCTTTGATGAAGAATGGTGATCTGGAAGCATAAGCCAAATAAACCTTTTCCTCCCCAAGTTTCTTTGGTCATGGCATTTCATCACAGCAAGAGCAGCCCTAACTGAGCTACCACCCTACCCTACACATAGCCATTGCTAAAGGCTCTGTGGGGCTGGATGAACACAAGGCCGGGCGATCGGTTCATTGGCCAAAAGTGATGTCTTAGAGACGTTGGCTCATTCAGTTTCTGTACCAGCTCAGATCTGCAAGTGTGATGCAGCTGGAAAGGCTATCACCACGGCTGACCCTCCTACCAGATCTTCAGATCTTACAGTCCCGTAGCTATGCCTCTGCCATTGTGGCAGATGGAGGATGCCATGGATGGAGGCAGGCTTCTGTGCGAGTGTCTGGTCCCAGCTGCTGGTGGTGCTTGGCAAGGCTGTGGGAATTTCAGGAAACTGGCCTTCAAGAAGAAGGTGATCGTTGACAGCCGTTGGGGGCCTATGGCCTCTGGGCACTTCCTGTTACACACTCAGCTTCCTGGTCAACTGTGCTGAGAGCATCTCCCCTCCATTACGTGCCCCACTGGCCATGCACAAGCTCCTGGTTAGGTAGCTGTGAACTAGCTACTTTAGAAAGGAGGGGGCTGGGAAGATTCCACAGAGCCTGGGATAGAACAGGGAGCCCTGTGGACATAGCTTCCCCTCATTGCTTGTTCCTTTATGCTGTGTTACAGCAACCTTGAGACAAATATCACCATCCCCACCTCCTAATGAAGGAAATAGAGATGAGGAGACACACTGATGTGGAAAACACCATCTTATGAACTGATTCTTCAGGTGCATGCCAGGGCCATTGGACCTGTCATAGGCATCAGGGAAAAGAGAACAGTGTTGGCTGGAAGCTTAATAATACAGCAACCTAATGCTTGCAGGGCAGGACGAGGAACCGGGCCCCACTCAGAGAGCTTCACATCAATTCCCAAGCCAAATCACAATAACCCTAAAGACAGTGACAATTATCATCTCCAAGAACAGCCTGTCAAAGGTCGCTAAGTTTATAGACAGTTACTGTCTGAGCGGCTCCTTGATGGAACATGTTACTCCCTACTGGGACTCTCGAGCTACAAGGAACCCTTCCCCCTCGCATACCTTCACTCTCGGCAGAGTGCACTTGGCTGATGACCCTTCCCAGTGTCAGTCCCTGGTCAGCACATTGGCTCTCAGTCAACATGCTGGACATGTCCCTGAGCACAGGCACCGGCCGCACTGGGCTCTGAGGCCTCTCAGCTAGCCACTTCCCTCCACTCTGGCAGCTATTTGGGGTGAGAAATGGGGTAGGAATTTTTTTTCACACAAGCAATTAAAGAATCACTGTATCTCTCATGATTGAGTTCGTGAGCTCAGATGGAATGCAAAAATTCTGTTAGCAGAGTGCTTTCATTTCTGTACCTGACATGAGCAATGGGAATATTTGTTCTGCCCGGGAGGATTACACCTTCCATTAATCTCCGTTTTATTGAAAGTTTAAATAACAGACAGACACAATGTGATCAATTAGCAGTGTAATTCCAAGGAGATGTCACAGCAAAATGAAATCCCCAGCACATTCGCTGCAAAGACACGGCGAGTTCTCTCCACTTTCCCCGCACACAACGCAGTGTGTATATTTTAATTGAAAGTTTATTCTGCTATGTGCCTCATCTACTAAATTTTAATTTAACATTGTAATGAGGAGGGTGTTCCTGAGGAGCTCTTCACAGGCAAGTAGATAGGGCTGCACAAATTAAGAAAACAAGAGAACAGCAGTACTTTCCAGAAGATGTGAACGGAGGCGAGGACCCTGGCAGGCCTTCCGTGGGGAGCACAGACGCTTGGAGAACCAAGGCAGCAGACACTGAGCAACTATGGCAGCTGGGTCAAAGAGTGGTCAAAGGCAGCGCCAAAATGGGTGAGTGGTGTATGCTGGGGTTGGGGCTCTTCTCCTTCCTTCTACGAGCAAGCTTCCCTCCAGTCCCTCTGTAAGCAAAACCCCGTAAGAAACCACTAACCATATAAAAACGTCTCTTGCCATCTCAAGCCCAGCTTAGCAAAGCAGGTCGGAGGGGCGGGCAGGCTCTCGGCTGAGGGGCAGTAAGCGGTTTAGCCGCGACATAATACTGGAAGCATGCCGAGTCTCTCGACCCTTAGCGACCTCACCTGGAAGGTGGAGTTAATCAGCCCTGAGAGCTGTGGAGACGGCAAAATGGAACTTGTCTGCAGAGGTGGTTCAGAGGGTCTGATGCTGACGAGGGTGGATATGTTCCCGGAGTCACCTCCACAGCAGCACCACCAGCAATGAAACGACAACACGTAGCTGAAGTCTTGGCTGGATGGGGATCCTCCAGGTCATCTCATTATGAACTTATACTGCAGACCTCTGCACCTAACTGCTGATGTGCAGTGGGTTCCACAGTACCTGGTGCCTGAAGGGCACCCCACTGAATGTGCTATTTGGAAAGGAGAAACCTATCACACGGAAGGCAATGGTTACACTGGCGCCAACTGCTGGTAAAAGCTGGTACTGCAATCCAGCTACATCAAAGCTTGCCAAGTTCCTCGTGTTGCGGTGACCCCCAACCATATAATTATTTTCATTACTACTTCATAAATGCAACATTCCTACTGCTTGAACCAAAATGTAAATGTCCGTTTTTTCCGATGGTCTCAGGTGATTCCTGTCAAAGCGCAGTTCCATCCCGAAGGGGTTGTGACCCTCAGGTTGTGAACCGCTGGCTTAATCAACCGTGGAGTACGTTTCTGAAAGCTGCCAGCATGGAATCAATGCATTTCCAGAGAAAACACAAGACAACGCTCAAGGTGAGCATCTAAGGAGCCAAGGCCACAGGGTACCAATCCACAGGGCGCCTCCCACGTCCTTGCTCACCCCTGTGCCAGCCTGCCCTTTCTTCCCACCTACCCAGGCCCCTCGCGCATTCTAAACAGATCCCTGTCACTTGTCACGGGCCTCACGCTCCTGCTACTTCTCACTGAGCCCTTAATTGCTCATATTGTGCTTCTGGATTCCAGGGGAATGTTCTTCACATCAAAATTCTCCAAGTTGCCTCTGATTTTTTTTCTGACTAGCAATGTCATTTTGCCATTGTAAATGCCAACCGAATCTTTCCCACTGGCAGTTTTTCTCTGTGCCTTCCCTAGTCAAAGGGAATCTTCAGTTATGACAACCAGGTCCCCTGAGAACTGGGGCACCCCTTAGGCTTCCTGTGAAGTGCTCTGAGGACTCCGAGGGCCTGGGGTCAAGGGCCAATCTCCAGATTCTCTTTTCAGACTCTCACTGTGTGCCTCCTTTCTGTGCAGCCTCCATGCCACCCCTACATTGTGCCAAAGTCAGGACTTCCTCCAAGGTCAGAGCAAGTCAGTATCAGAGGAAAGAAGCCTTTCTCGTGCTGGCAGGACCCAAAGAACAGAATCTCTGTCAGTCGAGTGGTGGCAGGACACAGAACTCGGCTTAGATAAAGCAAAAGAAGAGACCCAAATTGAACAGGTTCTCTCAGTGTTGTGGGTGAGAGTGGCACACGCATCCCAGGCACATGGGGAAGGCATCGCCACCCTGGATCTAGAAGTGCAGAGGGAGGAAGTCAGGTGACTAGAGCCCAGTGAGATCCAAAGGCACCAAAGAGGATTCAGTTTTCTGTTATGTCACAAACAAATTGTTCAGCAAGGAATCATGGGGAGGGTCAGACTCGGAGGGCACAGCATAGGATGCAGCAGGGGAGGCCACGGGTGGAGGGCGGGCAGCAGAAGTACATGGAAGACAGCTGGTGCAATCAAAGTCTGTTTGTGAACGTCTGCCTTTTAGGACGCCTGTCACTCGATAAAGACCTCTGTGTTGTCCAATGACACCATTCGTGGTCCTCCTGTCTGTCTGTTCCAGCTCTGCCTGGAGGGAGGACCAGAAACCCAGGGGTCCAGAATGGCTCCAACCTCTCCTTATTTTTTCCCATTTTTTTTTTTAAATTTCCTTTTGACAAAGACTCCACCAATAGCCTCGGACAGGATTCTCATGAACATCCCTGGTCTGAGGTAGCCTTGCAGAGACTAGACTTAGTTTTCTGGTGATCAGGCAAAGAGGCAGGAGGGGAGGCACACAGAGGACCCTCTCCTAAAAGCCAAGGTCTAGAAGCCAGGCACAGGACACTGCAGCACCTTTCCTCAGACTAGCCAGAGCACCAGATGCTGGGCTTTCTTTCCAGGGCCACAGACAAGCCAGGTTCTAATTCTGCACCACCACTGGCTTCCTTCTGTGGACTGACTGTCCTCATGCTTCAGACTGCTCAAATGAGCCTTGTAAAAACTGTCCATGGAAGGAGATGCAGAGCTGAAAGCAGCTGATCGTTCCCTTGGGGAAGCTGCAGTCTTAACCAAAAAAAAAAAAAAAAAATGCCTTCTAAACATGCACCACACTGAACTGAGCCCTGCACAAACCTCAGATAAGAACCCCCCATTCTGTCACTTTACCCACTCTCAAGTTGAGCCCCACTTCCTTCCTCCCCCCTTCCCTTCCCTTCCTCCTCAACAAGCCATGCCCCTGCGTTATCAGGCTTGCCTTTCTATGAGGCCCTCACCCAGCAGGCTTGGCTGTAAAAATGAGGTCTGCTGGCTACTCCACAGCTAACAAGCACAATGGCCAGGAAGTGCAGCAGAGTGAAGGCCCAATTACACAGAGGAGAGCCTCCTACAAAGGGCTTAAATGTGCTAACAAGCCATCACGGAAGGCCAGGGAGCCCCTAATGGCCTGTCTGCTGTCAGGAGGCTGAGGAGCAGGCCTGCACAGCTGCAGCGCAGTGATGTCTGTCAAGAATCTCTCTTTCAAAGCCGGTCTTGTTGACCCAAAGTTGGGGGTGGGGCAGAGCCACTGGGCAAGTTTTATAAAGCACAGCCCCAGATGACTGCCCCTCCACACACCTTTGCGTGGTTCGTCATTGCTTGCAGAATAAAATGCCGTCGTCCCAGGTCATGGTGATGGGCAAAATCCTGTAGCCAGGTTTTTAAAAGGGAAGTCAGCAGGGTGGGAGGAAGGGCCCAGCTGGGCAGCAAAGGCTTCTAGGTACTTGGTTAGAAGCAGGTTCTAGAATGTGAAATGCTACACACCTGGGAGGTATTGCAAGCTTGAGGCAAGCCTGAGCTACACAGCCAAACCTCTCCTTCCCTCCTTCCCCCAGACTTCAGGGGCTGGAGGTGTAGTCTAGTGGTAGAGGGGTCTATCCAGCATGTATAGGCTCTGGGTTTGATCCCTAGGACAGGAAGGAAGGGAGGGAGAGAGGGAGGAAGGGAGGGAAAGGGGAAGGAGGAAGAAAGAAAGTTAAAGGTAGGAGAAAGAGGATGAGGGGAGGGAGGTTGGGAGATATAGAGACAGAAAGAACATAACAAAATGGTCAGGCAGATTCCTGCATAAGTCCTGACCTAGAATCTTGGGGTGCCATTCTGGGAGTCAGAGAGAAGAGGGAGCAGAGCACCCTGCTCTCCAGGAGGCACTGGGGCAGGTCTGACTGTGAACTTATGATCAGCCTGGGAATGGCCAGAGCTCCACGGCAGCTCTGTGTGGGACCGGAAGCCTCACCTGGACTTAAACTCCAGCCTCACGTGAGACCCTAGCGACTGCACAGTTCTGCACCTGTCAGGTTCTCCTCCCATGACATGAGCTAATCATACACCCCTTGCACCTCTGAGAAGAGAATGAGATGAGCCGTGAGAAGCCTTTCACTGGGCCTCCTACGTGTGCAGTAGATGGTGGGGATGGGAGAGTGGCCATGGCGGTGGAATGGATACTTTCCATAGTGCCGTGTGCAGTGAGGTTTCCGTGGAATTGAAATAAACTTTTACTGTTCTCTCTGGTCTTACATCGGAGAGGTTCTCTTAGAGGTATGACTGCTCCCTTCCTCACCCTCAGAGGACCCTGCTGGCCACCAGGCAAGCAGAGCCACAGTGAGATGGAAGAACCATGTCCAGTTCACAGCAGGAAGCATTTCCACGGAGCCCTGGAACAAGGCCATCTCTGGAAATGAACTACCATCCAGCTTCTCTGTAGACTCTTGTGACAAGCTGCATCCCAGCCTCACCTGCAGGCTTCCGGGAATGCTGTCAGGAAGCAGGTGGCTGTTGGTTCCTTCAGTTCTGCCTCTAGCACTTCCCCTGCCATGTGCTGGGCTTCTGCTGTGCCTCTGAGGTCTTAGGGATCAATTACAGCCAAGCCTAGAGTTTCTCACAGCTTGCAGGCAGGAAAGATCGGCAAACAACTCATCATTACTCCTTGTGGCAAGTGTGACAACAAACAGGTGACTGGACACCAAGCAGCTGCAAGAAAAGCAGCTACTGGCACAGCACCTTCAGAGAGGTGTTGTTCCCCATGGGACATGAAGGATGTGGAGACCAGGCAGGACCAGGCAGAGCCAGGTGAGGTCGTGAGCACCATGCTTTCCCTCCCCCCAAGTCTAACAGAACCTGTGATGCCAAAGAGCTTCCCGACATCAGAGGAAGACTGGGAATCACGAGTGCCTTTGGCTTCCTCCTGGGGATGACCAGCTCCTGACATGGCAGATGGCAGATGGTGCTCACAGCTGAGCCAGGCGAGACCACCACTCAGAAGGGTCACACAGGAAACAGCAAAGAGGCACAGAGGGCTGTCTGGTAGAGACCTGCTTCCTCTACCAAGAGCTTTCTTGTATCGTACTGAGATTCACAGGAGCATAAAACAGGCAATTTGGATGTGACCTCAGAGGTTATTCTCTTACTCTGGGAAGGAGCGATCTTGCCCAGCAGAAATAACAATCCTTTAAATTTGCCTAACATTATATAGTTACACTTCATTTCCTTTGGCTGGTACCTGCGGATGTAATCAGCATTCACATTCCTCCCCTGATTGCCCAAAGTAATCCTCCATGGGACTCACAGTAAACTATGCCTCCGGGCAGCAGCCAGGACTTCTTATCCTGATCTTGTGGTTCTCTGTGGACTGTATCTCTGGATTTGAGGCTCAAGGAAGCCAACGGTTTGCTCCTTGTGCAGGAGAGGAAGTGAAGAGAGGCTGAGATAATGGGCAACATTAACGAGCAGCTCTCACCCGGCCAGCTCTGTGAAGCATAGTGGAGCTGACAGGAAACGTTTCTCCAAACACAAACGTGATGTCCAGCAAAAACGGCAGCACAGGGGACATGCTTGACTGAGAAAGAGAAAAGCGATTATGACTAGATGGGGAAAATAAAATCCCAATTATCCCGAACTTGGCAGCTAAGCCTTCGTGCATAAATGGAGCTCAGCCAGGCATGGAGACCCAAGGGATCTCTTCATATAGGGACAGGGCTTTTAGAGAAAGAGGACTCAAACCTGCTTGTTACAAATACCCACGGGGCTTGGGGACATGCTAGGTTTCGTCAAAAGGGCAAAGGGTTGGCTGAGGAGGAAAGTGATGACTCCTTAGAGAGCTGAGGGGAGCTAGCCCAAAGAGCTCTTAGCAGAAGCCGTCCTGAGAGTCTGCCTGGAGGGGAGATGGGACCTCAGAAAATATGTATGTAATGAACATTACAGGAATCAGAGGCCAAGGAGAATGTTCTAGCTCAGTGAGTCTCGACTTTCCTGATGCTATGACCCTCTTACAGTTCCTCATACTGTGGTGACCTCCCCAACCATAAAATTACTTTCATTGCTACTTCATAACTATAATTTTATTACTGTTGTGTATCATAACGTAAATATCTGTGTTTTTGATGGTCTCAGGTGACCTCTGTGAAAGGGTTGTTTGATTCCCCACAGGTGTTGGGACTCACAGGTTAAGAACCATGTTCCAGACTGTCCATGGACAGTAAATGCATAAGAGATTCAGGCTTCATGTAACATGCTGAGTGACAGGCCCGGTTCTTGGTTCCTTAATGATAGGATGGTACCGCCACAGTCTGCCTGTGGCTGCAGTGAATATAGCTGCTTTCATGATCTTCCAGACAGTCTAATCACTGACTTGAGACTATCCAGGGGCTAAGGAGGACGCTGTGATCAAAACATGACCAGAGGAAGGAGGGACATTCCACTGAGTTCATTTAGAGCAACAAGTGCCCTCACAGAGTAGGTTTGAAGAGGCAAAACTGAAATTGTCTTGACTCTGACCAAAGCTAGTGACAATCTTTGTCCATTTGGGGATTTCTATATGGGAAAGATGTAGGTGAGCAGGGCAGGGCTGCAAATGTTCTTGTGTGATGCTTAGATTTTTTTCCCCTCCTGTGCTATAGTGGCCCACCATGGAAAGATTGTTTGTACAGCTATTGAACCTAGGTTTGGACCTGAGACTGGACACAAAAGCAACTATGAGCCAGATCCACAGCCTGGAGCTATGGCCAGCTGGAGCTACATCTCAAACAGACCCGGCATCCAAGCAGAGCCTAAGTCAGCCAAACGCCAATCAACCTGCAGACCCGTGACCATAATAATAGATGCTGGTTCCAAGCCAGTGAGTCTGAGAGCCATGAGCTATGCAGTGTGACCAAGCAAGGTGATGGTATCGGGAGTCCAAACAGCTCTGGGAAGCGGCAGTGATTGTCAGGTCAGGTACTGTCTGCAGGTGACGCCAGGGGAAACTATTGTCCAGACCCCAGGCATTAAGATAATTTCTGCTACCTACCTCTCATCTTGCTCCACCCCATGCCTCCCGTTCCCAATCAAAATGCCTCGTTAGCCAAGGAGATGAAATGGAGAGAGAAGGGACGGTGGCTGTGTGCATCAACCTGGATAGGCTACCATCCCAGTTTGTCTGTATGCTGCCGTGAAGGTCGTTTGTAGATATGATTAAAGTCTGTGACCAGTTGACTTTAAGTACAGGAGACTATTTTAGATAATGCTTTGTTCTAGCCATTGAAAATCTTATGAGAAATAAAAGCTCAGACCTTTCCACAAAGAAGAAGAAATTCTGTCAGCTTCTGCCCATGCTGACAAGGTCCATCCTTTCTCTTTTGACAGGCTTCCCTACTGACCGCAGCCCCTAAACCCACACAAGCCAGTACTAGGCAACAACCCTGTCAGTGTGTGTGCTGTATTGGTTTTCTTCCTCCTGAACATCGACTGATACAAATTGTCTCCAGTTTCTTGAGTGCAAAGTGGAGAGGAAAGAGGCAGGAGCTGGGGCCTGCAGCCAGAGGTCGCCATGCCTGGGATAGGAAGCCGAGGAGAGAAAGCCACCATACCCAGGCCTCCTCACAGACCTGCTGTGGGTTCTTCGCTCCGTGACAGCTGTCCATGTTCAGCGCATGTGCACTTGGTGCCTATAAATTTGACCTTTGAAGCCCCTGAGCTGCACCCCACGGAGGGCAGTCACACCCATTCTTTTAGGCCCCAGATCCTTTGAGAAACAACTGGCCACAGCCCATAGTACAGGCTTAGAGCCAGAGGTCAGACTGCTAGATGTGAAAGACACACATACACTCTCACACACCTTCACACACAGAGACACACATTCACACTTGCACACAGATACACTCACACACATACACACATAAAACACACAGAGGGACTTGCTCACACACACAGAAACACTCTCACACACACCCTCAGAAACATATCCACTCACAAACACACACACTAACACACACAGAGACACACATTCACACTCACACAAACACACATACTGTCACACACACTCTGTTGCCATAGTGAGCACAGTGCCTGAGGCTGCAGACCCGGTGGCTGTGAGCAGGACTGACTCCATAACCTGGTAGTTCACTCTCTAGGAGTATCTGGAGCTTGCTTTCTTCACTTCTAGGGTCACAGTGGCCACCAATCTGAGTGACCTGTGAGTGTCCAACACACTGAAGCTGGGATCACGGTAGCACTTTGATAGGCTGCCTGCCCCACCTGCCCTCCTCCCGTACGGCAGCGGCCCAGCCGCCCTCCCCTGCCCCTCTACGTCTGCCTGGCCTTGCACAGCCACCCGGCAGCCCGGCCTGCCACAGGCTAAACCAAATTCTGGTCCTGAAGCCTGTGTCCATAAATGGTTAATGTGATTACTGCATTTAGCCACATCCCCATGGCTTCCTCTCCTTAATCGCTCGGAAAGTGTTTCACATTCCTTTCCTACGTGACTGAAATCAAAGCGGCACCTGCAGAGGCAGGAAGGCTGCCTGCCAGAGCGAGGTGGAGATGGAAAACAGACAGGCTTTGATGGAGAGAAATTATGTCTTTCTTAATTCCTTTCACCCTGTAATTACCTGGCGCAACCACGTGGCTTCACGGCAAAAATAGCTTGCCACATAAAAGGCGTTGTCTGTAGACTCGTGGCTCCGCCGCTCGGGCGACCCGTGCGTGGGCACACTTGCTCCAGGCACCCGAAGCCCACATCTGCCTCCAGCTCCCAGAGCCACCACTAGGCTCCTGACCAACAACGGGTCAATTCTAAAGCTTCTGCTACACCTCATCCTCCTCCCGGCTCTGCAGTGAACGCTCTGCCCGCACTCCTCCTGCCCTTGGCCTCCACTGCCTGCTTCCTCCCTGCCCAATATCAGCCTCCTAAGAGGCCTTCCCCAGCCACCCCATGCCAGAGCCAGATTCCTCAGGGCTCCCTTTGCCTCCTCTCCCCTTCTGTCTCCCCTCTTCTCCCCTCTTGTCGCCTCTGCTCTCTCAGGCGTTTCCTCTGTCCCTTCCTGGTTTCTGCTGTCCTTGTTCCAGGCCAGGCACAGCCCTGAAGATCCCATTGTTCCTGGACCACACAGTAAGTGCCCAAAAGCCTGCTGAGGCCAAACCTGCCCCACCCCAACCCACTTCCCTCTCTCCGAGTAAGGACCCCTCCCCCAACCAGGCTTAAACCTCAGAACATTCTCCACCCTCTTTCTCGGCTGGTCCCGGTCCAATGAAGACGCCCACGCAGGTTATCACAGTGCAGATGAATGGAGCTCTCAGGAGCCTCTGACTCACAGAAACCCTGGTTCAGATCCTGGCTGTGAGCTGCAGCTTATGTGCCTGTGGGAAAATCACTCCGACATCCTTATTTGTAAAGTGGCAAGGAAAAAATTTACCTCCAAGCATTGTTTTGAGGACTGACGTACACAGCAGAGGAATGCCGTGGACTCGTGCACCCTGTCCTGCTCCACCGGAAGTCCTGTGGCTGAGACGTTCATCGATGCTGCAGTCACTACATTCAAGACCCCGTTTCTCCAATCTTTAGCTGACACCCAAGCCTGTTTCCTCAACTGATCTGTGAGAACAGTAAGTTTTAACTCAAAAGACTGTGATGGATATTAAGCAAACAAATAAGGCTACGGAGATAGCGGGTAAGAGTGCTACCTGAGCAAGCATGAGGACCTGAGCGTGAATCTCCAGCACTTAACATTTGATGATGACGATGATGATGACGATGGTGATGATGGTGATGACAACAATGATGATGACAATGGTGACGATAATGATGACGACTAAAATGATAACGACGACAATGACGGTGATGATGATGACGATGATGACGATGGCTGCATGTGTCTGTAACTCCGACCATGAAGCAGAGACAGGTGAATCCCAAGGTCTTGCTGGCCACACTCTCCGTGGCCTTGTCGCCCAGCCCCATCCCTCATACCTCTGGATGAATCTTCTCCCCTCAGCTAGGAATTTTGTCACGTCAGGCCAGTGGCCGAGTCAAAATTGGGAGTTTCCAGCTGAGTGAGAGGAGAGTCCTTGTCTCAAGGCAATAAGGTGGGGGATGATAGAGGACCATGTCTGACGTCCTCCCCCTCTGACCTCTGCATGCAGAGGTATGTGCACTTGCACACTCACATATATGTAACATACATACAACCACATACTCATTTATGTTCAACACACATACTAGCGGGCGCACACACACACACACACACACACACACATACACAGGCACACACACACACAGGCACACACGCGAGCACTCACTGGGGTTTCAGCACACCCTAGGTGGATTCCTTCCCTTCTCGGCCCTTCGTTTTCTCCTCACTCCCTGGCTGGCTCATTCTCGCTCTCTCCCTGGCTTCTGTCACTCTGCTTCCCACCGCCTTGCAGTTTATGCACCTTCCTCCCATGCGTCCTGAAATGGAGTGTGCTGAAGATCCAGCTGGCGGGATGAGAAAAATGCCACGGGATGGCAGAGCGTCGTGCTGTTCACAACACAGCTTGGAAAAGTTCCCGCAGGACATCGTTAGCCTGGCTGGGAGTTTGGATGTCATGATTCCTGAATTCTTTACTGTCCGTGACATCTGCCCTCAAGAGATAGCAAAGGGTGATCATCTGGGTCATAGCCACACTGAAGACGGCAAGGCAACAAATCCTGCACTTCCCCCTGCAGCCTCTCTGACAACAGTGCAGAGGTACAGAGCTGCAGGTCACATACAGGTGGCGCCCTTCACGGGGATGGCTGAAGAAAGCGCTTGGTAATGGCTTCACCATGAGCCCTGTCCAAGGCGGCTCCTGTGCTGCCAGCCATTCTCTTGCCAAGTCCTCTTGTAGACTTAAAAACAAAGAAACCAAGATTTGTGCTTTTTCCAAGTGACCCTGGCCACTCGTCTTGACCTTCATGCTTCTGTGTGCAGCATCTCCTAGCGGGGAGCTCTGTCACTTGGAGGAATCCCAGGAAACCTAACTTCTTTTGCAGAGGTCCTTGGTGGGGCAGGGCATCAAGAGCCAGACCTGCGACCAGTGAGGCTGGCTTGACCCAGAAGAGGACTCAGAATACGTCAGGTTTTCCCAGCCAGCCTGCAAAAAGCAAAAACACAAGGCGCACCGGAAGCCACATCTCGTCTGGGTCCGGTTTGCTCATGCATTGGGGACAGAAAGGGGGAGCAGAAGTGCGCCGCGGCACTTTGAGGTCGCCCTGGTCCCTGCAACTGTTGCCTTCCAGAGGAGGGAAAATCTGCACCAAAGTAACGTGGAACCCTGGAGCCAAACGAAAGGACAGCAGACATGAGCTGAAGAGGACTGAAACGTTGCTGTCCACACAGGAAGCTTGCCTGTGCTCATCCACAAGGGGGCGCTACAGTCCCAGGAGGCGGAGTCTATTTTTCTCGAGACAATCCAGGCTCCCTAATGACTTGCACTGACCAATAGGATCCAGTCGCAGGATTTCTTTCTGCCACACCTGGTACCACGACAGCTTCCTCGG
Organism: Rhombomys opimus; assembly: GCA_010120015.1. NCBI lineage: Eukaryota > Metazoa > Chordata > Mammalia > Rodentia > Muridae > Rhombomys > Rhombomys opimus. The sequence goes on along the minus strand of REGO01000346.1, from coordinate 1,208,521 downwards.
GGTGACAGTGAAGACCAAGCCAGGGTTTGGGCACCATCATTTTTTTTTATCAGTGTCTGTGGGCAGAGCCATGGGCCCCATCATGCCCTTGAAGATGGTCTCCCAAGCCTTCCTTGGGCAGAAGGCAGAGAGCAAGTTGATTCCTTCCACTCCCTTCCCCAGCCCAAACCTTACAATAGACCTGCCCTGGGGTGGCAGTTCACTCTAAAACGTCTCTTGTTCCCTGAAGCTTGGCTGGTGCAAGTAGGCCTCGAGGAGGGAGTGGGCTCAGAAAGAAATACCTCTCCCTGGTCCCATCCCCCGCTTGCCGCTCTGCTGTGATGTAAGTCGTCTATGCTCCTGCTGTCCTGAACTGAAAGCCCTCCGAAACCACCATCCAAAGTAAACCTCTTTTCCCGTAAGTTGATTCTGCCAGGTCCTCTGTTACAGTGATGAGAAAAATGGCTGCAGTGCCACCACCTAAAGCCCCCAGGAAGCAGCCATGGGGCACAGACTAGAAAGGCCTGGATTAATCATGGCATGGACAGCTAGAGGATGCTTGAAGGTCACATGGTCTGGTCCATTGGTGAGCAGTGGAGGATGGAAGTAGAAACAGTTGAGTCCAAGGTGTGGAGGACCATTGAGCCTCCCAAGGGCAGCTGTGTGCAGGTGTGTCTCTTGCCCACACTTCGGACACAGCATTCTTGGGACAGCTGAGTGGGCCCCTTTACCTGCCCCATAATCCTTTGTTGAAGGACTCAGGTAAATCACTTCTCGACAAGTATGTAGCCTGTGGGGAAAATCCATCCTGGCTCTTGAGTTCTTATTTCTACTGATGCTCAGGAAGTTATCGGAAAAGTCAAAACACTGTGTTTCCAAGTGCTGTTCAAGACTCACCAAGTTCAAACGCTTCCCATAAATCCAGAATGCAAAAGGCATTTTTCAAAGGTTTACTGTTCCCCAAATGACAATAATGCCATATTGACCGACTTCAGCGGCGCCCTGGGAGTTTGGAAAAACCAGTCAAGCAAGCAAGCTCTTTAGCTGAACAAAAGGAAGAAAGTTTGTGAACCTGACAGTGCTGTTTAAGCTCACAGTGTTTCTCCGTTTTGACAGCACTTTTGCAGGTCTCGATGCGACGACACTGGGCGTCAGGCCGCTCGTACCCGCTCCTCACAGTTCTTGCCTCTGGCTTTAGCATCACTTCCCCAGTTGTCCGTCCATGCAGCTGCCATGGCTGTCTTTCCAGATCACAGATCAAATGTTCCAGCTCAAAGATCACTGCACCCTCCTTGGTGGTCCTTGAAGAGGCTGTGGTAGTCCTCGGACTTCTGCAAAATCCCCCTTACCTCTGCCAGGAAAGAACATTCTGTACATGCAGACTGGCAATCATTCTTGCAACAAACCTTTACCAGATCGTGAAGATTGAGCAATGGAAAATATAAAAACAAATAAAATCTCTGCCTTCATGGGGTGAAGGGTAACAGAACATATCAGTAAGAGAGATACATTGCATGTCAGACAGCTGTGTGCCAAGCCGCTGAATGATGTCAGCAAAGCCAGGTTAGCCTGGGCCAGAGATATGGAGCAGGAAGTGATCCATCTCCCCCTCCTTAACAGCTGCAGAGCCCCACCAAAGTCACAGCCACCCTGGAAGTGGACAGGGAATCATATGACAAGCTCTGAGATGCCTTTGTCCCTCTGATTTTTCCCTGTACAGCTGTCACAGAGTGAGACAAGACAACGGCACAGACTCACGCCTTGACACTGTTAAGTCTTCCAAAGAATGGAGAACAAGTGCTCTTTTCATTTCCTAAGTATACTGTAGCTCTGTCCCTTAGAGAGGTAGAGGGCAAGGAAATCACAGGTATCACTGTGGTAGCCTGGCCTGGGGAGCATGGCTGGGTGTCAGAGAGGGGGGCTGGAGGGATGGGTTTGTGTGAGGGCCTGGAAGCTTCCCTGCAGCCTGATGATCTGGTGAAGGGGTGAAGAGCTTAAGTAGCAGGGACTGATATTGAGGAGCAGGTCTTCTGGGAATCGTGTGAAAATGGGGGTGGGAGTGCAGTTCAGAACCTGTGTTTAAAACCTGATCCTATTTTCTGCTAGCTGTATGCAGAGCCTCAGTTTCCTCCCCCCGATGTTTCCAAGATGACTCCTGGCTGCAGTGCCAGAAAGAGGCTGTGAGTGGTGGAGGATTTAAGACCGCCTGTTTCTACTGCACCCTCAGATGCAGGGCCTCAGGGCTGTGGGTGCGTTACGGTGCACAGAATCTCCAGACACACATCACAGATGCCAGGACTCGCATAGCATCCCCACTCTCTCAGTATCTGCCTCATTGTCTTTGTGTCTCTCTGTGTCCCTGCCACAGTTATGCTCCCTCCCTTCTGTGTCTCTACAAACCTCAGCCTGATTTCTTTTTTGTACTGGTGTGTGGAGGGCAGGGTTGCCTGTAGGGGAGGTCTCTGAGTGTGTGTGAGAGAGACAGAGAGAGCGTGTGTGAGAGAGAGAGAGATTTTGTTTATTGCGGTGGGTTGACTGTGCGGTGAGGAGGTGTGAATGGGTTTGAGTGTGTTGTGAAGGGGGGTTGAATGTGAGTGTTGAGTGTATGGGGGGCGTTTGGGTGTGAGTGTGGAAGTGCGTATGAGGAGGGTTGCATGCATGTTTCTGTGTGTCGTGTGTGTCCATCTGTGGCTGTGACTCTGTGTCTAAGTCGTCTTGTCTTTCAATATTTGTTTCTGCCCTGGCTTTCTGTCTTCCTCTTTCCCTCCCTCCCATCACTGTGTCTCCTTCTGTCCTGCTTTTCCTTTCTCATGCCTCAGAGTCAGAAGTGACCCGCTGACTCTCACTGTTTGTTATAAGGAAAACACTGAACTGTCGTTCCTTGCTCCTTCGAGGAGCCTGACAGTTGGAGCAAACAATGAGAAATTCAGAATTAATTGGACACTGATTATTTGCCGGGGGGAAATACATATATGTATATATATATATATATATATATATATATATATATATATATGAAACAAAAGCCAGCCTAGCAACGGTGACTACTGCTGCACGTAGCAACAAAGCAGTCCTAACGAAGCATGACAACGGCAGCCTGGAGCTGACAGTGGCCAGCGCACACTGAAAGAAGGAAAACCAATGCCCGGGCTGCTCAGGAGCCCAGCAGGTCACCCCACACCTCCAGCAGTTCAACCACAGCCCCTTGACACCTGCATATTGATGGCGAGGAGACGTGAACCTCAGACCCCACACACAGACCCTCGGTTCATTCATTCTCCATGTTCAAATAGTGACCAGCTTGGACAGGAGGGGAGATCAAATGGATAAGGAGCTGCAGAATCAGCAACCATGCAGCCGAAGGAGGGGCAACACCCTCTGTTAGAAGGGAGGATAAAAGATGGAAAGACAAGCATGACAGCTAAAAGGAGCAGTGCGCACTGCATTAGAGAAAAAAGGGCCAGGAGGCAGAGGAACAAGAAACTGGGCTCCTCAGAAGGTTAGCTGTTTTCACTGTTGAAACAGCAGTTCTCTCTGGCTTATACCAAAGACAGTTAAACATGAGACGTCAAAGAGTAGTCATTACCAACACTGTCCATAATGGCCATGGCGGGGAGCACCCAAATGCCCACTGACTGACGAATGGATGAACAAAGTTAATATTCATATGCACTGAAATATTATTTGACAATAGAAATGAATTAAGTGTGGATTTATTTTAAAAGCCAGTATGGATCAACCCTGCAAACTTCACGGTCAGTGAAAAAACTCCAGTCACAAACTCCACATCATGTGAACCTGCCCACATGAAATGCCCAGAACACACAAGTCCATGTGGGCAGAAAGATGAGGGAGGGAGGAGCAGAGAAGGATGGGCTTTCTTTGGGGATAATGATGACGCCTTGGGAATAATCTGAGCAGATGAGCAATGTCTGCACGCATTGGGAATGTATGAGATGCCCCCAAATCATGTGCTTTAAAATAGACAAGGGATAATCTTACTGCCTGTGAATTGCTCCAATAGAATAAAATAAGACCGAAGGAGGCACAGGGCGGGAGACAGTGGGAGACTGAGTTGCTGGGGCCGCGAGTACCTCTGGCTTTGCCGTAGGGTGCCGAGGAACCTTTAGATGCCCAACCATAGAATCCTCTCAGATGTGTCAGCTCACCTCAAGGGCCACAAGCAGCGGCAGCTAGAGCTGGGGCTGGGGTCAGATGGGGGCAGTTTAAGGGAGTGAGAGGAGTGAGCAGGCAGCAGGGGTGTTTGGAGGACAGACATGGTATTTGGAGGAATACCTTGCACTAGAAAAGCCCTTGGGAAGCTTGAAGAAGGCAGGATCCCCTGCTCCTCCCAAAGCCCTGCTTTCACGTTTCCGGGAGAGAAAGGCAGGGACATGAGTGCGATCCTCTGCCTTTTGCCAGTGTTCCGGCTTGTCATGTCCCATCACAGCGGTACATTCCAGCAGAAGCTCCTGTCTCGGAGCTTTCTGCTCCCTCCAGGGCCCTTTCCAGGTCTGAGCTTTAAAGATCCGCTTTAATTAGCTCCGTCTCTTGCGGTGTTGGGCGTTATCTCCACCTCAGCTGGCTCCTTTCCTTTGCTTCTCGGCTATTGACTTACAGAAACTCTGCCAGCCACATTGCAGCTCTGATTAGAGGTCTTACAAAGCAAAGCTGGCTTTCTGAAGCACGGAGCCCCTCCCCTGGAGAGCAGAATGAAGGCTGCAGCGTGGGCGCTGGGCTGACTGACCCCACAGCCTCTCCCTGCATCCCCCAAGCTGCATGTGCCCCTCGCTGACTTTGACTGTGACCAGCTCCCCCGGAGCAGTTGCGGCTGGCAAGAACTAGAGACCAGGCATCTGAGTAGACACCCAGGCAGGTGGGCAGCAGCCTGGGGCAGGACCCTGGAGTGTAGTGGAGAGAGGCCCCTGGGGTGCACAGCGAGCTAATTGTTGTCAAGATGAACCCCATATGCCAACATCTGCATCCTCCGTGTGTCAGCTTCACCGTGGCTTTGTCGTTCCATGTCCACACCCAGCCGTTCATCCAGCCAGACAGCTATCCCTTACCAGGTGCCTTCACTCAGAAAAACACAATGCAGGAAGATCAAAACAGAAATAGGCCAGAACCACGTGGCAAGCAGCTTCCAGGCACCCAGAGGAACTAAAACATGTATAGAATTTGAGATCAGACCAAACTTAAAAGGCCTGCAGCCTTAGAAGACTTAGACGCTGGCTTCAGACTGTAGAAGGGGCCCCTGAGATGGGTCACGCCATGGGGAACAAGGCGAGAGACCCCGGGGAGAACCCTTGCACCGCTGACAAATGGACCAGCAGAGGGCCTCCTGACCCTGAAGCCCCAGCAAGGCTGGGGTGGCTGTGGGTCCCGGCTAGCTGACCCTGAGCACTTCACCAGGAGCTGAGTCTGCCGTGGGGCAAGGCCGAGCCCTAGATGAGAGGACGGACCGGAGAGACAGGGACTGAGGCTGAGGCGTCTGAGGCCTGGAGCCCTTCACCTTAACCACCACTGCAGTGATGCTGCAACTTCATCCTTGGCCACTCAGCATGGACACACAGAGACAGCCAGGGACAAACTGTGGGTCTGGAAGCTACTTGGGTCTTAGTTGTACACATCAGAGATAGGCTGGGTCAGTGCCTCCATTTGCTTAGCGTTCAATAAAACCAAGGCAGCCTGGAGTAGGCTGCTCCTGGTTTGAGTTTATTAGAAACCTTAATATCCAGAGGAAAGCATCCTCCCAGAAGCGATGTGGTGCTCAGGGGAAGGGGGCTGTTCCCTGAGTTCTAATGCACTCTGGGTTATGTCCAGAGTTCCCAGAGATTGGCTACAGCAAAAGAAGCTGCAAAAGACGTTCATGCTTGCTGACAGAGATGATGTCAGAGGAACTAGGCCACCAGGAGCCAGGAGCCCTCACCACTGCTCTATTAGGTCTTGAGATGTTCCCAGCATTCCAGGGAGGGGGAAGAATGAGAGCAGGCAATGTTTGTCACATGTCCGGGGTCGTTTAATTAGTGGCTCAACTAGACACGCATACCTCTGAACTCCAGGCTCACTGTTCTGACCTCTGTGCCGTGCGTCTCCTGGGGAGAGCAGTGAGCAGAGACTAGACTGCACAGGACTGCAGCCATCAGCTAGAGAGCAGCGTCAGGCTGCGATGGCTGTCATCTACCCCTTAAGGAGCTTAGTGGACCCTGCCATACAAAGGAGGATTGTATCCAGGAGCCAGGTGGCTTGGGGTGCTCCCCGTCTCAGACTTGGACAAGCCAGCAGCCTCCATCTGGAAAGCTCTCTGGGGGCTGGAGAGATGACTCAGGGGTAAAGAACGCATGATTTACCTCCTTTACAGAGGACCCGAGCTCAGTTCCCAGCACCCACTTCAAAAGCTCACAACTGCCCACAACTTCAGCTCCAGGGACACAGTGCCCTCCTCTGGCCTTCACGGGCACCTGCACTCCCATGCACACACCTCCAACACATACACACATATGTCCACATAATTAGAACTAAGACTAAAAAAAGTAAAGAAGAAAGAAAGCTCTCTGGTGATGAATTCAATAGTCAGTTAGAGATTACTTCTTCTTACGTCCTTTTACTTTTTCAAGAATATTTGCTCCAACTGGAAAGAAATAAAGTCAGTCCCAGAAAGAAGCATCACATTTCTTCTCATTGGTGGGCTTTATGGATTCATAACATCACATATGTATGAATAATGGAATGAAACAGCCAAATTGTCTAGGGGAACAAACAGTGGAAGGGGTAGGAGGAACTATATTATACACACAAAATTGCCCTTGTGCAATCCAGTAAAATAAGGTGCAAAGTCTTAAAGTGTTTTCCTGCTCCTTGTCTGTGTTTCAAGCACGTGGTGAGCATTAGTGCCCATCTGCAACTTACCCGGAGTCTAGGTATGAAGCTGAACATGGCGGCTCCACTCTTGCCCTCAGCTGGCCCAGCTCCTGCAGCTAGGAGCGCCTCTCTTCTCCCCGGGTCCCCACAAGACACAGGACACTGAAAGTATGCAGACCACTGCCCCTTCATGGCCACTCTTGGGGCTGAGCTGCAAGACACACCTGAAAGTGAAGAGAGGTGTTTCCTTTACCACTATTCTGATGGAAAAGCCTGTGTTCCCATGCCAGAAGAAAGGGACACAGATGCAGACAAGCCATTAGCTGTGCGATTTACAAGGACACAGGAGCCTGGTGTTGCCCAGGCATCTGCCATTCTGGTATAATGTGGACATAGTCTCATGAGCTACCCCCCCCCACAGTGGAGTATGATGCCACCACAGGCTATGCAGAGCAAGGAAGAGAGAAGAGGAGAAGAGAGCTCCCCCAAGCCCTCGTGCTTTCTCTTTAAGCAAACCCCAGTAGCCAGAGGACCAGCCATTGCCACACATGCTGCTCGCCAAAGGGAAGCAGAGGGGGTGTTACAATTTAGGATGTCTCAGGGAAACTATAGGAAAGGTCACCGTGGAATGGATTACAGAGATTAAAAGAATTTCCAGGTCACGTCTGCACCCCAGCTTCCCAGTTTCCTCTTTAATCATCAGTCTCTAATTCTGGAACATAAAATTAAAGCTCATTGATAATGATCGGTGGTTTACTGAAGGAAGCCCAGCCCTAATTAAGAGCAGAAGAAGCTGACACTGCTTTTCAACTTCCTGCCGAAGTCCAGCAAGGAAATTACCTGGTTCTGTAGCGCCAATAACAGCGTCAGGCCCGGGTTTCCTGATGAATGTGCGCTTGACCATATTAATATGCAGAGCGAGTTGCTTCCAGTGTTAGCAATTTACTGGTAATTGGGACATCGACAGACACCTTGGAAAGTGGCTGAGCTGGTACCTGAGCACAGAGCGCATTATCTGTTCTTCGAAGATGAAGACATGCAGGCAAAAGCTATGGCCAGCTCTCAGTAATGGCTTAGGGGCAGAGGTCAGGGGTCATGCTGTAGCTAGATTCTCAACTATAACTAGACTCAGACTTTAATAAGAGTGAAAGGTCAGATCTGAATCAGTACTCAGCCTGTGGCCAATGAGAGGGGAGCACAAGCTTGGGATGAGGCACCCAGACCCATACTGAGTCTGTATCAGGGACTCAGGCTCAGGCTGAGTCTCCATCAGGGACTCAGGCTCAGACTGAGCCTTCCCAATTCTTTATCATGCCTCAACACCATATTCTATCCTTCTCAAGATCTCTACTTCTTTCCTCTGATTAGAGATGTAGAGGCATTGGAGAGTGACCTGCCAATCTTGGATTGGGCATTTTTTAGGTAGAGGTTCTACCTATTTGTGAGCTGTGGTGTCCCCAGGATATGTGACTCACCAGGAGTCCTCTCCAGGGAAGAGTGGAGGGCAGACTGGTTTGCATAGCTACCACTAAGGAGTACCACAGGCCATTGCCATCCCTTGTCTTCCCCCTTGCCCCTACCCATCAGCATGGCACTGCGAATCTTGGCAGAGCAGCCACCGGGTCATGTCAGAGGATCAGCATGAATGGTAGTTTCTTCCAATGCTATGCCAGGGTGTTCTTCTTAGAAGCAAGTCCTTGGTACTCACAGAGACATGATGCTAGGAGCAGAGTTGACCCTGAACCCAGTGCTATCAAGCCATGTTTCTTGGTGCGTCTGTCTAGGGGTTCTAACCTCGAAGTGAGCAGGATACCACAAACATGCCTCAGCCCTATGAGGTGACTGACTGTCCTATTTGCCTGGGGAAAGGATTTTCTCCTGGAACGAAGAGCTTCCAGTGCTGAGAATTTTGAGCAACATTGGATGGCTGGTTATAGCAGAATCCCTGGAACCTTAGCTCACCTTGTTCTTGGGAACCAAGGCTGTGCTGAACACCCTCCCCCAGCCATCAAGGCTTCAGACAGCAATGCCAAGTCTGTTGATTTCCAGGTGTGCTTGCTGCCAGATGTTTCTTCATCAGCGTGAAGTTAGGGCTATCCCTAGCTTTGTTTTGATTTGGAAATATTATTGACTTTAGCAATTGGTGCTTAGCAATAGCCCTGATAGCCAAGGCACTTTGTCGGGAAGCTGACATGTGCTCTCTGCTGACAGTAAACAGCAGGGGTGCCATTTTTTAACAGCAGTTAGAATGTATGGAAAGGCATACCTGCCGGGTATGCCATTACTGCATGCAAAGTTACTGGCAATCCTCAGACCCAATGAGAAAGGTGCTGTTATAAGCCCCACTCACAGATGAAGAAGTGAAGGTTAGAGAGATGAAGCCACTCACTAACAAAGAATGTGGAGGGGTATGACTGTCCAGAGAGCCCTGTGTCTCCAGGCGGCATGTACTGCCCCTCTGTATGACAGGGCATGTGGCCCAGTTTTAGCTTGAGTCAGCCTGTAATTTCATGAAATGGGGCCACCCTCAAGGTTCTAGATATCTGTTTACACAAAATGGAGGGGCTCTGAGAAATCAGAAACCTGAGATCTGTCAGGACCTCGTTCAGAAAGCCCTTTCCTGTGCTCAACCAAATCCCTATTTCTCCTCCATCAGGATCGGGTTATCATGTTTCATGCTGAGGTGCTTGGCCACTTTGTATGACAACCACCAATTCACAAATATGACCACATGAACCCTGAAACTTCCTTACAGCAAAGAAAACCATCATTCAAATGCAGAGGCAGCTTACAAGATAGGGAAAATAAAAAACTTTGCCAGCTACACATTAGGCAGAGGGTTGGTATCTAGAATATACAAAGAACTCAGAGAAAGCTAAGCATCAAAAACAAACAAAAGCAATGGAAAAATAGGGCATGAACTGAACAGATAGTTCTCTGAGAGACGGGGGGGCGAGAAATATTTCTTTTAAAATGTTTCATATCCTTAGCAATCAGGGAAATGCAAATTAAGACTACTTTCAGATACATGGGGAATAGCTAGGATTTTAAAAAAAGTTGATGGAAAATGCTTCATGGTGTGGGGGGAAAGCACACTTACTGCTGGCGGGACTGCACACTGGTGCAACCACTTTGAAAATCGGTGTGGCTGTTCCTCAAATGGCTAGGCACAGACATTCCTCTCTTAGGGGTATACCCAAAAGACTCTACCACCACTGCAGAGATTCCTCCTAAGCCATGTTGATTGCTGCTCCCTTCACAATTGCCAGGAAATGGAAACAGACTAGATGTCCATCAATGGATGGATATATAATAAAAAGGAGATACATTTACACAATAGAATATTGCTCAACCGATAAGAAAAATGAAAAGAAATTTACAGGCAAATTGATGGAGCTAGAAACATTATTGTCGTTGAGGTAACCCAGATCCAGAAAGCCAGCATCCTATGTTTTTCTCTCATGTGTGAGTGCTGCATTTAAATCTACAGATCTGTGTGTCTCATTTGGAATACCCACAGAGGTCAGGAAATTAGTAATGAGCCGTGAAAGGGTGGGGAACATCTGTCAAGGTAGAGTGATAGAAAGGAAAAACAGGACAATAGAGCAGGAAGGGTTAAGGGTTCGAGGATGGGAGAGTGGGATAAAGAAGGGATACAAGGAAGGGTGTGCAAGACTTCTGCTGTAGAATCTTCCCCAAACACAATCATATGCTACGTTAAAAGAGCCTAAATGTAGTTACTTTATACTGGGACATCAATGACCCTGCTAAACTCCACAAAGCAACAAGTAAGAACCCAGGGTCCAGAATGATTTACCTCTGTGAGTTCCCACAGACCCCCAAATATTATATGCTATTGCCGTGACCATTGGATTATCCTCCAGAACTTGATCGTGTGGTGCTTAATCTAGGTTGTCAACTTGACCACATCCAGAATCAACTAAAACCCAACCAGCTGAGCAAACCTATGGGAGATTTTCTTGATCGGCTCATTTGAGGTGAGATAGCCCATCCTAAATCTGGCTTGACTCACTCACTCTCCCTGTCTCTCCATCTTAACCCTACCTGAGATCCCCCCCAGGGAAATGAGGGGTTCACTCCTATATCCTGCATCGCCTTCTAGCAGGATATTAAACAAAATAATGGTTTTGACAAAATTTGGAAAATATTTTTAAAATACTTGATGACTTTGTAGTGACCACCTCTTATACACCAGGTACTCAGCTATACTTGGAAATGAAAGTAAGCAAGGTAGTCTCTGACGTCATACAGTTTAAAACACCTGTATCTTGTGAACTCAGACAACCTCTGTTACTTTTATGAATACATATGCAATTACCAATTCTGCAATTACATTGGTACACAGATATGTATCTTGCCAAATAATTTGAATGTGTACTTCTCTCATTGTGTTACAAAGCATTTTCTTGTGTCTCTAATTTGCCCTTAAAAACATTCGTTTTAATGCCTCTGCATGCTTCCCCTATGCACCAACATTATTTGCCGTTTTCCAACAGTTTTCACTGTTTCCTGATTACAGATAACACCATGAGAAACCTTTAATGAGAGCCCAGCTAGGCTGTGATACAATCATGTGAACATTCCAGAAAAGAAAAAATTACCCTGCAGCTCCTGCAGAGGCTGATTGAAGGAAGATAGAAACAGGGAGACAAGTGAGAACCAATAGGAACATCTCAGGTCACTGAGGGCAATCCCCAAGTCAGAGCTGGAGGTGAGAGCTGCAGGACAGAGGAGCAAGGCAAAGCTAGGCCTTGGGGGTGGGGGCTACCTCTGCCTTGCCTCTTGTTACCTGCTGGGGTTCTGGTCCTCTCACCCACACCATAGTCCCTTTGACTTCCATATTTAGTTGTCCTCCCATTAAAGAAACACCTGTCCCATCCCTCCAGACTCTCCTTGAGACCTGGCACAGGCTGAGGTGCCTGTTAGTGAGATGTCCTTACTATAGCAGAACTAGCTGGGGAACATGGTGTGTCCTGAACCAGCCACCAGTGAGGGTGCTGAATAACGAGGACTCTTCCTAGGAACCGCAGATGTGGGTGGAGCTGGTCATTGCAGAAGAGACGAACGCACTCTTCCTGTTTCTTAGAACCCAGGCTTCCCAATCATTCCACATGTCTGCAGCCACAGCCTGAAAGTGGTCCTGGTGGACCACAGTAACAATTCGGATAATGGGACGTATCCCCAAAATATCTCCAGGATGGTGGGAGAGGCCTGGGACAGGAGCAGAGGTTACAGAAATGCCTTTACTCTCAGGGAACGAAAGGAAGGCAACCTTGAGCTGAGGATGAGCACATAAAACCCAGACTGAGGAGAGACGGCCTTTCAGGACCCTCAGGGATTTTGATAGCTGTTGTAGCAGCCGAGTCAAAGTTCAGAGATCCACAGAGCTGAGAACCTCCACTCATCTGCCAGAGATGGCTGAGAGCAAGACATCACCCAGGCTAGCATCCTCAAGGTCATTGTTCATTGGCAGAGTATAGGTGATTGACGTGTCTTGGGTCTAAGATGGAGTCCTCTCCTGTTCAGGGGTTTCTGGTCTACACAAGCACTTTGGCAGTGTTCCAAGAAACCCAGGGGCTAGGGCCTGAACCTCCTTGCTCTCCCTTATGCTCCTCCATTTTACTATAGTTCCCACTTTATGGATTTGAAAACTGAGGCCCAGAGAGGTCAAGTTAACCAGCCAAGTATGCAGCTTTCTTCCCTACTTCCTCCTAAAACACTGGCTCTCAATTGGTTCTGTTGTTGCTGTTGTTTTGGGAAACACTGAGCAATTTCAGGTGCCACTTTTGGTGATCACAGCTGGGAGGAGGGTGGATGGCTGGTGTCTAGTGGAAGCAAGGTGAAGGATGTTGTCAAGTGCCTTTGGTAGGGGACAGCCTTTCACTGCAGATGTCAGATGTCAATGGTGTCAATAGCGAGGCTGGAGGGATGGCTCAGAGGCTACTAACACTGCTGCTCTCGAGGAGGAGCCAGGTCTGGTTTGCAGAGCCCGTAACTGGCAGTTCACACACAGCTATAACTCCAGTTCCAGGGAATCCAATCTCCTTTCCTGGCTTTTTGCATTTGTACGTGTACATATACGCATTTATGAATACACACACACATACACACACATACACACACACACACATATACGAATGCTACACATGCATCTGCTCAGCATGCACATGCACGTAAACTTTTAAGGTAAATGTCTCTTTAATGTTGGAAGCACGGAGGCTGGCAAACCCTGGGCTGCTGTGCCGTAAACACACATACAGGCTTTCGGTTCTCACCGGCCCCCGCTAAGAATTAACCTGTTACCTGAATTAGCAGCCTCTTAGAGTGGGAATCCCTCTCTAAGCCATCGGATTTGGCCAAGACCAAAGGAGTCCAGCTGTGCCCAGGCCGTGGGTATTCTGCAGCTAAAGCATGAGTCCAAGGATACACGGGGGCAGCGGGTGAGCAGGGCAGGGGAGGGGTGCGAGGGGTGGGAAGGACAGCCTCAGGGCGGCCTTCCATCCTCAATAGCTTCGTCCGCTCCTCTGGGGATGCAGAACACACACAGCTCCTAAAGCTGCCCGCCCTCCCTCCAGACAGCGCTGAACTAATATTTGCTTTAGCAAATGGCTGAGCTGTTCATCTCCTCTGGCAACTGGGATTTGTTTTCCTCTCAGGAAATCACTGGGGTTCTAAGTCTGAGAGGCTGATGTCTGGAGGACCAGAGTCTCCTTCCAGGCACAGTGCACGAGGAAGCATGGCCTGAGGTGATAGGGCTGGAGCAGAAGGAAGCAGTGTGACAAAATTGTCTGTGGCCCCACTGCGTGCTGGCTTCTGTCTATGCTTGTGAACTCACAGAGGCCCCTAAAGGAAAAAGTTGGCTTCTTTTGTTCCCCATCTCCAAAGAAGAAAAGTTCAGTGTCAAGAAGCTTGTCCAAGGTCACACAGTCCCTGAGGGAGGCTGAAAGGATTTAAATACCATCTGGGTCTGTTTCAAAGGTCCCAACACATTCAGGGCTGTGCTAGCCCAGAACCTTGCAGGTGCCTCATGTTTTCAGTGATGGGACAGAACTGAATCAGCTGGACACTGCAGGGGACAGTGGTCCCCTGTGGTCTCTGTGATCCCAGCTCTTGGAGTCATGGAGCTCTGCAGTCACGCATCCTATGGAAAACATCTATACTGCAAGTCAAGAACCTGTTCAAATTGCCCAAAACTGCAAGGACGTACCAGAACATGAACCTGGAAGTTTCTGAGGTTAGGTTTCGGAGTTGTTTGGAATTGTTCATGGTGTCACAAGAAACGTGGGACCTTTTATTCATTCTCCTTCTTTGCTCTCAGGTCCCCTCATGGTGCTAAAATGGCTGCAACAGTTCCAAGCATGCCTTCTCTATCCTGCCACCTGAACGAAGGACGTGCAGCCTTCACAGATCTCTCATACTGGTGTGGAGCATCCCTCCTCCTAACCCCTGATCACATCTTAGTGTCCCACTTTGAATAACACACTATCTTAAACCAATCTCTTTGCCCGAAGAGAAGCTTTACAATGTCTGTCTTAAGCCCAGGTCAGCTAACTGAGACCCTATAATAGGGGCTAAGATCAGGGAGCTTTCTGGGTGAAATAGACCATAATCAGCTCTTGGTATTGAGGTTGTCATGGCCATTACCCATCATCACTTTACTTACATGTGACCGACGATGGGGATGGTGGAGAGAAAACCACCAGGTCTGCCGCAAGCAACAATCAAGCTAGTTGGAGGGAGGCCAGAGGCTGGGAAGCTGTCCAGTGTGCATTCGAATCATAACTCACACACTGGAAAGAACATCATGGAGGCCAGACCCTACACCCCCCAACCTGAACATCTGAAACTCACAACTCGACTTGTAACTCCGACGACCACCACGGGTGGAGAACTAAAACACCACACACAGTTACCATCAGGTGGCACGCGTAAGGTATGAATGAAATATAGCTCAGTTTGGTGTGAAGGCTCGGGTCTTTGCTTCAGCACACATATTTCCAAACCTAAGAGCAATCAAAGCTCAGCATTTCGACCTCCAAGCATTTTAGATAAAGGTTACGCCACCTCTTGTATAATAAACACGTGAATAAGCGGAGGGAAATGGCAAGGTTTTCCTTAGAAACAGAGCAGGAGATGTCGAGTACCTTGTGACTAACTCTTCAGTAGAGATTCCCCGATGGATGCTGAAATGAGCAGACAAGCCCGAGATGAAAATCAGAACTCGGCCTCCTCGGCAGGCTCTGGGTTAGGTGCCGGGGGAAAACTGGTACCATCACAGTGGATGAGCCTGGCGGGCGCAGAATTGCCAGTGATTAACGTTCCCAAAGGGCATCTTGCCTCACATGCCTCCTGCAGCGCTAAACAGCCATAATATCACTTTAGCGGTGTTTGTGCCCAAAATGCATAATTTGAATTAATCATGAAAAAGATCAGGTCAAAACCGCTATGCAGACAGTTTACAGTCAGCTGTCCACTGCAGGGCATGATGGTGATTGTTCCTGTAATCCCAGTTCTCGGGAGGCAGAAGCAGGACGAATGCAAGTTCAAATCCATCTTGAGCTACATAGTGAGGCCTTGTCTCATACGATGTGGTTGTGATTTTGAAAGGGTGCTGGTTACCTCTTTTTTCCTTTACTCCCTGGCTCATGAGGTAAGTAACTCCTGTTATGTGCTCCTGTCAAGATGCGCTGGCTTCACATAGATCCAAGACAGCAGGGCCTATAAAATCACGAACTGGAGGCTCCCAGACTGGGATCCCACGTAAACCTTTCCTCTTTATAAGTCAATTACCTCAGGGGACTTAATTGTAGTGGCAGAAAACTGGCTAGTAAAGCCATACTCTTCTAAAATGTTGGGACATATAAGACAAAGAAAGATTAATTAAAGAAAACCGAGGAGCTGTGACAATGAAATGTTGCACAGGACCCTGAACTGGACTCCTCTGGGCCACAGCACAGACATTAATGGGGCCAGCAGGGTATTCTGGAAAGGTCTCCAGTTTTGATGATAGTGCTGTGTGAATGCTAACTGCCTGTTCCTAAAACTGCACTTCCTTGTGTCTGATGTTAACATATAAGAACTCTGGGTAAAGGGTTCATGGAACTATTTTATACTGTTTCATACAGATTTTTTTATAAGTCCAGACATGTTCCAAAATTAAGAGAATGCAAAGTTTTAAATAGAATCGTCCTTTTAAAAGTGACTAATGGTGAAATTTAAGTTGTTTGCTCCACAGTGTCATCAGTTAATGCTCCTCCATCATGCCCAAAGCTTTGACACACGTGTGACAGTGTCTCACGGTGGTGGCCTGATGAATGGGCATGCTCCAAGACACCCAAGAGTGTGACACTTGCCATGATTAATCTTCATTAACAAATGGTTGGACTGAGGACCTGCTAGGCCATTGGTGAAGCACACCCTGGGTGTGAGGGGAGACCCGCCCTGAACAGGGAAGACGCCATCCCATAGGCTGTGCCCCTGAGCAGGATGGAGAGAGGACAAAGCCAGCTCACACAAAGCTCTCCTCTGGGTCCCAGCTGCCAGGATATGAGCTAGTCTGCCCTGTCACGTCACCCCTGAGGGGGAGTGAACAGAAGGAGGCAGGGTAAAGCGAGAGGGAGCAGAACAGAAAAATGACAAAAGTCACAAGAAAGAAGTGAAATGAGAGGAGTGTGAGGGCACACTTTCTGAAGGACGGGTGAGCGTGGGCCAGAGACCCACATGTTTCTGTCTGGCCTTCCAGAAGGTGTTCTCCAAAATGTAAAAGGAAAGGAGAGAAAAGAAGACAAGAGGTGTGGAAAAATAAGTGATGAGAAAAGCGGGGAGGCCAGAGAAAGCTAAAAGGGTATAAGGGGAGGACCTGCGGAGAGGGCTCAGGAGGAAGGCAGAGAGGGACACCTGTCCTGTCAGCCTCAAGCAGAAGGAGGGCTGGGAGGGAGAGAGGTGGGGTGTTGGCTTGGGTGTCCCAGGCTGTGGGGCGCCTGGTCTGTGCACACACCTCTCAGCTCGGCCCCTGAGGAGGCTGGGGTCTGGGACACCCCACACGCGTAGTCCTCACAGCTGTGCGGGGGTACCAGCTTCTGAGTGCCCCTCACTAGTTCCTCCGGGAGCGGAGGGTGGGGAGCTGCCTTCATTCCACGACTTCTTTCTATAACCACCGTTTCTCCACACAGATCTGTCTGGCACTTATTATTTTTAAAAGGAATGTATCAGAATTAATTTTATTTTGAGAATTATCCTAGAATTTCACAGCAGCTCTTGGGAACATCAGCAGGATCTCAGGGGAGTTGCAAATAGGACTGGGAATCCTTCTGCAGCAGACACAAGCCATCTGCCAGCTTAGGAGAGGGACCCCCTCTGCCACCGAGAGGTTCAGATTCCGTCTAGACATGAGTGCCGGGACGGCTGTGCTGGTTCAGCACTCGGGTGTGGCCAGATTCACAGGCCAGGCAGAGCCCACACTGAGTCAGGCTCCAGAGTCACAGATCCCACGAGTCTCTGTCCAGCTGTGTGGGCTCCCATCATTCCTGGGCTCCATCCCGTCACCCAGGATCATACCACCTACTTCTATTTGCTTTCATGGACCACCCTGTCAACTCCTCTCTAGGTCAATGCCTCTCTCTCTGCAGTATGTGCTGCAATATGGCAAAATCAAGTTGCCAGTACGGATGAGAACAGGGGTGCTGTCCCCAACAGAGGTTCAAGATCTTGGTGTGCTGGCCTCTTGGAGCACAAGCCAGGAAGACTGGACTCCTGTGATATCACGGCTAATCTGCTGTGTGGCACATGTTGTGGGGGGCGCTGGCGCATGGGGCCCATAGACGGGGCGACCCAGGGAAAGAAGCCTAGATGCAGGGCTGACGAAGGGATTCTTGCACATGGTTTGCTCTTGGAGAAAACTTGCCCTCACCACCCTAAACCCTTAGCCAACTGTGCTTCACACACATAACTGTGCCCCACTGAAGGCAGAGGACAAGGGCTGGGGCTGGTTAGTTCAGGTGATATCCAGAGAGGCAAGCTCAGGAAGATGAATGACAGAAAACAGGGATGTCATAGGATGACCCGGAAATCATAAGACCCAGGACAGATAACTTGAAGCCAAGAATCCTCAAGTTCAGGAGGTCCTAAGCTTTTGGGAGCCCCTTCCCATAGCAAGGGCTGAACCTCTTGTCAGCGGCTGGGGGGCTCGCAGAGACCTCCTTGCTACTACCAAATCCATAGAAATTACACACATAGATGACATGAAAGGAGACACACATGGCACAGCTGAAAACTAGCTTGTCAGACGCTGGAGAGGTAAGGCAGCAGTTAGAAACACTGGCTGCTCTTCCAGAGGAACCAGGTTCAATTCTCAGCACCCACATGGTGGCCCACAATCAAATGTCCCAGGGGATTGTAATCCAGTTCCAGGGGTTCCCAGTGACTTCTTCTGGGCTCCACAGGCACTGCATGCATGTGGTTCATTTACATACATGCAGGCAAACACCCATACCCCAATCTCACTCACCTCCCCATCCCTTCATATCTACCTTCTGCCCCTGCAACCTCCTTCCCAAAAGGAAAAAAATAAAATATCATTGTGGAAGCTGTAGCATGTCACAGTGTGTCCCACAGTGTACCCTTTTGTCCACACTTTTTACTTGCAAATGTTCATTGCAACGAGTCATCATTGGTCATCATTGAAGCCTCTGGCTTCTGCTGCACCATCAATACTGTATCCTCACTGGGATTCCTCTCAGACATCCTGTTGTCACCCTGTGTCATGGAGATCCTGCAGCTTTGGATCTGTAGGACCAGCCTCTTCATGCCCTCCAGCAGTTCAGACATGGGGTAGTTGTTGGGGTGGGCCAACTCAAAGCCCTGGACCTGAGCCTGGGTGGTAGCTGAGAGGACCAGCCCACAGGCTCTCACACCCACACCAGTAGGGCAAGCTTTCCAGCACTGCCCCGGCCAGCTCATCCAATGATGGAGCCAGTGACAGGAAGCACCAGCTTTCCTGTTCTCAGGGACAGCTCACTCATGCCCAAATCAGTAAGGCCAGCTCTACTGTGCTGCCCAGGTGAGAGGCAGTGCCCACTCTCCCAAGTGCCACAACCAGTGAGGGCCAGGGACAGCTCTCCAGCTCTTCTACTCTCATGACCCTGGCACCAGCTCTCTCACTTGCCACAAATGGCAAGGGGTGAAGAGGGCATCTCTCCCATCACCCACATCACCACACAGCGTAGAAGTGGCAAGGCCATCTCTCCCATGCTCACACCCTCAGGGCTGGCTCACTGGCAACCCCCACAACCAGGACAGCTCTACTCTGCTGCCCAGATGAGGTGCAGGGCCAGCTCCCCTGAGTGGGGCAGCTGGTGAGGGTGGAGTCAGCTCTCCTGCTCTCATATCTTCAGGGCTAGCTCTCCCTGATACCCAGGCAAGGAGGGGGGCTCTCTCTGCCCAGCCCCAGTCATCATAATGTCCCCAGGCAGCAGCCAAGACCATGGATGCCCACCTGGTAATAACCAGCCCCTGCTGCTACAGGGCCACTGACCCAGACACAGCCCTCTGTGAATTGTCCAGAAATCTTAAATGGAAAGAAAGCCATCATTGTAAGTTTCGGTGAGTTTGGTTTATAATGCTTTGTTATAATTGCTCTGTTTTATTAGTGCTCATTGTTTTCTAGCATGTTCTGTGTCTGACTGGTTAACTTAAGCTTTGTGAGGCTGGGTATCTGGTTCAGCGGCACAGCATTTGCATAGCACAGCCAAGGACATATGTTTGATCCCAGGACTCCCAAACAATGTAAATGAGCTTTACTCAATGTAAAATGAGTTTCCTCCCTGAAACAATGTAAATTTCAGGGAGGAATAAAGCACAGTGTTGTAGGGTCCCATTTGATCCATAGCTTCAGACATCTACTGGGTGTCCTGGACCACATCTACTGCAGCCTGGACCTGCATGGTTGAGGGTGAGCAGTGTAGAAGGGGTCAAAATAGACTGAGACACCCAGGCTGTGTGTACACAGAGGCATGTAGGAGAGCCTTGTAAGGGCTTCGAAGAGGCTGCCTCTCAGTTGGCACAGTGAATGTGGGGTGTCAGTGGAGAGAACAGTGCCTAGAGTTAGCTGGTGGAGCTTTGAAGAACAGGTTGGACTCACATGTAGAAGACAAGGTAATCCCTGCCCACTCAGACGCTCTCGGTGTTTGGTAAAGATAGCCCTCGATGAGTCTGCACAGCAGTCTAGGGGAGTCTCAGATGTCGGGGTGACACTCAGTAGCAGGAAACACTTACAGGCCCCTGGGTGTGCACATGAAGAGAATTTCAACCAATTTGACTCCATCTGGAAGGAAAAGGTAAGCTTGGGGAGACTGGGGATTCTGGGCTGTGCAGGAAGCACTTACAGCTTCAGGAATAAACTTTCGGTGCCCTTGGTAGAGACAGAGCCAGGCTGAGTGTCTGTGGGGGGCCTGGGGTACTCACATGGAGGAGAGAGGACAGCAGGAAGGTGTGAGAGCTGGGTGAGCATCACACCAGATGCCTGCCAGGCTTTTCCCACCTCTGACAAGGCTCCCTAAATGACCCTTTTTCAACTTCAGAAAATTCTTGGCATAATATTACCATCTTGAGGGACCCTCAAACGTGAAATGAAATCCTGGAGGTGAGCAGACCACTGCGGGGCAGATAATGGATTACATTCTCTCGATATCTGTTCCTATTAGGTGCAAGCTAAGGTCTATATTGAAAATGGGGTATGTCTGTGAGGAGAGAGCACGCAATGCCGCTAAATTGGAGAGCAGTTATGCTGAGGCTTCCAGACAGATGCAGCTCCTGTGAGAATAAGGCATTACATTCATGCCACTCACCCGGCTGCTCTCTGTTACCAACGGGAAACGGAGAGAAAAAAACCCTGGATGCTGCTTCTGTGCTCCTTAGCACCCCCCTTCCTCAGGAGCTGCAGCTTTCCGGGCCAAGGCGTTATTGCAGGGGACACTCCGCAACCTGCTGAATGAATGAAATGGACATGTGCTGACACAGCAACACACGTCAATGCTTCTAGTGGGCACAGATGTGCTGCTCTTTGAATGCAAAGTGTTGTCTCCATAAATAATTAATGTAAATGCTGCTGCTAATACATGGAGTTTAAGACAGTTGGTGATGTACCAAAGACTTCTTTGTATCCCAAAACATGCAGCTCTCCACCCACAAAGGTCTCCACGCATCAACTGTGCAATTACATGTAGTTGGCTGTGAATAAGCCTGAGGGGTGTGGGTAATCCTGGCGGGCACAGAGGTGACGGAGCATGGCTGGGTAGAGCACAGATCCACAGGGTTGGGTCTGACTCTGGGTGCTGTGGGTAAGAGTGCCAGTGGCGTGGGTAGCACACCTGTGAGAAGGTTGTGGGTGGGCATGAGCTTTGCTAGTGATGGGGAGTCATAATGCCATCAAGATCGCATAGCTAACTGCATGTTTAGGCTAAGGGGTTAGTGTGTGTGGACGTGTGGGGATGTGCGTGTGTAAACTTAAGTGCTGGTGGCGGTGTGGCTCAGCACATGTTCTCACAGTGTCCTTCCCCAGCGGGCAGAGCCACTCTCTAAAGTAAAGGTGGAGTACAGCAAAGACATTTGCACAGTGCAGTCATTTATCACCATCATCAGTTACCATGTGATATGTGTGAGGTACTGTGCCGTTTTATATAAATAGCTGGAAACAGAGCAAATTTATTTATCCATCATCACCACAAAAAGTGAGGAATCACACTATAATGGGTCTTGAATTGCTAGAGGATAGACATTTTCCGTATCCATTGTAATAATTTTTATTGTTTTGAAACAGAACCTGGTGTAGCCCAGGCTAGTCTTAACTCACTGTTAGAGCCATGGATGGCCTTGAATTTCTGATCCTCCTGACTTCACCTCCCAAGAAAACTTTGATTGTAGGTGAATACCACCATGTTCTGTTTTGTGTAATACTGGAGATTGAACCCAGAGCTTCATGCATGTTAGTAAGCATGCTGGTTAGTTTTTGTCAGCTTGACACAAATGAGAGTCACCTGGGAAGAGGGACCCTCATTGAAGAACTGCCTCCATGAGATTGGTGTGTGGGCAAATATCTTAGTTTCTTTTCTAAAGCTCTGCCAAGACACAATGACCAAAACAACCAATAAAACAAAGTGTTTAATTTGGAGGCCAGAGTTCAAGAGGATTAGAACCATGACCGTCATGGTGGGCAGCATGGCAGCAGACAGGCAGACCTGTGGCTAGAGCACTAACTAAGAACTCACATCTGGACCCACAATACTGAGACACTGAAAATGTGATGGGCATTTGAAACCTCAAAGCTCAGGTGACAGTCCTCCTCCAAGACCACACCTCCCAATCCTTCCCAAACAGCTCCACCAACTGGGGACCAAGTACTCAGATGTAAGAACCTACGGGGAACCTTTCCTTCAGCCCACCACAGCAAGTCGTTGGGTGTTTTCTCGATCGATGATTGAGAGGAGGACCAACTCACTTAGCACGGGACCGGCCCTGGATAACTAAACTGACTTCGAGCCTTGAAGGAAGCCAGTGCCAAATTCCTCCAGGTCTTTGCTTCAGTTCCTGCCTTGAGTTTGTGCCTTAGTTTTCCTCAGTGATGGGCTGAGACTTGGAAGTGTCAGCCAAATAAACCATTTCCTTCCCAAGTTGTTTTTGGTTATGGTATTTATGGGAATGACAGAAACTGTGTATACAGTAGATGAGTTCTTTACCAGCTGAGCCACATCCCAGCCCCAGACCCATAACAATTGTTTGGGACACCAGGGTACATACACTGTGCTGCTAACTAAATCACTGTTGGGCCATATACAGTTCTACAAACATGAACACACCTGAGAGGACACAGAAGAGACAGGTTCTGTCCACATTCCATCTACCTCTCACACTCCCTTTGGCTCTCCTGACACAAGGCAATTTCTCCATGTGAGCATAAGATGTGAGCAAAGGTGACTTGTATCCCTGTAGGCTAAAGCACAGGAAAGCCAGTATGTGACTCAGCTGCCTGTCCTGGTCTCTGCAGTGACCTGCACCACTGCAGATAAAGACCACTCACATGGCATCTTACCCCACCCTCACTACTGACCGGCCAGGCACACACCAGAAATGGACAACAACTCCTACTTGTAGACCTGTGACCTTGCACACTCTGGCTACCGCACCAGAGGAGAGACAGATGAGTGTCAGGGAGTCGAACAGAGTGGCACCCAGTAATGCCTTTTACTTGCCCCACAAAAAAATTGACAAGTGCTGGACATTTGTTAGTGGACAAAATAATAAGACAGCTGACCCTGTGGAGCTTTCAATCTAGCAGGGAAGAACAGATAAGAAATACTTTAATTGGATAAGCAGGTGTATTGGAGAATCTCAAGCATTAGGAGAAGAAATGACAATCAAGTGTAATCCTGACTGACAGTGGTTGTAGACAGTCCCTGACAGAAGTGGGCCAAAAGGACTCCAGATGTAATTCTGGACTGATGTCATGGCTACTCCTTACCTGTGTGGAACCTGGGAGAGAGAGGAACATTTGGTGCCACCCTGAAGTTCACAGTTCTATGGTGAGGTTGAGCTGAAGCTTCTGTGTGTTTAAATGTTTATGGCTCCATTCCCAAGTCCCTTATGAACAGATCCTCCCGTATCCAAAATGATGTGGTGGGAATCTTGCCTCCCAAATTGTCCCTGATTGGCAAATAAAGGGCCTACATCTGGGCTGGGCAGGAGAGAGGTAGGCGAAGCCTAGGTTCTCAAGCTTTTGGGTGTCAGAGAAGGACCACAAGCGGGAGGTGCAGGAGAAGAAGGAAGAAGAGAGAAGCGGGTCACTGTGGGTTAGCGTGAACGAGGAACACGTGCCAGGAGGAGCCTCCTCTGAGGATTGGCATGATAGAGAGAAGCAGCCCAGGTGGACCCCGTGCAAGTGTTTATGGGGTTTTGCCTGGGAGTATGTGAGATAGCTTAGAGGGTTAGCATATGCCCAGCCTCAGGTGAATCAAGGCTTATTACAAATCTAATGGTTTCTGTGTCCCTATGTGACAGTAGGTTAAGGAATAACTGCCACCATAAAATTAGATAAATCATTCATTCAGAAAGGCAAATGGGACAGACATAGGAAGAGGGAGAAAACAGGGAACACGACAGGAGCCTACCACAGAGGGCCTCTGAAAGACTACCCAGCAGGGTATCAAAGCAGAAGCTAAAACTCATAGCCAAACTTTGGGGAGAATGCAGGGAATCTTATGAAAGAAGGAGGAGATAGAAAGACCTGGAGAGGACAGGAGTTCTACAAAGAGACCAACAGAACCAAAAAAAATCTGGGCACAGGGATCTTTCCTGAGACTGATACTCCAAACAAGGACCATGCATGGAGATAACCTAGAACTTCTGCACAAATGTAGCCCATAGAAGCTCAGTGTCCAAGAGTAATGGGAACAGAGGCTGTCTCTAACATGAACTCAGGGGCTGGCTCTTTGATCATCTCTGCCTGAGGGGGAAGCAGCCTTACTAGTCCACAGAGGAAGACAATGCAGCCAGTCCTGATGAAACCTGATATTCTAGGGTCAGATGGAAGGGGAGGAGGACCTCCCCTGTCATTGGACTGGGGGAGAGGCATAGAAGAAGAAGAGGGAGAGTGGGATTGGGAAGGGATGGGGGAGGGGCTATAGTTGGGATATGATGTTAATAAACTGTAATTAATAAAAATAAAATAAGATTTTAAAAATTATATCAATCAATACTAAATATTAATCATCATACAACAGTTCTGGCCTCTAAGAACAAGGCACCTGCCACGGAAGCATGAGCAGAGTGGAGGGAGGGACACCTATGTCCAGTCTATCTGACATGAATCTAACAAGACCCGGACAGAGAGTGAAAAATAAAAGCATGCTGACTTGTAATTGGACCATCTTTCCCTCTTACTCTCTTTTAGTTACAGGGCTTGGATCTCAAGGGCTAAATACTTGACATCCTGGAGGTGGTGTGGTTCTGTTGCTTGGCCTACTTGGGTTTAACTGTTGACGCACATTCTAAATTCACCTGAGCACAGAGTCCTAATTCAGGGATTGCCCATATCAGATAGGTCTGTGGTCGTGTCTATGAGGGATTGTCTTGACTGTTAATTGGCAGAGGCCCAAACCACAGAGTGTAGCACCATTCCTTGGGCAGGTGAATCTGAGACGGATAGGAAAGCTAGCCAAGCATGAGCCTGTGTGAGCCCACAAGCAGCATCCATGTTTTCTGGACGTTCTTCCTTGGCTGTGAGGTGTTTTTCTGCTGGAAGTAACAATGTATGGAATAGCTCGCAGGTCTGATTTCACGTTCCTGCTAAATTTGCCATTTAGTACAGCACACAGCTATAGATTAATGGAGCTGGGCAGAGGGCTAACCCTCATCTCAGAAATATAAAGGATGTTTCACTTATTTTTGGACTTGTCACAAGATTTGGGGATGTGAACTTCTGCTTTGAAAGGTTAAATGATCCTTGTGTTGGACATGATTATTAGCATGTTATTGGTAGCTCGGAAATTATGCCATGGATAATCCATGGATAGTCCACGCCTATTGTTGTCAGATCTATTACAACAGGAGTATGGAGACCAGAGTTAGTGGATATTGGGTAGAAACTGGTACAAGTGGTGGGCATAGAATAATGAAGAACCCAGCAGAGCCTGTGGTGGTCCTGTTCACCCAATATCCTCCAGTTCATGTCATCCAGCCTGAGCCTGTGCTTGGTAGCAAACACCTTCCATGCTGAAAGCATAGAAATTGGTATTTGCTCAACTTTAAAAAATTGCTGCTGCCTCACTCTTAGTATTCACACCAGAGCAATAGAGTCGATTAAATGCATCTTCAATTATTCAGAGCTGCTCCTGCAGAATTATTGTACCTAAATATTGTGTTTTAATGAACTGTACTTAATTTTCACCCCACCAAGTGACTGCGTGCATTACATCTTCCTCCCTGGGGTCTGAGACAGTCTGCCTGTCTCTGCAGGAGACACACGGCCTCAAATGTCATCAAAGCCTCTTCCCCTCCATCAGTTATGCGCCTTTCATTCACTGCATGATGTTCTGTCTAGAAGGTGGGTGGGAGAAGAGATGGGGTGTCACCGCTCATTAGACAACTGAAAGGTCGTGACCTGGGCAAGAAGAAACAAGTCTAGACAAGGAGACAGGTAACTTGGGCCCTTGGAGTATGTGAAAGGACTTTCTCCTTTTATTCTGCTGCTGTGATAAAAACCTTGACCAAAAGTGGCTTGGGGAAGGAAAGGGTTCACCTCAGCTTATCGGTGAGAGTCTGGGGCAGTTGGGGCAGAAATTCGAGGAGCAGGGGCTGAAGCAGAGACTAAAAAGGTACACTACTTACTGGCTGGCTCCTCGGAGATTGCTCAGCTGCTTTCTTATTGGACTCAAAACTAACTGCCCAAGGGTGGCACTGTCCCCCAGGTCAATCATCAATCAAGAAAACGCACCACACACTTACCTCCAGGCAAGCTGATGGGGGCGCTTCCTCAGTTGAGGTTCCTCTTCCCAAACAACTCCAGCTTGTGCCAAGTTTACAAAAAATTAACTTGCACAAAGAGGCTCTGTGAAAAGAGTTTACAGTGTAGAGTCCAGGAATTTTTTCGGAAGTCAGCTGTGTAAGGGCTGGAGACGTCACTGGGTGATAGAGTGTTTGCCCAGCGTGTGCCAGGACCTGCTGTCAGTCTTCAGCACAGTGGCACTCTAAGCATGAGCTTTGAATGTCAAGGTCTGTACTTGGCATTTCACACGTCAAATCGATGTCTTTACTTTTACATTCAGCACTTCTGCTTTCACCTCCACATTTAAAACTAAACATTCCAAAGCGTCACGCTATGCTAAAACTGCGTAGTAGTGGGTGCAATGGTGATGACGATATGCTGCAATTAGCAGCCTCTGAAGTGGAGGAGGGGCTGAAGGCAACATCTACTAATTCTGGACCCAAAACCAAGCCAGTTCTGGTGACAACCACTGAATGTAACCTTGGTGTCAACAAGACCTTGCTGACTTTCTTGTGTCTTTCTTTTCTAACTTTATTCATTCATTATTTTAGTTTGGGGGGGACAGGGTTTCTCTGTAGCCCTGGCTGCCCTGCCTGCCTCTGCCTCCCTGGTGTTGGGATTACAGACCTGTACCACAGCTTCTGGCTTCTGGTGTCTTTCTTTTCCTTTTAATTTCTTCACTTCGGTCCCTATTGTAGCTCCTTCCTTCTTCTCCTCCCTGTCCTGCCCTCCCTCTCTCTTCCCCTATACCCCTCCAGTAGTCCTCAGAAACGGGGAACCCTCCTCCCCTACCAATTGACCCTAGCCTATTGAGTCTCATCAAGACTACTTGCATCCTCTTCCTCTGTGGCCTGGCAAGGCTGCCCCACGGGAGAAGTGATCAAAGAGCAGGCAACAGAGTCCATGTCAGAGACAGCCCCTGCTCCCCTTACTAGGAAAACCACATGGAGACTGAGTTGCCTATTGGCTACATCTGAGCAGAGGATCTAAGTCCTCTCCATGCATGGTCCTTGGTTGGTGCATCAGTCTCCTCAGGACCCCCTGGGCCCAGATTTGTTGGCTCTGTTGGTCTTCTTGTGGAGTTTCTGTCCCCCCCGGGGTCTTTCCATCCCCCTCACTCTTCCATAAGACTCCCTGTTCTCTCCTCAGAGTCTGGCTGTGAGTCTCAGCATCTGCTACTATCTCCTGCTCAGCGGCGTCTTTCAGAGGCAAGCAATGGTAGAATCCCATCTTGTTCCCTCTTTTCAACTGCTTCCAGTGTCTACTGTATTTGCCCATCTGAATGTGAATTAAACATCCTCCCTAGGGTCCTCCTTGTCACTTAGCTTCTTTAGTTCTGTGGAATGTAGTATGGTTATCCTGCATTATATGCCTAATATCCTCTTATAAGTAAGCAAATATCATGAGTGTCTTTCTGGGTCTGGGTTACCTTACTCAGGCTGATCTTTTTCAGATCTCTCCATTGGCCTGCAAATTTCATGATGTCCTTGTTTTTGATAGCTGAATAGTATTCCATTGCACAGGTGTACCACAGTTTCTTTATCTGTTGTTCAATTGAGGAATATCTGGGTTGTTTCAATTTTCTGGCTATTGTGAATAAGCCAATATAAACATAGTTGAGTAAATGTCCTTGTTGTATGGTAGAGGATCTTTTGGGTATATGTCCAGTAGTGGTACAGCTGGGTCTTGAGATAGAGCTGTTCCCAATTTTTGGAGAAAACAGCAGATTGATTTCTGAAGGAGTTGTACAAGTTTACATTCCTCTTTCCCCACAACCTCGCCAGCATGTGCTGTCACTTGCGTTTTTGATCTTAGCCATTTTGACAGGTATAAGATGGAATCTCAGGGTCATTTTTATTTCAATTTCCCTAATGACTAAAGACATTAAGCATTTCTTTAAGTGCTTCTCAGCCATTCAATATTCCTTTGTTGAGAATTCTCTGTTTAGCTCTGTGCCCCATATTTAATTGGATTATTTGGTTTGTTGGTGTCTAATTTCTTGAGTTCTTTATATATTTTGGATATTAGCCCTCTGTCAGATGTAGGGTTGGTGAGGATCCTTTTCTCAGTCTGTAAGCTGTTGTTTCCTTCTGTTTACAGTGTTCTTTGCTTTACAGAAGCTTTTCAGTTTCATCAGGTCCCATTTATTGAATGTTGATCTTAGAGCCTGAGCTGTTGGTGTTCTGTGCCAAAGAGTTCAAGTCCCTTCTCCACTTTTTCTTCTAAAAGATTTAGTGTGTCTTGTTTTAAGTCAAAGTCTTTGATCCACTTGGACTTTAGTTTTGTGCAGGGTGATAAATATGGATCTATTTGCATTTTTCTACATGTAGACATCAGGTTGAACCAGAACCGTTTGTTGAAGATGCTATTTTTTTTTAACATTGTATGGTTTTGGCTTCTTTGTCAAAAATAAAGTGTTCATAGATGTGTGGCTTTATTTCTGGATCTTCTATTCAATTCCACTGATCCACCAGTCTGTTTCTATGCCAGTACCATGCACTTTTTTTTTTATTACTGTTGCTCTATAGTACAGCTTGAGATCAGGGATGGAGATACCTCCAGGAGATCTTGTATTCTGAGGATTATTTTAGCTATTCTGGGTTTTTGGGTTTGTTTTTTTTTTTCCATATGAAGTTGAGAATTGCGTTTCAAGGTCTGTAAAGAATTGAGTTGGTATTTTGATGGGAATTGTATTGAATCTGTAGATTGCTTTTGGTGAGATGGCCATTTTTACTATGTTAATTCTATCAATCTATAAGCATCTTTTCACCTTCTGATATCTTCTTCAATTTCTTTCTCCAGAGACCTGAAGATTTTTTATAC
The DNA here is from genome assembly GCA_010120015.1 of Rhombomys opimus. NCBI lineage: Eukaryota > Metazoa > Chordata > Mammalia > Rodentia > Muridae > Rhombomys > Rhombomys opimus. The sequence goes on along the minus strand of REGO01000346.1, from coordinate 1,179,303 downwards.
GTCTTTCATTTGCTTGGTTAGAGTTATATCAAGATAGTTTATGCTTTTGTGGCTACTCTGAAGGGTGTTGTTTCCTTTATTTCTTCCTCATCTCATTTGTCTTTTGTATACAAGAAGTATACTGCTTTATTATCGTTAATTTTGTATCCAGACACTTTGCTGAAGGTGTTCATCAGCTGAAGGAGTTCTCTGGTAGAATTTTTGGAGTCACTCATGTATACTATCATATCATCCTCAAATAGTGAGACTTTAACTTCTTCCTTTCAGATTTGTATCCCCTTGATCTCCTTTAGTTTTGTTTTGTTTTGTTTTGTTTTCTCTAGCTAGGACTTCAAGTACTATGTGGAAGAGATACAGAGAGAGTGGGCAGCCTTGTTTTTTCCCTGATTTCAGTGAATTTGATTTAAGTTTTTCTCCATTTAGATGTTGAGTATAGGCTTGCTGTATATTGCCTTTATTAGGTTTAAGCATTTGTCTTACATCCCTGATCTCTCCAAGACTTTTAACATTAATGGGTGCGAATTTTTTTTCAAATGCTTTTTAGGCATCTAAGATGATGATCATGTAGTGTTTTTTTTCTGTCTACATGGTAGATTTGTCTACATGATTAATTTGCATATATTGAACCACCCTGCATACCTGGGATAAAGCATACTTGGTCATGGAGGATGATATTTTTGATGTGCTCTTGGATTCGATTATTTGAGTATTTTATTGAGTATTTTTGTGTCAATGTTCATATGGGAAATTGGTCTGAAATTATCTTTCTTTGTGGGGTTTTTCTGTAGTTTAGGTATCAAGGTGACTGTGGTTCCATAGAATGAGTTTGCTAATGTTCCTTTTGTTTCTCTGTTTGTGGAATAGTTTAAAGAGTATTGGAGTTAGTGCTTCTTTGAATGTCTGGTAGAATTCTGCACTGAAGTCATCTGGCCCTGGGCTTTTGTTTTGTTTTGTTTTGTTTTTGTTTTTGTTTTGGTTGGGAGACTTTTGATGACTACTTCTGTTTCCATAGGGGATATAAGCTTATTTAATTTACTTACCTGATCTTTATTCAACTTGAATAAATGAAATCTATCAAGAAAATTGTTCATTTCATTTAGATTTTCAATTTTTGTGGCATATAGGCTTTTGGATTCTTTGGATCTATCATTATGTCTATCATTATGTCCCCCTTTTCATTTCTGATTTTGTTGATTTGTATAGTGTCTCTCTGTCTTTTAGTTAGTTTGGCTAAGAGTTTGTCTATCTTGTTGATTTTTCTCAAAGAACCAGCTCTTGATTTCATTGATTCTTTGAATTGTTCTCTTTGTTTTTAGTTCATTAATTTCAGCCCTGAATTTGATTATTTCCAACTGTCTACTCCTCTTTGGTGTATCTCCTTCTTTTAGTTTTTAAAGGCTTTCAGATGTGCTCTTAATCTGCTTGTATGAGATGTCTTCAATTTCTTCATGAAGGTACTTAATGCTGTGAACTTTCCTCTTCACACTGCGTTCATTGTATCCCATAAGTTTGGATACATTGTGCCTTAATTTTCATTGAATTTTAGGAAGTCTTTAATTTCTTTCTTTTTTAATTCCCTGACCCAGTTGTCACTAAGTAGAGAGTTGTTCAGTTTCCATGTGTGTGGAGGCTTTTTGTTATTTTTGTTGCTGTTCCATGCTGGTCTGATATGATGCAAGGTATTATTTTAATCTTCTTATATCTGTTGAGTTTTGCTTTGTGACTGGCTATATGGTCAATTTGGGGGAAGGTTCCATGAGGTGCTGAGAAGAAAATATATTCTTTTGTGTTTGGGTGAAAAGTTCTGTAGATGTCTGTTAAGTCCATTTAATTCATGACATCTGTTAGTGTCATTGTTTCTTTGTTAATTTCTGTTTCATTGACCTGTCCTTTGGTGAGACTAGGGTGCTAAAGTCTCCCATTATTAATGTGTAGGAATCAATGTGTGATTTTAGTTTTATTAATGTTTCTTTTATAAATGTGGTTGCCCTTGTATTTTGGACATAGATGTTGAGAATTAAGATGCCATCTTGTTGGAATTTTCCTTTGATGAGTATGAAGTGTCCTTCATCATCTCTTTTGGTTAATTTTGGTTGAAAGTCTGTTTTATTAGATATTAGAATAGCTACTCCCACTTGCTTCTTGAGTCCATTTGCTTGGAAAACCTTTTTCCAGCCCTTTACTCTCAAGGATTGTCCATATTTGTGGCTGAGGCATGCTTCTTGTGTGCAGTAGAATTATTGGTCCTGTTTATGCATCCATTCTGTTAACCTGTGTCTTTTTATTGGAGAGTTGAGTCCATTGATGTTGAGAGATATTAATGACCAGTGACTGTTAGATTGTTTTATTTTGATGTTGGTGTGGTAGTGTGTTTGTGTGCTTGTCTACTTTTAGTCTTGTTGTAGTATAGTAATTTATATCCTGCATTTCAGGAGGGGGGAGGTTAACTTCCTCAGGTGGGAGTTTTTCTTCTAGTGTCTTCTATAGGGTTGGCCTTGTGCATATACATTATTTTAATTTGGTTCTGTTGTGGAATATTTTTTTTCTTCATCTGTGGTGATTGAAAGGTTTGCAGGGTATAATAGTCTGGACTGGCATCTGTGGTCTCTTAGGGTTTGAAAGACATGCCTAGGCCCTTCTGGCTTTTGTAATCTCTGCTGAGAAGTAAGGTATGATTTGTCCTTATATGTTACTTGATCTTTTTCCCTTACAGCTTTTAATATTTTGTCTTTGTTCTGTATATTTTGTGTTTTGCTCATTATGTGTTCTAATCTATTCGGTGTTCTCTAGGCCTCTTGTATGCATATAGGCATCTTTAGAGTGGAAAATTTTCTTTAGAGTGGAAAATTTTCTTCTATTATTTTGTTGAAAATATTTTCTGGGCCTTGTCGCCTGGAATCTTCTCTTCCTTCTATTCCTATTATTCTGAGGTTTTGTCTTTTCATGGTATTCTTGATTTCTTAGATCTTTTATGTCAGGAACTTTTTAGATTTAACATTTTCTTTGATAGATGCATCAATTTCTTCCATTGTGTCTTCTACACCTAAGATTCTTTCCTCCATCTCTTCTATTCTGTTGGTGATGCTTTACCTGCATGTACTTCCTGTTTTCTTCCTTAAGTTCTTCATTTCCAGGATTTCCTCAATTTGTGCTTTCTTTATTGTTTCTATTTCAATCTTCAGATCTTAAACCATTTTATGGATTCCCTTAACCTGTTTGTTTGTATTTTCATGCATTCCTTAAATTATTTGTTTAAATCTTTCACCTGTCTGGTTTTTTGCTGTATTTCTTTGAGTGATTCGTTAATTTCCTCTCTAAATTGACTGTGTCTAAAAGGCCTTATTGACTGTGTCTTCCTGTATTAGAATTTTATTCGTTTCTTCTGTTATCATCTTCATAAGCATAGTTTTAAGGTCATTTTCTTGTGTTTCAGTTGTGTTAGGGTACCCAGGGCTACTTGCCATGGAATAACTGGGTTCTGAGAGACACCATATTGCTCTGGCTCTTGTTGATTGTGTTTTTGCTCCAAACTTTAGCCATCTTGCTGTCTCTGGCATTGGGTGGTAGTTTCTGGTGCCCACTGGAGCTCTCAGAGGTGCAAGAAGAGCCCTGGACAGAAACTTGGAGGTTCCTCTAGAAGTCCTCAGATCGGTGGGTATGGTCTCAGAATGGTGGGTGGTTCTCAGAGAATTGCCTGCAGCTTTCCTCAGATTCAGAGGACTGATTGCAGAAGCCTGGGGAACCTCCTCTCACCAGGGAAAGCCCCAGGATCAGCCACTCTGCTACTGGCTTTCTTGCTCTGAGGTGGCTGAGCTCCAGCTGTCCAGACACTGTGCTCAGTGGGTGCAGCCATTTTGGAGAACCTGTGAGCTCAGAGGCCTGGCTGGTCTCCATAGGGTAATGGGTTGAGCTTTAGAGGGGCGCTGAGACTATTTCCATGGATCTGAGCATCAGAAGGCCCAAGGCTGAAGCTGTGTACCACCAAAAACACAGACACTTGTGTTTGGGAGTCCACAGCATGTTCAGATACTGTGCACAATCAGGGCTACCATCTTGGAACCAGTCTCTCTTGTGTCTTTCTAATGCAGCCAGATAGGTGAATTACAGGTAGACAAACAGAATGTTCACACATCACAGATGAAGCACAGCAAAAATACTTTATCTAAGTTATTTTCCCAAAAGTGTCACTATGCTCAGTTTAGTGATCACACATCTGGAGTATATGCATACTTGTACAGCCATCACTTAATAACCAGATACTTGGTTCCACAACCACCTGTAGATAATAAATGCTATGATGCTCAAGTCCCTTATATAAAATGTCATTATAGACAATGCATGATGATATAACACCCAAAATCCCAGGATTTAGGAGACTGAGACAGGAGGCTCACAATTTCAAGGTAAAATTGGACTGCACAAAAAGAGGAAGCAGGGTGGGAGAGCAGGAGGAGAGGATAAGAAGGAATAAGGGGAGAAGCAGGAAAGAAAGGAGGAGGAATAAGAGAAGCAAGGGAAAGGAGAAGATGGAGGAGGATAAGAAAGGGGAAGGGAGAGGACAAAGGAGGATGAAAGGAAGCTGAAGACAAGAAGGAGGGAAAAGTTACCGAAGGGTCTGTGTTAATTAAACAACTTGTGTGACTTCTGCTGTAGTCAGCATCTGTGGCCAGCGTCCTCCCTGATGTGATCTCCCAGGACTCAAGACTAGGGGGTGTTCAAGGAGGGAGGTTTTGTGTATCGTTAACCAACTTTGGTGTGCAGCTAATCTGAAGTGACAGGCTTCAGTGGGCAGCTAGTCCTTGAGAGATGGAGCAAAGCTGTGCAGTGGTGCACTTCTTAATCCCAGCAGTTGAGAGGCAGAGAGAGGCAGATCGCTATATGTCTGAGGCCAGTCTGATCTACACGGTGAGTTCCAAGGCAACCAGCGCTACATAGTGAGGCCCGAACTCAAAAAGTGGCCGTGTGTATGAGAGAGAGAAAGGAGAGAGAGAGAGAGACGGCAGTGGCTGCTGGCACCTTCTACAAAGCTAAGGGGAATCTGGGAGAACAATGGAGGCTCCAAGGGATGCTGTTCCTGCAGAAAAGGAGTCTGCAGGACCACAATAGTCCAGAACAGCTAAGCAAAAAAGTCAGTCTTGTGAAAACATGCTTTGAAAATGTGGACTCATGAAACTGGAGGGAAAGATGGCAGAACAGAGCTGCAGGCTGAGAATGACGAACCTATGCCCATTGCTGCCGCATCTCAGCCAGCAAGCACAGAACTCATCCCTGATGAGCTCTGGGGCTGCCGGCACAGATGACAGGGGGATGTGTGGTCCCTGGAGCTCCTGCAGAGACAGGTCATTGCTGAGCAGCCACCAGCATGGCTGCAGCCTGCTGTGCTGCTTGCCCTGATAGGAGGCAGAGGGCATGGGGCAGTGGTTCAGTCTGCAGCCTACAAGCTCAATAGGTAAGCCTGTGAGCGGAGCAGCTGGCACCAAGGACGGGGCGGTGTGTGGTGGCCTGGATCTCCTGTGGAGACTTCTCAGAGTTTAATACCGTGGTTCCTAGGCCCACCTAGCCACAGCAGGCACCCAGCATGGAGCTGTTGCTGCTGCTGCCTGTGCCGCTTGCCCTGCTAGGAGATGGGGAGTGTAGAGCAGCACAAAAGTCGAGCTTGTTGAGCCTCAGGTGACAGACATGGAGGGCAGGGAGGCATGTGACAGCCAGGAGCTCGCACAGAACCTGTCCCGGGTGCCTTGAAAAAAATCACCCTGATTCTGGGCAAAAGCAGGATATCCCAGACAATGGTCCAGACAATGATGCTTCAGAAACCAAAAACTTGACCTGGACCAATGTTTGTTGCAGTGAATATTTGCATACAAAGCTGTCTGGAATTCTTGTTCATCCTGCTCTTGTTGTCCTCTTCCTCCTCCTCCTCCTCCTGCTCCTCCTCCTCCTCCTCCTCCTCCTCCTCCTTCTTGGGGGTCATGGGGGGGGTCAGACCTCAGAGGACTTGGAAGTGAGTGTGCTTGGTGTTTATGATGTGAAATTGCCAAATAAGCAATAAAAAATAATACGAAAAAGAGAAAGAGAGTGAGAAAGGAAAGAGAAGGTTCTGGGAATTGAGGCTGGGTGGAAGGCGTGCTTTCTTGCCCACAAGAACCAACACGCATGGTAGTCGCACACAGGTTTTCAGTGTGTAGCTGGGCTCGTTGCCGAGGGCGCAGCCTGTAGCATAAGATGGCTAACAGCAGGGAGCAGCCCTTGAAGATCCAGATTCCACGGGCTGGAACACTGGGACCTTTGTCTTGGTATAGCAACTCAAGGTCAGTTTTTTACTTTGGAAAACAAGTTTCATGTCAAATATAATAAAAAATAATAATAAAGAAAATTCCAGAAAGTTAGAATGAGCAGGTTTCTTGTTAGCAATTTTATCAAAACCCTGCAAAGCTGGCATGAATTCTGTCTGACTTGTGAAGAAGATGCTCTCTATGGTTTACAGGCTAATATTCAATATTGGAACCCCAATATTCAGACTTTCCAAGGTTGCAAATCCCAATTACCCAACTACCATGCATCTCAGACTGAAATAGTGACAAGCTATCACTGAGAACAGCAACCTTTTCAAATTTAAAACTCAAAACTCACCAGCAAAGGGGGTGAGCCTGCCAACGCAGGTAGGGTTCAGAACACTATCCTTGTCCAGGGTTCTAGTGTCTTTAAGGTCTTGTCCATGAGACTGAGAGAGTACGTGAATGGGTAACAGCCTGGAGAGCAGGCTTCACAGTCATAACAGAGTTATGCCCAGTCAGTATTGACCAGGGACAGATAAACCTGATGCTCCAATATTTTGAGGAGTTATTAGTTGCCATACAGTTAGACACATGATAGACAAAGTGGGTAAAGACAGATGATGAATGATGGTAGTTGGTGGAGAGAAAAGTAGGGAGATAGATAGATAGATAGATAGATAGATAGATAGATAGATAGATAGATGATAGATAGTAGATAGATGATAAATGATAGACAAATAAATAGATAGATAGAGATAGATGGTAGGTAGATAGATGATAGATAGAGGATAGATAGATAGATAGATAGATAGATAGATAGATGATAGATAGGTAGGTAGGTAGGTAGGTAGATGATAGGTGGGTATACACAGGTGATAACTGATGATAGAGATAGGCAGATTACAAGCTAGATAAAGACAGATGATAAATGATTGATAGATGATACGTAGATAGATGATAGACATATAGTTGTTTGAGAACAGATGAGTAAACAGTTAAATAGTAGGTAGATGATAGGCAGAGAAATGACAGGAAAAATAAAAAAGAAGTGAAGAGTGAGGGGGAGGGATTAACCCCTAGCTACCACTTTCTCTTATTTGAATTGTTAAGGGCCAGCCAAGACTGTTTTTAATTCTGTTCTCCTAGAGCATTCTGTGTCTGGGCTGACCCCACATAAATTCTGACTTATGTGGACAAGGCAGAGTCCCCATGTCAGCATCATTTTAAGACTTCCTCGTGACCCCTATTGACAACCTGAGCTGAGGTCCACTGGCTGGTCCAGGAATCAAGCAGAGCATGCTGAGTGGCAGAAGCCTCGGGCTACATCTTCATCCTGTACTTAGGGAATTCTAAAGGTGAGGTTCCAAAGGTATCTGGTAAAGCCCTTCACAGGATAAAGGAAGTTTTCTACTGTATCTGGTTTTAAGGGTTTTTAAAATATAGACTAGGATTTTGTTTTGTACCTTTTCTTGCTCCTTGATCGCAAAGATTAATTTGACATTAAACTCTTTTGTTCTTGTAGAAAGCACTTACAGTTACAAACTTTCCTTAGAATATAATTTTGGCTAGAATTCATAGATTTTTTTTTGCTCTGTTTGTATTTTTATCAATATATAAACAGACCGTGATTTTAATTTCCATTCTAATTTGCCCTTCAGCTCAAAGGCAGCTCAAAATGTATGTATGTGTTTTCTGAAACCTTCAAGTAGGTGAGGTGCTTTGGTTGTCATTTTGTTCTTAATATCCAACTCAATTGCAGTCAGTGTATGAAAATGGCCCATTTCTGCCTTTTAGAATTTATTGTGATTTCCTTTGTGGTCCAAGCTGAGTTGATTTTTAATCTAAAACATAATTGCAAGTGGTGTGATGGAAAACTATTATTCTCTGTTAGGCACAGAGGTACAAAATCAAACCTTTTTTATTCACTAACCCATTTCCTTCATTACTTTCTGTGTCTCTGATATGGCAACTTCTGAGATGAGTGTGAGGCCCTGTGGTCTTCTCCTCTCTCTCAGCATCTCTATCATGGGGACTCTGGGCTCCAGCTCTGTGGTTTCTATGGCTTTGATTCGAGTGTGTCACATCTGAGTTACTGATGCATCATGTCTGTAGGAATGTTCTCTGGGCAGAGATTCACATGTAAATACAAGAGAAGATGCTAGTGTGTGTTGGAGTGTGCAATTCTGAAAACAGAAGAGTCCTGGAGTCATCTTGCAGGCTGTCTGGAAGCTAGATTCCCTGGGCTGCTGCTGGCAAAGGAAAGTTCTGTCTAGAGGCCTCCAGTCTCAGGAGCAGATGGGGACCTCTCAGACAAGCCCACCAGGCTGCTGGGGCAAGTTCTGGAGTATAAAGGCCTGAGGACCTAGGACTAGGATGCCCATGAGGAGGGGTAGGAGGAGGAAGAGCGGGTCCAGCTGCAGGAGATGGACACGCTCCCCTTCCATGGCCCTCAGCCAACTGGAGGGTGCCCTCCTGCCTTGAGGGCAGACTTTCCTTCCATGGTCCACTCTGGTTCCCCCACCAGACTCACCTGGAGACATCCTCTCAGGAACACCCAAAACTGTGCTTTCTGGCATTCAAGGCACTCAGGTTGACACCTAAAATTCACCGTTACAGTGATCTGAAGACATTACTACACATTCTGAGAGTCCTGGCCGCAAACGGTGCCAACCCACTCCATGTCATGCTGGAAACTGCAACTGGATACAACTAGACCTCGAAAGTCAAATGTCATGCTTTCTCTCCAATGTGCACCTTAGGTTTTACACACACACACACACACACACACACACAGTCACAAACATGGGGACAGAGAGAGTCACAACCATATTATGTGTAAATACAGGCAGTATTTTGGAAACGGAATGGAAAATGACAAGCAGGATGGGCGGAAAGATGGGAGGAAATATGGCCAAAGTACTTGATCTACTTGAACAAACCCTCAACCCTCCACTTTATACATAGAGAAACTGTCCCAAACGCAAACAAACAAAACATTTTACAGTTCCATTGTGCTAAAGGTGGATTTTAATGGTTCTAGATTTATTTTGTTTTTACTTACATGTATGTACATGCATACAGGTGTCCACGGAGGCCAGAAGAGGATAGTGGATCTGCTGGAACTGCTTAGAGCGCTGGGAACCTAACTGTACAGACCTGGAGGATCTTCATCATTCTTTGTCAGCTTCATTTAAGATTGTCTTGTGTAAACAACCATGCAAACATTTGGATAGTGTGAGATTCTTCCTCAATGGAAGAGACACTGTCTTTTGATGAGTCATTTAACCCTTTATGGCTCCTTGGGCATTATCACGGGTTCTGTTTTCCTTGCTATCTTATATTTTTTGTTTGTTTGAATTATTGTTTTTTTTTTTAATTTGTTTGTTTGTTTTTTTCATTTTCTCTTTTCTGGCTTAGATAAAATTGATCAAACTTGAGTTTGTTTCTCTTTTAAGTCTGAATTTTCGTTTTATATTTTTTTCTTCTATCCACTGTTCTGAACATTTTGGCACAGCTACTTAAACTTGCATTTTTCCCAGTGGGATCCAAGCTCAAGTTGGTATCAGTAAACTTTGAAAGCATCTCCCCCTTGTATTCCTCTCTTTCCTCATCCAGTGTTCATCCTCCTCCCCCTACATCCTCCCCTGTTCACCCTCTAATCCTCCTACATCCTCCCTGTTCACCCTCCTCCCCTACATGTTCTCTGTTCATCCTCCTCCCCCTACATCCTCCCCTATTTACCCTCTAATCCTCCTACATCCTCCCTGTTCACCCTCCTCCTGCATCTTCACCTGTTCACCCTCCTCCCCTACATGTTCTCTGTTCACCCTCCTCCCCTATATCCTCCCTGTTCACCCTCCTCCCCTACATGTTCTCTGTTCACCCTCCTCCCCCACATCCTCCCTGTTCACCCTTCTCCCCTACATCCTCCCTGTTCACTCTTCTCCCCCACATCCTCCCTGTTCACCCTCCTCCCCTACGTGTTCTCTGTTCACCCTCCTCCCCCACATCCTCCCTGTTCACCCTCCTCCCCTACATGTTCTCTGTTCACCCTCCTCCCCTACATGTTCTCTGTTCACCCTCCTCCTGCACCTTCCCCTGTTCACCCGCCTCCCCCACATCCTCCCTGTTCACCCTCCTCCCCTACGTGTTCTCTGTTCACCCTCCTCCTGCATCTTCCCCTGTTCACCCTCATGTCCCCCCGAGTCCTCTCAGAGTGTTCAGGCTCGCCTCCCCCTGCGTCCTCACAGTGCTCACTAGCATCTCTTCCAAATTTACCTGGGCTGTTTCTGTGCTCGTTCTTGATTCTTCTAATTAAATACTGTCTTTGGATTTTTTTCCCTCCTGAAAGTTGCAGAAAATATTGGAGGAGTTTGGTTTTTAGAAGCCCAGTGATTTATGGACATCTGATCACGCTCCTCTTTTCTGGGGAAAAGACACAATTCACCTGTTTGTAGCTATGATACAAAGCATGGTATTAAGGCTCTGGAAATTCCACCAAAAAGAGAAGCAGCAAGAAGAAAAGGGTGTGTAGCATTCCCAGGAGAAGGCGCCTTCTCAGTCCTTGTCAAAGTTAACATACTCGGCTGAACGGCACATGTTCTAAGTAGACTTTTATTTAGCAAAAGGAAAACACAATGATTGTCCACTCCAAAGCCAGTCAGGTGGGCTGGCCAGAAGAGGAAGAGCGGCTTTCCAGCTTCTGTGTCATGCATTTTTAAGTTTCTTAAGGTCCTCCCCTTCTTGGGACGCTATTGTTAAGCTCCTCCCCTTGGGTACCATCTTCAGCTCATCCAACTCTTCCATGCCTGATCTGAACAAAGATGCTCCTGTGTTTTGTTTTGTTTTTTCCTTCCCTACTTATCAGGACATTTGCCAGTGGACACATGGTCCCTGGAAGAGTACCATGTGACTACAGCAGAAAGAACCTAATGGAAGCTTCAAGAATTTCTGGCCACAACAGGAATTTCAGCCTTTAATAGACCAGGCTATCAAGTCACAGCTGTAGTTTCCTTGGCTGTCTTGGATTTCCAATTGTGTTAAAATACACATGGCATGAAATGTTATCATCTTAGCCATGTTGAGCACATGTGTTGGTGGTCTTTGGGACACTCGTGCTGTTTGCTGACCATCACATCCATCCCCAGAGCTGTTCTGTCTTCCAGGCTGAAACTCTGCACCCATTAATACTAACTTCACAGTCTCCACCCCACCCCATCCCCACCCCTGGTCACACCATTCCACCTCTTCTGTGAGGCTGACCGCTCTCACTCGAGGCAGCTATGTTTGTGGATTTCTAACTGGGCTGTTTCACTCAGCAATGTCTTCATGTTTCCTCCATGTTAAGACCTGGGTCAGACTTTCCTTCTTTTATTAGGGGGGAATGACACTCTATTACAGCAATATGCTGTATTTTGTTTATCTAGTCACCCATAAGTGGCCTTTTGGGCTGTTTCCACCTTTACGCTACTAAGAACAATGTGAATACGAATGTGAGCTGTGTTAGTTATTTTCAACTATGACAAAACAGTTGACAAAAAGTGCTTTGGTGTGGTGTTTCAGGGGGATTTCAGAAGGTAAAACAAGCTAGACTTCATGGTAGGTAAAAGAAGCTGGGACACTGTATATCACAGAGGCAATAGAAAACGAGAATCAGGTCCAAAATAGAGACTAGCTTAACCTTTGACAGCTATTTCCTATTTTGTCCAGTAAGACTTCGCCTCCTACAGCTCCTACAGGCTCCCAAGACAGTGATGCCTGCTGAACAGCTGGTGATCAAACACAGTGGAGGGCACAACCAAGCCACAACACACGGCATCAGGCTGATTCTTCAGATTATAAAGTCCACGCTCTTCCAAGAATTAGAATTCATCCACTTCAAATTCCTGCTGTGGGGGGGTTTCAAATTTTGTTCACTTGTTGACTTCGGTGTCTTTTTGCTGGAGTCAGCTTCCCTCAGACATTGCTGGCTTCTGGTTGCAATCACACCTGTGCAAAGAGCCCTGTGAAAGGCAGTCCCCACACCTCTCTCTTGAGTTCTGGGCACAGCGCTCTCTGGCTCTGCTGGGTGTTATCCGCAGCCCCAGAACCTCCCTCCTCTCTGATGTGAAGTCTCCCTGGATGCTCCCTCCTGAATACGACACCCTCCTACGGAGCCTGTGAAGGAATGGAACCTTCCACCAGCCGGGCTCTTTCTGGCTGTCAGTCAGTGTCCAGGTCTCAGATTTAGCCATCCTCCTGACACCATGCTGGTGTGTCACAGCCGTCTATGCTGCTTTCTGACATTCCTCTGCTCCGTCTACGGGAATTATCACAGTTCCTGTCACAGTGCCTCATTCTTCCAGAAAGCTTATGGAAGCTTCTAGAAACTCTTCTTCAGAAGAAGGGGGGCAGCTTCTGCATGTGCGTTAGCTCCCATCTTGAACTGGTTACAAGAATGATCTGCACATTTCTTATCCCCAGGCTTCTGCGCTAACCAATAAAGCCTGTTACTTGGGGGAAGAACAGACGTTGTGGCATGCATGCGTTTGTCTTTGTTACTGCAAACAGGAATTTTTTGGTGGCCAAATATTTTGACAAAAGCTTTGCAATTTCTCTCAGATATTCTCCCTAAGGAATAGCTTTTCTTAAGCCCAGAGAGTCTATGGATAGTGGCTGGCCTAAAAATACCCTTTCCTGTGGGTCTCCCCTGACCTCCTACAGAGGGTTTTGTGTACCTAAACAGCTAGGAGAAATTCTATTTTCTTAGAGAATAGTTAAGAATTTCTGTTTGACTGAGGAAACCTTTGCAGAGAACATTCCTAGAAAATCCTACCAGTACAGAAACTAAAGATCTAGAGAGATGGAGGTTGAGGCTCAATGTTATCTGGAGAAAAAAAAAATCTCTCCTTCTGTTCTGTGGTCTTTCTTTGGGGCTGTGCGAATTAAACTGACTGAACAGAACCTACAGAGATATGGGAGTTGGGGGTGTCTGTAGGGAGTAACTCAAGGGCTGGGGGTTGTATGAAATACAGTAGATTTCATGGGGAAGGGAAGACAAATGGACTTTTAGGACTATAAACAAGAGATAGGAAATTTCTGGCAATATTTGACCTTTTCAGGTACGAGTGGTCTTTCCATCTTCCTCAGTACTAGGAAGCACGTATGGAGAAGCAGCTTATGGTGAGCTCATTTCTCTGAAACGGCTGCTTTTAGAGAGGTACAGGACAGTTTGAGAAGGCTCTTTTGTGCTACATTTGTTGACTATTAAGTGTCTTCAAAGTAACCTCTGTGCCAACGCTCTGGCTTTGAGTGAGTTCTTACTCCACCTGCAACAAGCATTGGCTGCTGGAGATGTGACTGCTGGTTTTCCACTCCCCCTCCCCAACACCCACAGAAAGAAACAGTGACTGGGAAGGGTGGTGAAGTGAGGGAGGCCTCGGTGTGGAGCAGGACTGCATGCACTCAGAACCCACTGCTGGGAACGAAAGCAGACTAGTTCACATCCCCGATAGTCAGAGGCTGCTGGCAGATAAAGACTGAGGGGTTAGACCTCAGGGATTCTTCCGATCTCCTGAGCACTCGGCTTTCGCTGGCTGCTGATGGGGACGGGTGGACCAAGCTTATCTCATTTTCCAAGAGCTAGTGAGTCCCAGCTTAGCGGGTTAAGATGCAAATGTCATAAGAGGGACTGCCCCTTGGGGTGGAGAGTGGGAGCTGACTGTCCAAAGAAGGGCCTGGTCACCCCTCTGTGTCCCAGTCTCTGTAGAGATGCATCCCTCTAGGAACAGCAGTTTTGATTCCAGGGAATTTTAAAATGTCCAGGAAGTGCTGAATCTCATCATTTGGACTCTGTTCAAGCTTCTCCACTACCACCCTTTCTCTCACTACTTGGGACAAATGTCCTTTGTCGGACCAAGTTTCCAATGGCAAGATAAGGAAAGTTCTGGGAGTTGATAAGAAGGTTCATACAACAATTTGATTCTTTTTAACATCACAGAACCACACACCTACAAATGGTCAAAATGGAAATCTTTGCTTTTTATATTTTACCACAATAAGAATTCCTCTGTCATGTTTTGAAACAGCTTTTAGAGATATAATTGGTGGACTATCCAACTAAATGCACGTAAGTTCATGATCTGAAGTGCACTATACACATGGTAAACACACTTATCACCAAGAGCCCTCCTTGCTATCTGTAATGTCTGCCTTCCTCTTGCCACACCCTGGCACCCATCAGCCCATGACACTTCCTGCTCTGCACCCCATCGTTATGAACTGGTTTACATTTTCTCCGATTTTGTGTGGATAAATTGAAGGGCATATACACTCTTTCTGAGTGTGTCCTACCATTTGACAAGAGTTCTTATTGCTGTGTAGTCTCTAGTGCATGGGGGAGCCAGCTGACTCCATGCTGGGCGTTCAGTCTCGCCTGAGGTTTCCATTAGTCATGAAATCACTAGGAATATTTATGTAGATGCCTTCGTGTACACATAAATTCTTTTTGTAGGTAAATAGTTGTATATGATTGATGTTCTAGCAAAATGACAAATAATGTTCCAAAGTAAAGTCCTTAAACTGATGTGCATATATTTTTTTCTTAGGTTGTGTCCCAGTTAGCTTTAATTGTCAACCTTACACATCCAAGAGAGGGTGTCTCCGCAGATCAGACTGGCCTCTGGGCATGTCTGTAAGTGATCGTCCTGATTGTTGACTGACATAGGAGAAACCAAGCCATTCTTTGGGCAAGACGTACTACACCTTATGGGAAAGATGAGCCTAAGTGAGCCGGCAAGCCCCATTCCTCCACAGTTCCTGCTTCACGGTCCTGCTTTACTTCCTGCGCTGACTTTCCTCAGCGATGGTCTGTGACTTGAAATTGTGAGCCAAAATAATCCCTCTTTCTTTAAGTTGACCACCTCAGCTTGTTTTTTTTGCTTGGCAACAGAAAGCTGACTGAAACAGACATTCCTGGGCTTAAACTATGACCCCAGCATGGTACCAGTCATGTGACCCTGAGTAGCTCATCTTATTTCTGTTAGCTTTAAAAAAAAATGAAAATAGCAATTTCCTTTTGGGATTTGTGTGAGGATTACCTGAGAAAATAAACAGAAAGCACCAGTAGACACATGACAAACACGCAAGAAATGAGAGCAGAGCTATCTCCCAGGCACCTGTGGCTGTAGAGTCCATTAATGTCATGTCACATGTGTCTCTGTGACAGGAAGCAGGAAGTCAGCAGACCACAGAATAAAGAAGTTATCCCTGTACAACACCAAGGCTCTTCTTCACTGTCACCTAGCTGGCTTAGGATCATCTAGGAGACACACCTCTGCGTCTACCTGTGAGGATGTTTCCAGAGAACTTCCTGAGGAGGGGGAGCAGACTTGAATGAAGGCTGGGGTTCTGGGACCAGGTAAGAAAAAAGGAGAAAGTGAGCTAAGTGCTAGGATTCACCATCCTGCCTCTTGACAGATTTGATTGACAAGACACCTTGTGACCCTGCCACCATGCCTGCTGTGATGGACCGCACCCTCAACCCTTTAGGCAGGACAGACTCTTCCCCCTCTCTTAAGTTTCTTTTTGCCAAGTCTTTTAGCATAGTCATGGGAATAGTAAATAACCCAAAAGATTAGCATGTCCAGGCCTGGGAGGAAGCTCAGAAGTAGAATGTTTGCTTGCCTAGCCTCCAGGGGCCTTCCTGGGCTTCCTTCTCAGTACAGGGAAAAAAGAAGAGAAAAACTCAGTAATTTCTAAGCTTTGGCATTTTTACTGGGAAATGTTTCATCCTGCTGGTTACATGATATCAAGCAAGTACACAGGCAGTGTGGCCCACACCTCCCCATAAGTGGGACAGTACCCTCGCCTCTCAGGGCTGCCCTAAGGACAGAGGGACAACATACACACAAATTCCCACCACGGGTCCAGCGTACAGCAGGCGCTCAGTACACATTAGCTGCTTTCACCTTCCGTTTTCTTTCCTATTCTTTGTTCACTGAAACAAAATTAGGAATTACCGTTCCTCCTCTGGAAGTCCTGGGTCCCAGCCTGCTCCTTAAAGTGGAATTATTGTATTCTGCCCCCTGCAGATTTATTTCTGAGAAAATCACACCCTCCTCTAGAGGAAGCTTTCCCAGGGAGCAAAGACTTTGTCTCTGTGTGACCCGCGTTTGTCTGCCTCAGACTGCCCCTTCGCACTAGACACACAGTAAATGTGCACTGAATCAGGCCCTGAGTGAGTGACTAAGTAAATGACATTGCAGTTATGACAGAAGCTGTGAGGGAAAATTAATTTGCAGATGGAAATATTA
The DNA here is from genome assembly GCA_010120015.1 of Rhombomys opimus. Classification (NCBI taxonomy): domain Eukaryota; kingdom Metazoa; phylum Chordata; class Mammalia; order Rodentia; family Muridae; genus Rhombomys; species Rhombomys opimus. The sequence goes on along the minus strand of REGO01000346.1, from coordinate 1,162,736 downwards.
CATTGTGTACCCAATCTTGCAAAACAATGAAGCACAGCTTGCAGGGGTTTCAAACACTTTTTCAGAAATTTAATTGCCAGTTAATTTTCCTGCAAAACACAATAACCTCTGCAAGCTGAAGGAAATAAAGCACAGCTCAGGAAACCTCATTAGGCTCTGCTCAAACCGCACTGGCTTTTTCTAAGTCTGAAACCCGGGGATACAAGCTGCTCTAATTAGCATGGTCTTTGTTCGCACTGGAGCTGCCTTTATTCTGCTTCCTTTCCTCCTCATACCCTGCTCAGGTCTAACCTCTGAATACAGAAGCAAGAGTCACCTAAGCAAGCCCATTCTAATATCTCTGTCTAAAATCTCTGTTGACTTGTGATCAGGCCATGATCAGGGCTCAGCCTGGGGCCATTGAGATCAGGGCTCAGTAATATGAGACCACAATCAGGTTTTATTCAGGAAATATTACAGTTTGATTGAAAAATATCCTCCCTCTCCAAGACTCCTACATTCAAACACTGGATCAACCTTTAGTGGCAACATTTTAAGAGACTTCAGAACCTTTAAAGGCTGGAAAGAAGTGGCTCTCTGAGGGGTGAGCCTTGAAATTTAGATACTGATTCTGCTTCCTGTTCCTGCTCCTAATCCTCTGATATATGAATAATCAGCCTTTTGCTTCTGCAGCCACCAGAGTCAACCATTTCCATCACCATGCCTTCCCGACCACAAGGGACTGAACCACAAGCCATGAACCAAAATGCACCGTTCTGCCTAAGCTGTTCATGCAGTCACAGCAATGAGGAAAGTACTGAACTCTTGAGACCCATGGTCCTAGCTCAGTGTGAGACCACCACTCACGACTCAGTCACAGCTATGATCAGAGCTCAGTCATGATCAGAATAAAGCCTCAGCATCCACATCCGTTATCCTCTCTCTCTTTCTCTGTCAGTGTCTGTCTCTCTCATACACACACACACACACACACACACACACACACACACACAGTGCAAACACACATACACCATGGAGCTACAACTCAAACCAGAATTGAGCCAAATAATATACAAACAAGAGGTTCTTGCTACCACTGTTTGTGGAATAATTATGAAGTTAGACTCTATTACACAGAGCCTCAGAGCTCCACATGAGGTAGGTCTGGAGACAGGAGAACAGCACATGCCTGGAGAGAAGTGACCTGGAACTCAAGTGCACCAGATAGAGCTGAATTTCGCCTTGACCCATTTAAGTAGCTCTTGGCCAAAGAACTGCATCTGTCACCTCCCGTCGCAAGGTCACCCACATAGAAAGCTCAGAGTCCCAGACAGACAGCCTGGAGACATGCGCCCTCCAGCCAGATTGTACAAGCTCCGTCACTGCCCGTGTCACTGCTAAGTGGGTCAGCACTTTCCCATCACTCTGCTGAGTGACAGTGTGTAGGGCAGTTGGGGTACCACAGCAACCACAGCTCCGAAGTCACTGCACTAGCAATGAGCTTACACCGTTGGCAACCCTGTGACCCTGGGAATATTGGAAAATCTCAACCACCTGCCTTTGGGGGACATTTGTGTACTCTTTAACACGTTTGAGCATGTCCCTTGCTTGGGCTTCCCTCTATGTCTCCTCCTGTACCCCATGTGAGGACAGTTCTGAGATGAGGGACAAGATGTAATGAAGCTAATACAAAGTTAGTCAGACATGACAGACTGGAGGTGGACTGCAGCCCTTGCACTGGTGTTCGCCTCACTGGGCTGGGATTCCTCGTTCACTGCTTGCCGAGTTTACGGCGGAGCAGCGTCAGTCCTCCGGATGATGACCGCACAGAAGATAGCAAACGCTGGCAAGGGTGGGTCCAATGCTTAACTTCTGAGATCCCTAGAGGCTGCTGGTTGTTTGTTTCATTGGGTCTAGTAAGAAGGGCCCTCACACCCTAAATGTTACTATTGCCAAGGGCTCTTACTGCGAAAAGCATTTCCACCTGGGGACGCCCAGTGTAAGAGAAGCCAGAGTTTGAGTGGGATCTGGGACCCGAGGGTCCAAAAAACAAAGCTTTGCTTGCTCAGCAGACAGCCTGTCTGCTAGGGGAAAGGCTGAGAAAGAGAAAAAGAACTTTCTCAGGAAAGTTCTGGGAAAGAAGCTAGGTACAAAAGAGCGGAACCATAAACTCCTCAGAAGAGAATATCCCGTGTTATTCAGGGAGGATCACTTGTACCTAAGGAATATCAAACAAAACGGCTCAGTCTGGTTTATGGACCAAGGAGAGATGGCACAGGTGAGACCGATGGTTTGAAGAAGAAAAAGTAGTGTTGGAGTTACTGGAGAAAGCCAGTACCCATCGGCCACCGAGGATCCTTTGAGCTAAGTCCTGCTGAAGGCTCTGCACTGCTCTTGTCACTGCTGCAATCTGCCGGTCTGGTTCCTGAAACCGGAGCAGTGTTCCTGTGGGAAGAAGGGCAGGACATGCTCATCTGCTGCACAGGCTGCATGCCGGGACACCTGCTTGCCCCTGACTGGATGAAGGGGGGTGTAGCCTTGCAGGGTTTGCCTTTATAAGGCCCCGACTAAGGCAATTTTGCGCCACACTCTGGGAATCTTGGGTATGGACCTGGACAGTGTCCACAGACTTGGCCAGTATTTAATAAAGATGGCTTCAAATTTGGTCCAAAAACTGTAGCAGTGGTCTTGTTCTTACCTAATGAGACGAACGCTGCGCTGTGTGTGTGTTTGTGTGTGTGTGTTTGTGTGTGTGTGTGTCTGTGATTGTATGTGTGTTTCTGTGTGTCTGTGTTTGTGTGTGTGTGTGCTTGTGTGTATGTTTGTGTGTTTGTGTTTGTGTGTGTCTGTGATTGTGTGTGTGTTTCTGTGTGTGTTTGTGTGTCTGTGTTTGTGTGTGTGTGTGTGTGTTGTGTCATCTTTGTGTCATTGTCTTTGTGTTGTAGCTACAAAGACAGAAAGCCCGGATCCACATCCTATGCACCCTCATGAAAGCTGCTTTCCTCTCCTCTCAATGCCTCAGTCTCCTCACTCGTAAAACAAACTCATAGAGACAACTACCCTGTATTCTTCTCACATGTGGACTCCGGGTTTTATGTGCCTATGTAAATGTGTGTGTGTGCACACGCGAGCGTGTGTAGATGGCATATGCGGTAGTTGGTCTTGATGGGATTTGCAGTCTCTAGAAGCATCTGTGAAGGACTCTCCATATTAGCATGAATGCCTCCTTTCCACCATGGGATGGGTCCCCCCTCCCTTAGCCTAAATTCTGACCATCCTCATGGTTTGGAATGCTCACTCACTAACCAGCACCAAGACGGCAAGATCGGTATTCACAGCTCAGTCTGCTGTGTCCCACACAGTAACTGCAGCGCCTCGCACACACAGTAGGTATTAAAAGCCATTGGCAGGACGACGTGGGAGGCTGTGTTGTCAGTACTATGCCATGCGTTAAGGCCCTTGAGCACCAGTGGACTCTGGTTCTGTGCAGAAACGTTCAGGGGCCACCCCTGCGTAGATTTCTGGGTCAGCTGTCCCCAGGGAGCAGCTGCTGGAAAACTCGGCGGTATTTATATACCTACTTGCTTACTTCCCAGACAGACCTACTTGCTGAAGCTCCCCAAAGTCTTTTATGTAATTTTTGCTTCCTGAATCAGGACTTTACACACAAAAGAGAAAGATGAGAGACTGACTCATATTGAAAACATAAACTTAATTTTAGTCTTTAATTTTGTCAGCCTTGATAACATATGAAACCAATCAATGTGTAAGATGGAAGTCAGGGAAGGTGATGTTGGAATTTAGTCTTGGTGAACTGAGTGTTGGAATCTGTTTCAAGCCTTAAAATTGTCAAAGGCGTTCCCTGGAGAGCCGCTGTCTCAGCGGCCATCTCATTACACAGGCCCTAGGGAGAGCTAGGCATTTGCTTCTGAGATTTCGCCCTCTGTGGTACTTAATTAGTCATAGCTCACAGTAATTGGCTTTTCTCCTCAGGATGATATTATCCAAGACCTAGGCTAACACAGGCTTCCTGGGAGGGAGCTATCAGCTGGTTCAAACCCCTAAGGTGTTCATGAGCCAGGACAGAGTCTGAGTGCGGAAGGGGCCAGAATGTACTTCTTCAGATCACGGGGGATGATAGTCTGGAATTTCACGGGACATTTTCTTGAACAGAAAGGGAAGAAAGACCAGCATGGGGATGGTTTGACAACAGAGGTGAGCAGGATCAGCTGAGAAAAATCTCTTCAGGGTAGAAATAAAAGTGGTAGCGATGCCTGCATCAAGTGTGACACCAGCTCCCAGCTGCCTGGAATGTCCGTATTTTCTAACCTTAAAGGCTTCATCCAGAGGGAGCTGGGAACTAAAGAGCTGTCTTCATCTGAACCAGCACCAACCAATGTTCTCAGAAAGCACCTAAATAAAAAAAAATTAACCAGGGTCTGGCTGGGCTGCAATTCAGCAGAAAGACAGGTGTTCAGAGCAGAGGGACTGATTCCCACAGAGGCCACCACAGAGCTGGGGCAGGAGGGACCACACAGACAGAAGATGGTCAGTCTTCCCCAGGGACATGGATGGAGGACTGTCAACCATCAGAGGAAAAGAGAGCCTCTCTCTGGGGAAGCTTTTCCCTCACCTCAGCCATGACAAGATTGCCGTAAGACCTATTTACATCCTGTTTGTACAATATGAGGTGGGGAGAAAGGCTAAGCATGGCTTCCAGGGTCAGCCTGAGAGGATAGGTAAGCCCAAATGAAGCAACATTCTACAGCTTTTCTTCACACTCTTCAGAAGACTCAAGAAAGGCAAAAGCTTAGGAGCTGCCAGAAATTGGAGGAGACAGATGTGACCACCATAGTACAGGAGCCTAAGGAAGATCGCAGACCAGAAGTTAGACATTAATGGAAACTAGAAAAACTGAGTAAAGCCTAGAGATTAGACATCAGTAACAAGTGAAGGCTAATTTTTATAGTTCAATAACTATAGTCATTGTGCAAAATATTAGTGGAGATTGATGTGTGGGTTTGGTTGGTTGGCTGATTGGTGCCCTTTCTTTCCCTTTATTTTTTGGCAAATTAATGGATCTGGCTGTGATTTTGTTTTTACTGAAATAAATTTAATTATTTGCTCTTTCTCCCCAAACTGAAACCTGAGATCATTATTCACAAAATGAAATTAACTAGTAAAAATGAATGATTACAGGATTCCACCCAGGGAGAGGCAGTCCAAGGGGTAGGAGCTTCGCAGAAGTAGGAGGAAAAATCAGAGCTCTATTGTGGGAAATGATGACTAGCTAACGACACTGTCCTGCACTTTGAAAATGACTAAGAACATAGATTTTCGGCGCGCTCACCTCAGCTGGAAGGGAATTCATATGTTGATTAGCTCAGTTTAACATTCTATAATGTATACACACTCCAAGACCTCAGGTATACAATGCATAAATAGAAACTTTGACAGTTTAAGAGCAATTCAGCTAATTTAAATATGAATATGGAATAAGCCAGATACTGCTGCCCACTGATGACTCTAAAGACCTCTGTGAAAATGGAAATTAACATCTGTTCAGGAGCCTTAAAATCTACCTTCACTGGACCCCAGCTTCCTCTGGGATGAAACAGGAGGAAGGAACGGATGTGAAAAGTGAATCATTTTCTCACCCAGTGATTCAGTTTCAGTGTCTTGTCTGGGAGTCTCCAACACGTAAGCTTGATGGCACTGGGGAGGGAGTTAACCCTGTGGCCAGGGGCAGACAAGCAGGCCAGCAGCGTCCTCTGCAGGTCCCCAAACAAGTGACTGCAGTCAGGGCAGGCCCCACTTTTAAGGCTTGCTCCTGCCATTACCGGTAGGAGAAAAAAGGCAAGAACAGCCTAAGTGCCCACCAGAAAGGAACACGCCATACAATGAATAGTATGTGGCCATTAAGAAGAATCAGCAACTTATACCGAAAGAGATCAATTTCCAACATATTTTCTCAACACGATGACGAAAGCAAGATAGAGCAGTATTCGTAGGATAGTCCCGCGAAGGATTTTAAAATGAGCACGTAGAGTGCACCAGCCAGCTATCGCTACATAACAATCGCAAAACTGTCGCAGGCAGCAAGAACCACTTAGCACCAGGCTCAAAGCTTGCGCAGTTATTTGAGGCAGCCTGGGACCGCTCTGACCTGTTCTGTCATTGTCCTGGGACCAGCCGTATACCTGGGGCTTGCTTCTCCACTCGTGGTCAAGGCAGAAGCATGAGAGGGCTCCTTAAGAAAACACACCTCAAATCTTTGTTCATGTCGCATCCCCAACACCCCTCAGAGGGAACCCACCATCAAGCCCACACCCACGAGGTGGAAGCATGCTTTCCTCATGTGCTGGTGGCCCACACCATAAAATGCCTCTAATCCCCTGGCTTAGAGGACAGAACACCATAGATGTACCACCGTTTTGCAGAGCAGGGAGCAGGGGCGTGACTGGGTACTGGGTCCAGGCTGTCCCCACGGCCAGCCCAGATGCTCCTTGGCGTGTCTGGCAGGAATCTGCACCCTGGCTGGGGTAGCTGGCCGAGTTCCAGGAAAGCAAGAGGCGCTGCTCTGAGGAAAAGCCGAAGGGCTCTGTGCCCCCGGGGCCTCTGGTGCTCGCTCTGCCAGGTGCAGGCTAGTTACAGATGGCAAAAGGTGAGAGCTTTTCTCTAGGACAGATGTCATGCCTGAGCTGGAGTGGGATGTCTCAAGCTCCTTCGCTATTTAACTCGTGCCTGCGGACTTTGGGGTCTACCCCAAGCCACACACCCCTGGATTGGTTTTCCAGAGTCCAGGGTGTCCGAGGAGACCAGATTTTCATCTTGCCCAAGTGTCTCATTTCCTTTCTAGCCGTTAGGCCCTGCAGAAGGCAACTAAGAACCGCGTGGGAGGAAATGAAAGCCGGCGCCAGATGCTGGTGAGCGAGCTGGGTGAGGGGGACCCGCAGAGTCCCGCTTAAGCCGTTTTCAACTTTGCGTTGAAATGGGAGCGTCTGTGAGCCGCGCTGAAAGCTCCTGCAATGAGTAATGCCGCGGAGCAGAGCGAGCACTAGGAACAAATGGATGCTAATTATTTTGTGCAAGGCGAGACGAGCGGAGAATTTAAACAGGGGGTCTGACAGAGCAGATGGTGTGGAGTTGAGAAGCTCAGGGAGGCCGGGATGCTGCCCCGAGGCTCGGATCTGCGCGGTACCCCTCTGCACAGTCCCCAGACTGCACTTCAGCTCCAGGCCCCTGCTGGCTGTGCAGCTGGCCCGCGCTGCCTTGCCACCTCCCCTGTGCAGTGGGAAACCCTGGAAGCTGGCTGGAGGGAAGACCCAGGAGGCCCAAGGGAAGCCTGGCCAGGAGCTCCTCAGTGCTTCAGGATAGCTCTTTCAAGGCCCACCCTAGGAAGACAGTCACCAAGGCTTACAGCTGGGGGACAAATGGGTCCTGCTTCCCACTTCCACACAGAGCTGGCCTGTGACTGCCTCCCTCACCTGGAGTCCTCCCCCAACCTTACAAGCCATCCCTTCACTTGCTGGTGACTCTGTCCTCTGAAGATCCTCATTTCCCCATTCCTCTCTGGCACCTCTCTCAGCACTCCAGCTCTGATCACCCAACCTCCTGCCTTTGAATACAGACTATCACCCCTGAAGTGTGTGGGGACTGAGTTTCTTCAGGACAGGGGTTTTCACCCGAAACTCCACTGGAGTTGGGTTTTGGATGCACTTGTCAAATGGAGTAGAGCTGGCTTCTGGAGGGCAGGAAGGGCTCATTGCTGCTCCTCAGCCAGCCTCCAGGCTACTCAGTGGGAAGTGGGCCTAGGAGGCTCTGACCTCCCTCAGTCTTCCATCCACTCAAGACCCTTAGCCCACTGACAATCAAAGAAGCAACAGGGCAGAATTCTCCCACCCCACCCCCCTGACTCCCCAACAACCCAGACCCCATGCCTGGATGGGGGCAGCCAGGCGCCGTGAGAGGAAGGGAAGGCTGTGGACAGAGCCAGGTCGGCGGCAAGGCTCCCAGGCATCAGGGCTGTTGCTTTGTCTCATGGGACAGACTGGCAGTCACAGATGTATGCATTTGTATCAGGCTTGAGGTGTGCCTGGGCTATGGGAGGCACTTCACACTGATTCATTCCATCAGTCCTCTCATGGTCCTGTGAGTCTAGGAACTTTGGCCAGGAGCATTTTACAAACAAGGAATCAGGATGGGAGTGATTAAATAACTTGCCCAAGCTCACACAGCAAGTGAGCCCAGGGCTGAGGTGAGTGGGTCTGTGGCCACACAGAGATCAACACCACCGTGCTCAGTCACTGGAGTGCTTACCCACAGAAGCTGCCCTGGCCTCCAAGAGGATGCCTGAGGCAGGGGTCGACTCTCCAGAGAGAGGGATAACCCAGATGTGTTTCTAAGTGACACCCCTCAGTCCTCTCCAGCAGCCATACCCACTATGTTTTAACGATGACACTATTTTCCTGAGTCTTTCAAATACGTAAAACCTCCTGAATCTCTCCCACATGGAGACAGTTGGTGCAGAGAAAGCCTACGAGCATTTGAGGAAGGAAGACCTGAGTTCTAGGGTCAGTTCTGCTTCTCTCATGAGCTGTGTGACCCTGGAGAGCCTGAACATCTCCAGTCTATGACTGCTTACCCAGAATGCGGTGACCTATCACAGAACACTCTGCCGGACACCAGGAAATGGAGGGAAGGGTAGATGTAAAACAAACTCTGCTCAGGGGCAGCAGAGGGGGCTGGTTAAAGTGGGGACACTGAGTCAGTGTGCTCAGACTGCAGCGGAGAGGCAAAGAGATGCTACCCTGATGGAGAAGGCCAAGAGAGCCGTGTGTGGGGAAGACTTACACAGAGAAGGGCAAGGGTTTTCTTCACGGAGCCCCAGGCACAGGAAGTGAACCAGGGCTGGCGAATGAGCCCAAAGCTGCAGAGGTTTGGGAGCTTGAGGGCCAGGGTTATCTTACAGCATCTGCCTGGGGCTGCAAATGGGTGACTATAACGGGTAGGGAGGGCAATGTGATGATTAGAGAGAGAAAAAGACATCAGAAAGACCAGCAGAAAAATTTAATTTGCCCCAAGGAACCCCCTCAGAAACAAAGCACTGTTTACATTTGACAAGTTCTCTCTTGCTTTCTCCCTCTAGAGTAAGCAGAGTTAAACGCTTATGTTGGAGAGAAGGGCTAGAGAGGCCGCTCATGAGCTAGGAGAATATCATCCTCATCAGGGCCTGCAGCGCAGCTCCCAGAGCCTCCACCGCCCTCTTCTGCCTGTGGTAGGCACCTGCACTCAAGTGCACACGCACACACATAGTTTTTTTAAAAAGCATAGCTGAAGAGATGGAAGCCAGCTTGGCGCCTGGAAGGTCGCCGCATTTACAGCTGTGTGCCTTGCTGTTCTCATCTGACACATCACCAGTGTTTCTTTATTTCATTGGGATTCCTTCCATCACTTTCCAATGACTCATAATTTACCAGATGGAGACTCCACAGTCTACTGGGGCATCTTAATGGTGGACTGTTGAGACAGGGTCTAATTTAGTGCTGCAGCATACATCTCATCTCTGCTATCTCACAGGGTTCCCTTCTAGAAGGGGAATTCTGCAGACCATAGAAAATGCCCGTGCTGAGTGTCCTGTCACCATCTAGGAATGAGAATTCACCCAACTGCACCCTGCAAATTGCAGTGCTTCAGAAATCACACGTATTTAGATTTCGAGGTTGAGGCACTCTGGCTCTCGTTGTAGTGTCCATGAAGAGGATGCCCTTGGCCTGGCCTAGGCCTTGGGAACAGGGAGACTTCCTGTTTGAAGTGCTGGCTGCCTGGTGGCAGGCCTGCCAGTAATGAGTTGGGAAAGCCGTAGCCTGCTCCTTGTCATTCCTTGCACTAGTGACTGGGAGGTGGACAAATAGCTCTGCTTGCTGCCCTGGTTCCCAGAACCCACTTCCTAGCAATACAAGGGAGCCATTTGTCATCCTGCCACAGAGCTCAGCTCTGCAGACATCTCATTCCACTTCCCCTGCCAAGGACACGGCTTGGAAGAGCTCGCTCCAGTCTTGGGTTTTGTGGAGCAACAGACAGAGAACTCAGAGACATTGGGTCTAATTTCCTGGGTGACCTTGGTCTAGGTACTAAGTCTCTCGAAGCCTCAGCATCTTCAGCTAGGATCTTAGGGCTTTGAGCACCCCAGCGTGCTCAAAGAGAAAAATGGCCACCTGTTCCTACTGATGGCCAGAGCCTGGTCCACTGTGCGCTATAAAAGAAGAGAGCGAAAATCTTATTCCTGATTGTGTACAAGTAAGCTGTACAGTGCCAGTGCAGGGCAGAGCTGAGGCTGGAACACTGATATCAATCTGAAGGGTCCAAGACCATCAGCCATGTCCTGAGGAGCTGCAGCCAGGTCCCGGTGAGGTCAGCATGCAGAAGACAGCAAAGAGAGAAAAGCTGGGCAGCAGAGGAGGCGCCTCTCCATCCCCTGAAAGGTGCACAGTCAGCTGCTTCTGAAGACGTTCGGTTTCTGCACTTGCCTGAGAAAAACAAGCAGGGAAAGGTTTGAGGAGAGGCAGCCGGCAGGCTGAGGAAACAAACAACAAAGGGAGCAGTTGGCTTCAGAAGCTCTGGGAAGGAGAGGGAGCCTTTGTTTGCTCTTTCCCCTGTGTCCGGGTCTAAAGGAAAGCCTCCAACTGACCAATAGTCTCTCTGAAAGGATGACAAACAAGGTGCATTGGAGCTGTGCGTGGGCGTGTCTCTTAGTCTTGACGCAAAATGAAAAATGCAATTCTATTTATTTCATTGCTTTTGAATCTGACTAGGGATTTGATTTTGTTCTAGTAAATTGCAGCTTGCAAGAGCCTCGGGTGCCAATGCAATTCCTGGAAACGAGGGATAAGATTGTGCACAGAAGACTCAAAAATAACTCGGTGCACCTCCAAGGGAGCTGTGCCTTGGCAGGGGAGAAGCTCACCAGAATCTTGCCCTTGATTGCTGGTGAGCCCGAGGCTGGCAATGAGATCATAAGCCTGCTGGCTGAAAGAGAGGGGCATGCTGGCTTCTGGGTTCCATTGACCTTGCTATCAGAAATGCTCTGTGCCTTTGAGGCTGAGAGAGTGTGCGAAGGCCAGAATCCTCGAAGCAGGCATCATCTGCAGCATGTTAAACACAGTGCCGAGGACAGATGTTTAGCAGTGTGCAGGTCCTGGGAGCACACAGGGTGACCTACCTCAGTGCTCAGCGAGGACTCACCTGAGGAGACTCCCACCCATGCTTCTTCAGGCCCTGTCTTTTTACTCGCCTGGTACTCCAGGGCTGTTTATTCGTGAGGATTGGGAGACTGTTCTAAGACTCTACAAAGGGCAGGCAGAAGCAGAAAGGCCTCCTGTTGGCAGGGACCTAGGGGTTCCTGGCAGCCTCAGCCAAACCTTCATGCTGCACCCTCCTCCTTCCTTCTCTCAGAGCAGGCCTTCCCCCCTCCCCCTTCCCCTTTCTCCCAGGTGTTAACACTCCTCTCTGCTGAAAGAATCAAATCTCCTCAGACTTGGGGGGCAGAGACAGGCAGATCTCTGTCTGAGGCCAGCCTGGTCTACAAAGCTAGTCTAGGGCAGCCAAGGTTACACAGAGAAATCCTGTCTTGAAAAACAAAACAGAACAAAACAAAAGAATCTAATCTCAGACCCCTGTGTCTTGGCTTGTATCCTGAAAACTTGGCAAACCTGAGGCCTGAGACAAGCAGGGGCTGTGGCTCACGCTTTAGCCACACAGCCTGAGTCCCCAGGTGTCCTCTCCAGCTGTGGCACTGAGGAAGGACTTTCCTCCAGCCCACGAATGCTTCCTAAGCACCAGGCATGCACAGAGCAAGGAGCTGTCTGGGCCTGGTGAGTAAGGCACGAGGTTTAGAAGGACGTCAAGTTAAATAATAGCATGAAGAGTTTCGGGGTGTGCTATCACAGAAGGGAGCAGCGATGTTACAAGTGTGCAGGGCTGGGTGCAGCCGAAGGCCAAGGCCCGGGGCTCCATCCATAATGCTGCATGTGTGCATGAAAAGAGACAAAGAAAGAGGAGAGAGGGGCTGTCTTCACTTGGAGAATCTGGAAAGTTTTCACTGACAATTTGATGCTTAAGCTAAAAACTGAAAAACCCCCTGGAGATGTATCAGGAGGAGAGAAGAATGTTCTAGGCAGAAGAAACTGCACGAACAAAGGGAGTTTGGAGGCAGAGGGCACAGTGCAGCAGGGAATTTCAAAGCTTGTTACAGGTGGAGCGTAGTGTGCCAGAAATCAAAGGATGCAACCTGAGCCTGTCCAGTCCCAAGCCACACGAGCCGATCAGGAGAGTCATGCTTAAGGGTTTCTGTTTTCGCTGTCGGCCCAGAAGTTTACCGGAACCGCAGGAGAACAATGTGAGCAGTTCTCAAGGACACGGAGCAGAGCTCTGACCCGCTGTGAGCTGCAGCATTAATCTCCGTCCTGCATGCTGGGGCCCCAAGCGTACAGCATGTGAGCATCTGGCCGCCACTCAGAGGGGCCTCCACAGCAGTCCTGGGGGCTCAGTGCTGATGTGACCTGATTCATAGGTCACACTCAAGGGTGCAAGCTGCCAACGATCTGGAAACTGCTACACAGCACAAGGAGGAAAGAGGTCCAGGCTGGCATCCCCAAGGCTCAGGGTAGCTACCTGGTTATAGTGGATGCAGCACCTTTTTAGTCAAATGGAGCTTTAACCACGTAAAGACAGCAGCACCCCCTTCTTTCAAAAGACAGAGGGAGGGAACCTTCAGTGAACAGCTACTCTCATCAAGCATCTTGCCCAAGGTTCTGCAGCAGGTCTGACTCCGAAGCCTGGGGCACCATGAATATAACAGACACTCTGTGGGTTTGTCCCTTCTTCCAACAACAATTATCAGTTGTCCGTCCTGGCATCGTCACCAGGAAGTCTGCTAAACACTGCAGTGTTCCCCAGAAGTCCCTCTTCAGAAGCCTTTGACAGGTGTTCCCAAGAGGCCTCTATATTCACCCACCCAAAGCCATGGGCACTGACATCCAACTCACCACACTTCACTCTTCTCCCACCAATACGGAGTCATGGGAAAGGCAGGCAGGGTGTGTGAGCCTGGACTGCACAACTTCTCTGTGGGACCCTGGGTAAATCCCATCCTTTCCCTGCCCCTCATCTGTGCAAAGAGCCTGCTGCCCTCCCCTGTCTAGGAAAGGGAAAAAGAGATCCTAGTAAAGAAAGCTGGGCTGGAGAGAAGGCCCGTCAGTTGAGAGCTCTTTACGTCTCTTGCAAGAGACCAGAGTTCAGTTCCCAGCACTCGTGTCTGGTGGCTCACAACCACCTCTGACTCCAGCTCCCAGGGGTCTCAAGCCTCATCAGGGACCTATGCTCATGGACCTACACACAATTGAAAGACTGAAACAAAATATTTCCAAAGTAACAAAGGAAACAGACAAAGCCTTACTCAGAGTCAGGAAAGCCAAGCCCCGGGGTCCCTGGAACTCATTCATACACAGACGACTGTCCCACATCACTCTGCTTCAGCGTGCAAGTGGCCTTTGCTCACCAGAAGTACTCCTGGTGGTGGAGGAGACGACAGGCTCAGGGGAGGGATGAGCCGTGTGGGAGTGTGAAGACCTGAGTTCATCTCCTGCAGCTCATCTCCAGCACCTGCGCAACAGCCAGACACTGGAGCCTTTTTGTAACTGCAGTGCTTGGAAGGCAGAGAGAGGCTGGTCACTAGGGCTCACAGGCCAGCCACCCTGAAATGAGCTTCATGTTCAGACTCCGTCTCAAAAGGTGAAATGAAGGATGACCAACCTCAAGTTTATTATGCTAGGTGAAATAATCAAAAGGGTAGTAACTCGACTCACTTGAGTGAAGAACCGAGAATCATCGGCCTCAGGGTTAGAGCTCAGAGTGGGGACTTGTGGGCAGGTTAGGGGCAAGTGGAGAATTTCTGTTTATCAGGATGGTGTGTCTGTTATGCAAGATTATCTGAACAAAGGATGGGCGGTGATGTTTGTCACACAACTGTGGGAATATATTCCATAACACTGAGTGGTCTACCCCAACATAGTGACCAGGTACGATACTGGATGCCTGGGATCCCAACGCATGGAGGCTGAGGTAAGGGAATTCAAAGTCAAGGCCAGCTTGAATTGCAGTCCCAGGCCAACCTAAGCTACATAATAAAACCTTGTGTCCAAAGCCCAGGGGCTGGAGATGGAAGCCATAGGCACAGCTCCTCCAGAGCCCAGGCAGGCCAGAAAGGCCATGGGTTCCATCTCCATGCCTGTAAAAAACCACACAACCCCAAAACCAGCATTGGTGGCCATGTCTCCAAGATGTCTCTGACCATCGATGACCAGCCACATAGCACCCAACCCTTTCCCTGTGGAGCCTTGTGGGCAGTTAGGTCTCGAACCCAGGACAAAAGGCTGGGGTGCCTATTTAACATGGAGCCAGGTGGCAGAAGGGAGGGGGCATCAAGGGGGTAACCAGAGGATCATTGGCATGTGCCCATCTGCCATGGGCTGCTTCCTGACTGGTTAGCAAAAGCTGATACTGGGGAGAACATGGGCACTAAGCAGGTTGCCTGGATCTATATTCTTCCATTACACAGCAGCACTGATTGTGTGTTCCAAGCTTCCTGCACTACACTAAGACATCCACTGCTTTTGAAAAGACAAAGTTCCAACAATGTTTGTCTCTAGGGAGGGACTCTGCAGGTCCTCTCTCTTCACTGACCGCCCTGCACAATTTCCCTGTCCTGCCACCTTTACCTGCTGGCCCTCTCCATGCACCTTTTTTTTCCCATTGCATTCTGGTCTGTGTTCCCATGAGGTCAGGGACTTTGTCTTCTCTTATTCTGCCACTTAGACAGCCCAGCTCCCAGGAGGACCTCAGTATCTGTTCAAACAAAAGGAGTCTTCACAAGAGGCTTCCTGCATAGGGAGGGGAACCCACTCAGAGAGGTTAAGTGTGTGTCCTTTAAGCCCAGCCTGGGAGCCCTGGGAGCGGGGTCTCTGGCTGCTAAAGAACCCGCCTCTCCCAGACAGTCCCTCCAGCCCACCAAGGTCATGTCTTAATTCCTTGCTCTGCTCAGCCCACTCTTCCTGGTCTGCACTCTCACTCGGGAGCTGCCTCCATCCTCCAGCCTTCAGCCTTGTACCCACATCCTGGAGCATCTCCCTCTGGGCCCCTCCTGGCTGCCAGCCTCCAGCTATCCCGTGTATCTCGACGCACAGGGTTTTTTTTCCATAAATGTAGCCTGATTCCCTTGCTGAGTTGGGCCGCTCTGCTCTGGGTTCCCAGGCACCCTCATTCTTCTTATCTCCCACTGCCCTGCTAGTGGTCAGCATTTGCTACCCTTATCCTTCTGCCCATCCCCATCGTCCAAGCGTCATAAAGGCAGATAACACTGAACTCAGAAAACTGTCCCGTTTACAGAGGCTCAGCATAGGTACTGGTCTTCCTCCACGTCCACCACCTCATTCCCAGGTGGACTCCTCAGCAAAGGCCCAGTGCCTGCCTCAACTCAGCCCTGTAACCTCCTATGGACATCCAAGAGGGGTCCCTGTAGGCTCTTTGGGCACCACCTTCTCCCTGTGATTGGGCATGCTTTCTCGGATGACGCGTTGGAACCTCTCCTCACTCTGGAATTCTTGGGAACACATCCCTCAAGGACATATCTCTCTGGACCACGCAGCTGATTCCTCCTCCAGAGGCAGACCATGCCTGAGACCTACACACACTATAACACGATCTCCTCAAGGTGGGGTCCGCGCCTCTCTAACTGTCAGGCTCCAGCCTGGTCCGCCCCGCCTTCTCTTCCCTTCTTTACTCTGGTAAGTAGGCAAAGACTCTCGGTGCCTGCGTTCTGGGCACTGCCGGCCACTCCTTGCCACAACAGCCCTGCCCTTCCAGAGCTCCACACGGTTTCTCTCCCCTTACTACATTTGGCCAGACTGAAGAGAGGGAGCAAGGCTGGGGTTTGAACCTACAGCTGGGTACCTCGAGTGCTGCCTTCCTGTCGAGGCCCAGGTACTTGACCACTAGCCCGCCTCCCTTTTCCAGGACAGCACTTCCGCTGTATCCACCTGCTCCCACAGACCTGTCCCTCCGTACCCTTCAGCCCCCACCTCCCCTCCACTCTGCAGGAAGCTCTTTCCACTTCCTGAGTGCTGGGCCTCTCTCCCTGAGGCCCTGCGCCCCAGCTTTGACCAGTCAATGCTCTTTAAATACTTAACAAATGAGTCCCCTGGGATGGAGCAGAGGGCCTGACTCTCGCTTTTCCAATCTGGAAAGCTCTCTCCAGCAAGACAAAGACCTCACATTACTCAAGGATATAAATCGACAGTTTCAAAGGCTTAATCCTCCCTCACTCGCTGCAAACCCATACATGCACTGAAATAAATACATTTCTTTTTTTAGGAGGAAAAAGAAGGCATTTCATGGCATCATAAACATTGCACTTTATTTTTCATCTCACGAAGCCTGTCTGGGTTTGGATACGCTCGGGAGAACTCAGAAGCCAACACGCACAAGAAAAATCACGTCACTGCCACCACTGAGGCGCATAGAGGGAGCAGGCGCGGCTCTCGGCGTCCATCTGTGTGTGTCCAGTGGTCATCAGTCACTCCTGGAATGGACCTGTGTGGGTGAAGCGCCACTGTAGTCCTCGGTAAATGGCAAAGAAATCTGGTGAGAGAGAGGCTGTGAGGGCAGAGGGGGATGTAAGTGATGCGCAGTTAAGAAAGCTAGGACATTTCCAGGGTCTTTAAACCTGAAGAGCCCCAGCTTCCGAGTGCTGGCCAGGCTCCAGGTCGGCTTGTCCTTTCTGGGTCCATCAGTACTTGCTCAACTCAGCCAGTCTCTCTGAGTACAATACATGCCTCCTTTCCTCTTCTGCCCTGAGCTAGAGAAGGGTGTGAGGTCCAGCCCTGGTCCCTCATTATTTGAAAGTGGCCAGATTTAGCTTTACAATTTGATGCAGATGAGAGAGAGAGAGCAAGACTGGTAGGCAGAAGGTCTGGACTATCAGCCGCCTCCTGAGCAGGCATTGGGCCCTTCACTCTCCTGTCTCTCTGATGAGATGGTCTATGGGAGCGGTCCTTGAAAACTGTAAAGAACTTGGCAAAGGCGAATGTTTCAGAGATCTCACTGTGTGTTTACTATGCTGAGAGGCATGAGATGATAGTTGAGGCTGGTCCTCTTTGGAAGATTGAGTTGCATGAAAGCAGGACCCTGCTCTGATGGGATGAAGGCCCCTCTATGGAGTCACACTATTCCAAGAGAGCTGGAAACAAATGTCTAATCACCACAGGTGGGCAACGACCACAGACCTAAGTACAGACACAACCAAAGTCCACCTTGGTAAACCAGCGAGTTTTATTGAGATTACTTACAAAGTAGAAATGACTCAAAGACACTTGTATCACCACAGTAAGACTGACAGCTTGTGACAGCCGGGAACAAGGGATTCACTGCCCAACCTACAGGCAGCTCAAGAGATTGGAGAATGTCCTTTCCAGGTGGCTCTGATGTTCTGAGCCTCCTTTAGGTAGTTCATCTGATCTCTGCTTCTTCCAGGAAGTATGGACAGTCTGACACTATCTCTTGGCAGGCCTTACAGTTTATATATGCTTGGGGAGGAAGTTTCTAGAGAAGCTGCTCAGTTTCAGGAACTTCCTGGAGCCTTTGAGTTTGACAAGTTTCCCTGAAGAATGTACTGTTTTGCCTCCCTTCAGAACACTTCGTGTCTCATAAATGGACAGTTTTGTCTTGGTGAAAATGAGTAGACAATACCCGTGGTAGTTTAAATGAGAAATTTACCCTGTTAGCTGGTGTATCTGAACACTTAGTTCACAGCGAGTTTGCTGTTTGGAGAGGTCTGGGTAGTATACTCTTCCTGGCCGAGGTATGTCATTAGTAACAGGCTTTGAGATTTACAGCAGTCGTTCTCACCTGTGGGTCTTGACTCCTTTGGGGTCAAACGACCCCATCACAGGGGTCACATATCAGAAATCCTTCATATGAGATATTTACATTACAATTCACAACAGTAGCAAAATCACAGTTATGAAGTAGCAATGAAATAATTTTATGGTTAGGGTCACCACAGCATGAGCACTGTATTAAAGAGTCACAGCACCACTGCTGTAGAGCTTCACCCTGCTTTCATCTCTCTCTCTCTCTCTCAGCTTCCTCCTCCTGCCACCATGTCTGCTGCCTGCTGTCATGCCTCCCCCTCTCATGGACTCTCATCACATGTCACGGTGATTATCACAGCAACAGGAAAGTAATCGGTACGGCAAGCTGTAAGAGAACACCAGAAAGCTGCCCTCCCCTCACCCATTGTGCTCATTAGCTTTTTGTCGACTTGCCACAGGTAGGGTCACCTGAGGAGAAAGAACCTCAGTTGAGAAAACACCTCTATCTGATTGCCCTGCATGTGAGTCTGTGTGTATTCTTGATTGATGGTTGCTGTGGGAGGGCCAGGCCACTGTGATCAGCATCACCCTTGCGCCAAGGTGGCGCTGTGTTGTGTACAGAAGCAAGCTGGGCGAATGCAGAGCAAGCTAGTGAGTGGCATCTTCCCTGGTCTCTGCTTCCTGTTCCCACCTCCAGGTTCCTGCTTGAGTCTCTCTCTTCCTTGGTCTCCTTTGGTGATAGTCTGTGATTGGGATGTGAAAGCTAAATAAGCCCTTTTCTTCCCAAGTTGCTTTTGGTCACACCAACAGAAAGCAAACTAGGACAGACCCACGCTGGAACACAGTGAGTACATGGGTATCAATAAGCCAGGAAGAGACCCTTGTCAGGGACACATTGATCCTGGACATTCAGACTCCAGAACTGCGAATAGTGTTGTTGTTGGTGATGGTGGTGATGGTGATGGTGATGGTGATGGTGATAGTGATGGTGGTGGTGATGGTGATGGTGATTGTGGTGGTGATGGTGGTGGTGATTGTGGTGGTGATGGTGGTGGTGATGGTGATGGTGGTGATGGTGGTGGTGGTAATGGTGTTTTGTTGTGACAGGTTAAGCAAACAGAAGGAAGCATGCCAGCTCCCCTTTAGACTGTCAGGGATACACACACACCATGAGGAAGGGAAAGTCTCCCCGACAGACCTTCAGAAACCTACGTCCCGGTGTCCCTGGTGGTGGCTCCCTTGAGGTTCTGTGTGTCCTAATCCCATGTTTTTATAAGGACCACAGTCGGATGGACAGCGAGCCACCCTAAGGGCCCCTTTGTAAGTTCCTGTCTCCAAGTACAGTCTCGTTTGAGGCACTGGTCCTCAAGGATCGGCCCATGAACACCAGGGGAGAGGTAAGTTCCCACAGCAGTGGTCGGGCATGGCTTCCTCAGAGGGAAGGTCGTTGAGATTGGTCTCTCCCATACGTACTGCTGTTGGTCACTCAAATTCCTCTAGCCACTCGGCGATGCTGTCTCCTCAATGGTGTGCAGGCCTCATGACTCACGATTTCCACCACAGAATTGCCCAGTGCACACCAGAATGCTTGTAGCAGCACTGCACACAGTGGGACAGCCTCGGCCCGGAAGCCACTCAGACACTTATGAGGAGTCACGCGGCTAAACAGCGTGCAATGTGTTTATATGGTGGAATGTCACCCCTAGTGACTGCACGTAGCACCCTGGAGGAAACTCACAAGCACAAGATTGAACCAAAGAGGCTGGACCGAGAAGAGCAAAGGTGCTGACTCCGCCCTCACGGAACGTACAAACAGGCAGTGCTGAGGAAGGCACAGTACCAGCAGTCCACACAGCGTTTATGCCTCAAAGCGGGAGGAGCTATGCAGATGTATCCCATTTCTTCATCTGCAGACGGGTTCAACCCCTGCAAACTATGAAAGCTCCACTGTTTTATGAGGAGAAAATTTGGGGAAAACTCCTGGTATGGACTTCTGACCCCTGCACACATGCAACACAAATACATACGCAAATGAAAATGAAATATTTTATGTGTTTTACTGGGGCTAGTAAGATGGCTCAGTAGTGAAGAGCACATATTGCTCTCCCAGAGGCTCCCATTTCTATTCCCAGCACCCATGCTGGTGGCGCAAAACCATCTCTAACTGCAAGGCCCGAGGCTCTGGTGCCCTCTTCTGGCCTCCACGGACAATTGCACCCGCATGTACATATCCCTGTAAACACGCATAAATATGCTTTAAAATTTTTGAAATCTTTAAAAATGCTTTGGGGAGACATTGTGGGAAGACGGTGATTCTTGTAGAGGGAAATACCTTCTGTGATGGTTTGAGTGAGAACGGCTCCATAAGCTCGTGTGTTTGGATGCTTGGTCCCCGGTGGGTAGAACCGTTTGGAAAGGACTAGGAGGTGTGGCCTCGTCAGTGGAGGTGTGGCCCTGCGGGTGGACTTGGAGGTTTTAAAAGTGTGTGCCATTCCTAGTCAGCTCTCCCTGCCTCGTACTTGTGAACCAAAGTGTGAGCTCTCAGCCATGCCGCCGTGCCTTCGCTCCACCATCATGGACCCTAACCTTCTGTAACCCCAACTAAATTGCCTCTTTCATAAGTTGCCTTGGTCATGCTGTTTTGTAACAATAGCACAGTAACTAAGACAACTTCATAAGCGGATTTTAAGTAAAAACCTGTTTCCTCCCTCTTTTATCCCCAACATCCTAGTGCCAATTTATGCTCAACTCAGCACCCGGGACCTGACCTGAGCTCTCCCAGTGCCTGCCCATCATGAAGTACGCTGCGCTTCCCCTGACTGCCGGGCTGCAAAGGCTGGTGCGTCAAGGCATCTGGTCCCCCAGAAGCCTCACCTGCCTGGCTTGCTCGCCCTTGGCAGAGCCCTTAGCTGGAGCAGGCCTGTGAACAGAATCACATTCCTAGTCCCGTCAGGAGGCAGATGGCATGCTTCCGCGCCGCCCCCCTCTGCCCTCCTTTATAATTCCTGGGACTCGGGCTGACACCTGGCCCCTGACCCTGAGCCTCAGAAGAAAGCATGCTCTCCACTGACCCAGATTCTGTGTCTTTGACTGTGAATAAAGACGTTAGACTTATGCCCCCCAGAGACTGAAGCTTTGCAAGATGCCTGCTCACATCAGATGAGGGAGAAAGAGAACAGGTCTGCTCAGGGTCTGAGGTCATTCTTTGTGGGAAGAATGCTGGCCGAGGCACTGCAGAGAGATGCTGTTCCCCTGGGCAGCCTGGGGAAGAGTGCGTCCTGCTCAGAGTTTCAAGGTGCCTCTTCTGTTTCCTTTAAAAGCCTTACAGAGGTGCAATTTACCTACCATAAAATTCACCTTTCTCGGGGCACAATTCCCTGATCATTGGTTTATTGCAGAGCTGTGCAGCCAGCAGCACAATCCAATCTTAGAGCTTGCCCATCCCTCCCTAAGTGGGCGGCTGTGCCCATCAGCGCTCACCTCATTGTTCCTGAAATCCACCCCAAGCTCCACTAACCACACGTCCTGCCTCTGCATGCCTGTTCTGATCTATCCTGCAAATGGTATCGGACAGCAAGCGAGGCTTTCTGGGCGGCTTCTTTCACTAAGCACAATGTGTTTGAAGCTCGTGTGCCAGGATTTACACCAGGACTTAGGGCCATTTCATTGTCACGTAGGGCTCTTCCATTGTTTGGATATATCACTTTTGGATTACTCCTAACCCAGGTGACGGGCCCTTGGGTTGTTTCCACACTTTCAGTTATTCTGAATCCTACCCGCATGAACACATGCATACAGGCTCTTCTATAGACAGTACATTTTCTAACCTTTCTATAGATAGTGTATTTTTATCTCTCTAGAGTGGATACACAGGCATGGAATGCTAGATCATGTGGACTCTCCCCAGCATTGTGAAGAACTTCCATATTGTATTTCCAAAGCGTCCTCATCTGTCATGCTGCATTATTATCGGCACTTACCATTGTCTGAGTCTTTGTTTCTAGCCACCAAAGTGGGTGGGAACTAGTATCTTCATGGGTTTTTTATTTCCCAGAAGCTATGTGTTTATTGTACTTTTCTAGGGAGACCTATTTGCTAAATAATATATTAACAAGAATGACACCTGACCCCCACACACAAAAAAGCAAACATGACTCTATAAAAGACCTAGACTGCAGTCTTAACTCTGCCTTTCACTGGATTGGTCTTATACAACTATACACACCAACATTCTGCATATCTTTTTAAATTTAATTTTATTTATATATTTATTTATTACAACTTATTCACTTTATATGCCCACTGTGGCCCCTGCCTTTGTCTGCTCCAAGTCCCACCCACCCTCCCTCTTCTTCCTCTATGCCCTTTCCCTGATAGGGGAGGTCCTCCTCCCCTTCCCTCTGACCCTAGCCTATCAGGTGTCATCAGGTCTCATCAGGTCTCATCAAGGCTGGCTGCATGTCCTCCTCTGTGGCCTGGTAAGACTGCACCCCCCCAGGGGAAGGTGGTCAGAGAGCCTGCCACTGAGTTCATGTCAGAGACAGCCCCTGTACCACTAACTAGGGAACCCACTTGGACACTGAACAGCCAATGGACTTCCTTTGATACACTGTGTATCTTAACTAAACTTCATTTCTGCTGTTACTACCTCCATTTTTTTAGATGAAGAAATGGAGCAAGACAAACTGGTAGGACCCCAGATCTGACACAAAGTTAGTGCTCCTCAATTCCCTCCTGTATTTCTGTAGCCAGATAAACTGTCAGCCTAAGTCCAATGAGTAAGTATTGGCCTTCCTGCTCAGAGAGAAGGGTGTCCTGGGACTCAGGAACCCAGGAACCACACAACTATGAAAGGAGAGGGTATACCAATGGAAGGGTATCCTGAGACACAGGAACCCAGGAAGCACACAGCTCTGAGGTGGGTCAGTGTCCCAGTGGAAGGGCACCCTGAGACACAGCAGCCCAGGAACCACACAGGCCTGAGAGAAAGCCTCCTCAGCAGAGGCCTTGCATCTCCCAGGGGAAGGATTCCCAGCTAAGCGGAGGAGCCCAGGAGCATCAGTCCAGATCCACTTCAATCCATTAATTCTTGGCTTCTTCCAATGAGAGAGTCACAGCAGGCAAGAAGTCTCATAAAAGAGATTCATTTGGGATGGGCCAGGATGTGGAGAGACAAATCCAGGGTTGGCTACCTGTGTTCACGGGAGAGGACAGCAGGGATGAGGATGGTGAGACTTCAAGTCCTGAGTTTGGGGAAGCTCAAGGATTAGAGGGTTTTCCTGCTCAGGGATTGGTGGCTTTTTATTCAGACTTTTCACTTAAAGTTAGCATAATCTAGGAAAGGTCCTATTGAGGGGTGACCTTTGTAACAGCTACAGACACTGGAAATGATGTTAAGACAGTTACAGAAGTCTCGGGGAGCAGCCTGGCTGTTGGAGCTCTTTAGGCAGGGGCCAGGACACTTTTCTGCCTTGAAATGTTTAACAAAGTTTACAAAGTATACAAAGTTTACACAGAAGGTCTACAGCAAGGAAGCCTTTCCCTGATGCTTGAGTTAACATGAAGAGACAACAATAAATGTTCCAGCCCTTAGTCACCCAGGACAGGACTCAGAGAAGGGGAGCTTCTCAGACACTGTCCTACCTGCTTTAGAGATTAGCTCACAGACTCTCCCTAACCAGCGGTGAAACTGCTCCACCATTGTTCTATTCCAAGAAGGCTGAGTTCAGAGAGGTCAGCCCCTTAGTCAAGTTCACTCAGCAAAGCTGACAATCAAATGAGACAGTCTGTTTCTGGAGCCTGGTTGGGATGCCTCTGCTCCAGAAATGGAGATGAACTAATGACTCTAAAGTAAAGGCCGAGCTATGCTCCTTCCATTCTCCCTCCATTATGATGAAAGAGATGCATCCTCCACTCGGCTGTTTTCCCATTCTATGACAGAGGCAGAACCAAGTCCCCTCCTCTCCCTGTTCTGCTGAAACAGAGGCACACAGCACTCCCATGCATAATCCATCCTCACCACTCTTCACCCTGAGAAAAGTAAGTCCTTTGCCATTCTCAGAACAAACCACAATTACCAGGAATCAGGGCCTGGCTGGAGCTGCTCTCTGGCTGGCTGGCCATAAGGCCCTAGCAGCTGCTCACCGCTGCTGGGCCTGGGAACTGAGAGACACTGCTAAGATGAAACATGCCGCCTAGAAAGATCCCCAGGCGTCCCATGAGCCCATTCGAGATGGAGAAACAGCCCTAAGAGCCATGCTCACTGTGGCTTCTCCAGCCCTTCTCAGCGCACCTCACTGACCCCTGGGCACCCTGGGGAAGCCCTGGCTCCTGAGAAGCATACTCTGACAGCCTCTGGCCTCACCCAGAGCTCAGCAGACACCAACTGCATGCTCACACCCAGGCTGTTCCTCCCAGAATTCCTCCGTTTTTATGCCAGGAGGCTTCTCCTTTCCAGGGTCTCAGCAGCTGAGAGCAAAGTTCTAAAACGGTGTGCATGCTTGCTACAAGCAGGCGTGGGCCACATTTCACCCAAGCCCTTGCCACTCCCTTTACTCATGCCCATCTGTGTCCCTCATCCCCTCCACTGGCCCAGCTACTAGGGGTGTGACATTGGGAGGCTTAGCTTGTGTGTCATTGCTCCTTGGGAGCAATGACTCCATGAAACACTCCACAAGAGAGCGTGGGGGAAACATTACAAGTCCAAGAGCTCTCGGAGGAAGACCCTGAGATGTCACGTGGTGCATTTAAATTCTCAGAATCGCAGAAGCTGGAGGCCCGAGAGATGGCTCTGAAGTCAAGGGTACTTGTTGCTCTTGCAAAGGACCTGAGCTAAGTTCCCCACACCCACGTGGTCACAGGTCACCACACTTCATAACTCCAGTGCCAGGGGACCTGATACCCTCCCTCTTCTGTCTGGCCTCTTTAGGCGACAGCCCACAAGTGCTACACAGACACAGATGTAGGCAAAACACTCAAACACATCAATGAATACTAATTTATCCAGCATTACCCAAATGTATTGGCTTATAAAAGTCCTGCTTTCAAGTATTCTCCATAAATTTAGTATTACCAGGAACATATGCCAGAAAAAAAGCTGCCCTGAACACAGATTCCAATGACCACTGTCAAAGGCCAGTGGGGCCCGGGAATCTGCATTCTATTGCACTGTCCTACCTTTCTAGGAGATGCTGCTCTGGAGGCAATGGTATCTCACAGCATTGCCAGCGCAGGAGACCCACTGTCACCATCTCCCCTGGTGCTGTTTCCAGAGTTCATGCCCTGATGCTGTTTAAGATGTTCTGCGTGTACACGGGGCTGTAGAGCACAAAGCCGGAGTCTTGGCAGCTCAGCAGACATGCTTCACAGTTTTAAAGCCTCGTGAGGAGCCCCTTCCTAGTTCAGGTGGCTGTCCTTTCAGTGTCTCCTCATGATAGTGTTTGTGCAAAAGACCCATCTTCTCAGTCACTCTCCACCTCACTTGGGGGACAGGATCTTCCATCGAATCCAGAGCTTATCGGGTTTGCTAGGCTAATCAGACCATCAAGCTCCAGAGACCTTCCCGTCTCACCTGCCCCAAGCACTCGATGTGCACCCCCACACGTGCTTTGTTTACATGTGTGCTGAGGACATGAACTCAGGTCCTCATGAATGCATGGAAAACCACTTCACCGACAAAGCCATCTCCCCAGCCCCATGGGACCTCCTTCCTGAGGGCATAGACCCATTCTAAGGGGTCTACTTCATAACCTAATCTCCACCCCCAAAAGCCTCACTTCTTGATGCTACTATCTTGGGCTTGAGATTTCAGCACATACCATTGCATTCCACCCTCAGACTCCCAAACTCTGTGTTCTCATTATGTGAAAAATATCACATCCTAGCAAACTTAAAAGTTTGCACCCTTTTCAGCACCAATTAAAAGAACTGAAGTTTTAAGTGTTGTCTGATTATCATCTAAGTCAGATACAAGTAAAACTCAAGTGAGCCTATGAGCTCAAACAAGGTCTGTGTTTCCAAAGCATAATGGTGGTTCAGGTAAGATGAAGATTCCTGCTCTAAAAAGGAGAAGCATCAAAGGACAGATAGCTGGGTGCAATGGCATGTGTAGGAGAGTTGTCTGAGTCAGAGCTTCAAAGCCAGCAGAGGCAGTCCAGTGATCCAGCTACATAGATGATAATGATTGATTGAGTCATATAATCAGTAGATTGATTGTAGATGATAGATGGTGTGCAGGTAGATAGATGAGACAGAGAGAGTGAGTGTTGCAGGTTTTTTTTTCTCCCATTCCTAAGTTCCTAAAATAATGACTCATGAAACTCAAAATATTATTTACAAATACCTAGGCCATGTAGCTAGGCTTTTCTCTGACTAGCTCATAACTTAATAACCCATTTATACTAATCTACATTCTGTCACATGGCTGGTTACCTATGCTCAGGTACCATGCATCTGTCCTTCTCATATCTTGCCAGCTGAATCTCCTGCACCTGGCTCAATCACAGAATCCTTTCTACCTGCCAGATGTTTCACTTCCTATGTCCTGCCTCAGCTATAGACCATAAGACTTATTATTGACAGATGAAGTTTCCATACAAACAGAAGATAGTCTGTCAATGACAGAGAGAAAGAGAAAGAAAGAAAGAAAGAAAGAAAGAAAGAAAGAAAGAAAGAAAGAAAGAAAGAAAGAAAGAAAGAAAGGGGTCTCAAGCAAATACAAAACCTCACAGCTTGAAATCATCTTCAGATCAATACTTTTTCCCCTGGGTCACTGGAGTGGAGGTCTTACACCCATACATAGTTATACAGGGTAGGTGCTGGTCTCCAAAGCTCCAAGTTGCTCTGTTCCTACATCTTTGCTGAATGTAGCCAAAGCTCACAACTCTTACAGCTTTGAGTGACAAGCCTGTGGCTCTTCTGGGCTAGAATCAATCACTATGCCTCTGCTGTCTTCAAGAGCCTAAGACAGGCTCTCTCCTGTGGCTCCACTGAGCAATGGCCTAGCAGAAACTCTAGTTCTATGCCTAGGTTTTTCTCCCACATCTTCCATCATGTTCTTAGACATCTAGGTGCAGGCAGCTGTGTGTCCAGGCCCCATGCACTATAGATATTCATGAATATGGATATTCATATGGATATGCTCAGTGTCGAAGCCAGACACCTGTGCCTCCCAGAGAGGGGACAACCATGGCCCACATCACACAGGAGCCCACAGGAGCTGCTGGAGCTGGAGTGACCAACAGCACCTGTGGCCCCTCCTCTGAAATGTTCTTGCAGTCCCTGGGTGTGTCCTTTTATTTATAGTTCCTGTCATATTTAACTCATTTATATGAAGCATAACACTTAATGCAAAGAGCTTTCTACAGTGAAATTACCCCTTTCTGCCTTTAATATCTCAAGAAACTGATGCATGAAAATCAAACTGATTTATTCATCTTTGCAATACTTTAGCTCACACAGCCTAACTCCAGGTTTTGAAATCTTAATCAATTTATTATAATTGCTGGCAACCACTAAGCTTATCAAACTATAAAACAGTCTGAACTTTTAGTTTGCTTTCTAACATTCCTTATGGAAAAGCATCTGACTGCAGCTAGCCATTTGCTCATCTTTTTTTTCCCCAAAAAACTTCAACTTTGGTGAGTTTATTTTGGTATATAAGCATAACAACTACACTCACTCGGCACTGTGCTAAGTGCTTTACATAAGCTTTCTTTTTTAAAACAGTATTTTTATTTATTCTTTGAAATTTTCATACATTTATACAATGTGTTTTGATGACATCCCTCTACCATTACCTTCCCCCATCTCTTCCTAGCACGCTGTACCCACCACCCGCCCAAGTCCATGTCTTGTTTTGTTGTTATTAATATCCCCTAAGTGTAATTAGTGGTGCCTGTGTTCACATGGGGCTGGGGCTGTCCACTGGGACATGACCCCAAAGGAGAGTGGCTCCCTCGTCTTCAGCATCCACAGGCTGCTGACAGAGTCTCTGCCAACCCTGACCCTGCTGGAGTTTTGCTTGATCTTGTACATAACCACAGTGCTGTGGTGTAGTACCACAGCATCTCCAGAACTCAGCATTTCACAGCCCTCCTCATTGTCAGCGCTTACATTTTTTCCATCCTCTTGTCCACCATGGTCCCTGAACCTTGGATGGAAGGAGACTGATGGATATGACTCATCCACAGTTGAGCGCTCACAGTTACCCACACTCAGTTATGAGTGTCTGCATTAGCCACTGCCCATGGCAGGAAGATTCTCTGATTGAAGTTGAGAGCAACGCAAGTCCTTGGGCATAACATTTAATATTAAGCAAAAATATTTGGAAGGCAGTTTGACAGCATGGCTATTTTAAATGACAACAACAGTGGGTTACTCTGAGGGCTCATAATCTCTCCAGTGATGGGCTTCTGGCCATGTTTACAACAATAGGCATGAAATCTCTACTGGGGAGCAAACCTAATATCCAGTCATGTGGCAGCAGGTTACCCCAAAACATGCCAATATGCACCAGTGGGTACATCTTGCCAGGCAGGTAGGATGTAGCATGCAGGGTCCAATGCTGTGGAAGACTGTTGTCTTCTGGCATGGTGTGAGTTAGCCAGCAGGTAGAGAGCTTCCTGGCAGTCAGCGTTTATTTCACCAAGTCCTGCATCCAAAGTAATATTTTCAGCAATAGGATCTTCTCACCAACTGATTGTAGGCAGTCGAGAGCAATAGCTGTAGCCTGTGTTGTTTGGGGTGCCTCCGGGGACTCAAGGGTATGGTCCCTAAACAACAGTCTCTGGCTTCTACTTAGATGACTGAATAATCAAACTTTTTATCACATGAGGAAACTGTCACAAACAACCCTCCTCCTCCTTTGCAGTTCATCCTGAGAGTTCCCAGTCTTTAGGCCTGGCTTCCTTTCAGGTTTATAATTCCATCTTTGAATCATTTGCCTCTTCTTGCATTGTACTATAAAAGCCAAGAGAAGCCAAACCTCTCCTTCAGTGCTTGCTTTGGTATTTTCTCAGCCAGATATCCATCCATTTGGGGCTCTTACAAGTTCTGCCTTCCATACGACACTATGATGCAAACACAACTAAGACTAGTTCCTAGTTCCTGGACCAGTAATAACAGGCTGGCTGTCCTCCCTGGTCAATAACAAGCTTGTTTTTATCTAAGGCCTCATCAGAATGACCCTTGCAACCTACTCTGATATCAATGTGTAGCCCAGAGTTCATGATCCAGAAACATGATTTCCTATGTTGCACTGACCAGAGGTAATGCTGGTGATAGATTGTCTGGACCACCTTTATGAAAGACCAAGTGCTTCAGAGTGAGAGGGAGATGGTTAGCATGGGATAATTTTTTCAGTAGTTCCCTATTGAAAGATTCAAGCTCGGTGCTCTCTTATTCTTTCTCTGTTGCCTCCATATCACCTTCAGCCATGAGATGAAGCAGCAAGAAAGCCCTTGCTAAATTCTGGCACCTTGTCACTGCACTTCCTATCCTCCAGAACTACAAGTTTCTTTTTTTTTATAAGCAACCCAGTCTCTGGTACTTTGTGATTGAAGCACAAAACCGACTAAGAACTGTCTGTGCTTCTACCAACATTCTTGATGCCTCAGATACCCTCTAAGATGCTTGTATAACCTCTGCAACTCTCCATTGTTTCCTTCCAAGTTCCTGTCGGAATCACCTCCACCTGTGGGCTTTCACAAGCATGCGGCCCACTGCTCCTCCAGCCTCTCCTGGGTGCTCTGATTGAGGACCAATTTTGTGCTGTTAGATATTTGTACGCAATCACCCACCTTTTGGTACTAATATCCTGTCATAATCCATTTGCTACAAAATGAACATAAGATCCTGGAAAAGCAAAGTCTGTGCTGCTCTCAGTGACCCCAGCGTCCCTTGCACCCAGGAGAGCTAGGCACATAACAAGCCTCTGCGTTGAAGTGAATGTTGTGTTCTGTACACTCCTCACCTGCTTACAGAATGGTTTGTTCTGTGCTCATATCATCTGTTGATTCTTGACCCAAGAAGATGGAGGTAGTGGCTACCATGCTCCCAAAGTATTTGAGGGCACAACTCAGGGCAGGAGGGTAGAAGACAGCCATGAGATGAAGCAGCAAGAAATGCTAATTCTTTTAAATTTTTTAATTTATTACAATTTTTCACTTTTTATCCCAGCTGTATCCCCCTCCCTCGTCCCCTCCTAATCCCACCCTCATCTCCTCCCTGCCACTCTCCAAGTCCACTAATAGAGGAGGTCCTCCTCCCCTTCCATCTGACCCTAGCCTGTGAGGTCTCATCAGGACTGCCTGCATTGTCCTCCTCTGTGGCCTGGTAAGGCTGTTCCCCCCTTAGGGGGAGGTGATCAAAGAGTCAGCCACTGAGTCCATGTCAGAGACAGCCCCTGAACCCCTTACTAGGGAAACCACTTGGAGACTGAGTTGCCATGGGCTACATCTGTGCAGGGGTTCTAGGTTATCTCCATGCATGGTCCTTGGTTAGAGTATCAGTCTCAGGAAAGATCCCTGTTCCCAGATTTTTTGGTTCTGTTGCTCTCCTTGTGGAGCTCCTGTCCCCTCCAGGTCTTTCTATCTCCCCCTTCTTTTATAAGATTCCCTGCACTCTGCCCAAAGTTTGGCCATAAGTCTCAGCATCTGCTTCGTTGTTTGGCTGAATGAGGAGAGACTATAACTTTGAATACATTTCTGGCCTTTGTAGTCAAACATGGCTGTAATGGAAGTTTTCCTTTTCTTTGTAAACTCGGTTATGTTATATAAATATGTTTTTGTTCTAATCCCAAGTATGGGATTTTAGTTGGGCTTTAGTTTTTCACAGCTGATAATTGTCTTGGATTGGACATGGCCTTTGACAGCTGGTACTGGCCTCCTGCTGCATGGAGAGGGGCGTGGTCTAGGGCTCTGGGGATAGAAATATGAGAGCCCAGAAAGAGAAAGTGTGGTGGTGGTCTGTGGGAGCAGCAGTTTGAAGAGATCAGAGACGGATGGTGTGGTGGTTTGGGGCAGTCAGCAGGAGAGAAGAGCTTCAGGTAGCAGTGGCTTGGAGGAGACTGCTGGCTGCATTTGCTGTTGACAGAGGTTGATATAGCCCTAAAAGAACCCATCGACCCTAAACAGCCAGAGAAATAAAGGGGCTGAGTGCCCTCTCTCCACTAACCCCTCTCCTACTAAGGATTGGGGGGTTGGAAGGGAGAGGCTTAAAGAACCCCAAATAAAACAGAATTTTAAAAGCTACACAGGGAGGGTCCAGCAGTGACTGCACTAACCTCCCTTACCCCAGATTCCTATCTGCGAGATAAGGACTTAAGACACTCCCCACAAAGTTTAAGGGGTAAAATGAAAGCTCAACTCAGTGCTTTGCACAGTAGCCACTCGTCTGATGCCAGCTGCTGTTATTAGAATCATAATTATGGTGACGGCTTCTCAGAACAGGTTAGCATCCTTGTGGGTGGTAAAGAACATCAACCCTCTGTCGCAGCTCCTGCCAGAGTGTGAGGTTCATTCCTTCCCTTTATGCAAAAAGACAAAGGCATGTTTGACTTGACCTCCCAGACTACTATGGGAAGGTGAAAATGGCTTCATTTTCATTTTTCTTCCTGGGGCTCTTTCGGCTGACACTAGCAACAGAGCTTTAAGCATCTGATATTGGCTTGTCCTGATTCATCACCCTGGCCTCCTCCTGTACACCCACCTTCACTCGCTGAGCTGCAGAGCTTGGCTCCAGATGGTCTCCCTCAGAACTCTGAGGCTCCCCAGGCTAGTAGAGAGTACCTGAGCAGCCTCTTGCTTACTTCAGGTCTTGCAAAGTTATTTCCTTCTCTGATTTGCCCTCTCATTTCCCCAACAATGCCAGCGCTGCAATGTCGCACGGAAATAGCCACTAGAGAAAGGCTTTTAAAACAGCAAATTGCATCAAGTGCAGGGCTGTGTGAGTTCCATCTTCAGAGAGGAATTTCCCTGTTTGGTTTGGCCATCCAGTGGAGCATTAGACAGCAGTTTAATCATTATTACCAGTGCTACACTGTGGCTCTCTGGAGAAGCACTAAACTGGAATGAAAAGGAACTGACATAATTAGTCTGACACAGTTCAATAGGGAACTATCACACCAAAGGTAATGAGCTCCAGTGATATGTTAATGTTATTGTAAGAAATTATGCCAGCGCAACAAAGTGGCTTTGGGTTGGTTGGGGGGAGGGATAAACTGCGAGTTTTCCCAGGCAGTAGACTAATAAGGAAAAAAACCTCAGAAAGGCTTGTAACAACCTCTTTCTTACGACCTCCAGGTATCTGTGCTCACTTGGAGCTGAGGACCTGTTACTCAGGGCGCAGAACGGGGCTGCGGCCACGTAGGCAATGCTGTCACCGTTATTACAGACAAGTGGCTGGATATTTGGTCAACTTGGGAAAATAAAAGGATCAAGAGAATTGCTCTGAGCACTGAAAATCAATGGAGAGATATTGGGGTTTTTTTTTAAGATTTATTTATTATTTATACAGTATTCTGCTTGCATGTGTGCTTTCATGCCAGAAGAGGGCAACATTATAGATGGTTGTGAGCCACCATGTGGTTTCTGGGAATTGAACTCAGGACCTTTGGAAGAGCAGCCAGTGCTCTTAACCCCTGAGCTATCTCTCCAGTCCAATGGAAGGATATTGTGACAGCAGTTCCTCACTGTAGTTCTTCAGCCCTGCACAGTTTAGGGCTTGGTGTCTGGTTTCCTCTGAGAAGCAGAAGGACACACTCAAAGAGCAAGGGCTCCAATGCCCGCTAGCAGTAACTCTCACCGAGGAGCTTAACCCCCACAGCCTCAGCCGTCAAGCTGAGGTTAATCCCTGCAGCTCCCAGCAGCTCTAGCAGAGGAGCAGTGAGACAGGCTAACACAGGGCTGGCCTCCTGTCCTTGCACTTGTCCAGCATCTGAGGACACTGCCAGGCACCAGACCCTTCCAATATTAACATCCAACCTCAAAAGAAGAAATATTTGCCCTTTTGGACCCAGACCATGCCAACATTTCCCAGGCCCCAAGAATCCACACTTGTCTTCGATGTTCATGGGAGGCCTGGTGAAGGCCAGCCCAAGACATAGCCCAAGAGGGGGCTTTGCCTGGTGCAATTATTTTAAAATTCTAAATTCTGAAAATAAGGACAAGGGAAAATGAATCAGCCTCATGAAAGGGCTTCTGGCAAACACCCTCCCTTTTCTCACTTCTCCCCTGCTTAAAAGTTACAAACAATAATGCTGGCAACCTTGGTCTTCAGAGCCATGAATTCCATCTGGGCTCAGCCCACCGTGGGTCTGTGACATTCAGAAATAAAACACTGTCTGTCTTGAATGAGTAGAGAGTCTTCCTTGCTATTAGTCCTCAAAGAACACAGCATTAACAACAACTTTCATAGCATTTTTTGTGTTGGACATTTAAGTAACCTGGAAATTAAGACATGCAGAAAGATGTCCTCAGGTGCTGTGCAAACAGTACCCCATTTTATGCAAGAGACATGAGCATCTGTGGGTTCTGGCGTCTGGGAGGGAGGCTCTGGCAGCAACCCCTGCTCCAGAATATAAATGAGTAGTGCACTGCCCATGATCGATCACTCGCTCGTCTATCCATTTACAATCCATTGCCTCATCCTCCCAAAGCAGTCTCTGTGTACCTCAGAGCAGCTGTGTTCTTTGCTCCATTTTATAGACAGGAAGGCTGAGGCACTGAAGATGGTGTCTTCCACCCACACCACCTGGCACAGCACAGGTGAGGCAGAACAAGCTTGAACTTTGATACCAATTCCTGGGATGTTTCCTACTGCAACCCCTACCCTCTCCACAGACCTCAGCACAGGGTGCAAAGCAAGCTTGGAGTGAACCATCCAAGCTGGGCCCCACAAGAGGGACTTTTGCTGGGCCATGGGCAGCTTGGGAATCAGCCTTTTGTGCTGCTATCTGAGAAGGCGGCCACCCTACTCTCCCCTGCCAATGCTCTAGCTGATGGAGCCAATCTCTGCAGTCCGCATGAGCAGCTCTTGCCTGAAGAGTTCAAGCACCCACAGTCAGCCAACAGCAGGCTAGAAGCTCTCCCAGTGTACGCTTCTGACTGGCCACCTAAGCAACACTTGTGAGACAGCTTGCGTGTCAGGCCCATGGCAGACCTGCTGAGCATGAGGGTCTAGGAGCGCAGGCCAGCGAGCACAGTTGCAGCCCTCCAGGGGACCTGATGCACGAGCAGTGTGGGAACCCTGCATCCAGGCCGTGCATAGCATAGGACACAGAGAAGGGGGTGAGATCTCGTTTGGACTCTCTTTTCTTTCTTGCCCCTTCCCCAGTCTCTCTGTACCTTCCACCCAGCCCTACCCTCCAGCCTGGTATGCCCACACCCTTCCCCTGGACTGCCCATTTAACTGAGCAGGTCTGGGATCCTGCCTTTCCTCCTGCTCATAGCCTGCTGCTCTCCAGCCATATGCCACCAGGACTTCCCCTCTTTTGGCAGAGGAACGGGCTTCTTCTCTATGCCAGGCTTTTCCCTGTCAGTAGAGACCATCAACAGACTCTTCCTGACTATTTGAGGGCAGAGCCATTCTTTGCACCAAAGAGCTTATTTTCTTCTGAAGACGTCATATTCTAGTCTGTGAGGGAAGTATGCATTCTTCCTGCTAGCACAGCTCTCCCCACACATGATAATGGCAGGCTCTTAGTCTATTAGAACATCTCTTGCCACCCCCGGCCCTTTTCACACCAAGAAGCCAATATGTGTCTGAAAGTACCTCTGAGTCACCCAGCCTGGCCTTGTTCCTCATTTTTTCTCCTGATGGAGGAGGGGTGCAGCTAGCCCAACTCTCTAATGCTCACTACATGAATGACAGAGCCAGGAAGGGCAGCAACAGGGCTGCCAATGCCACTTACCAGTGGAGTGCAGCCTTGATGTTCCAGGTCACATCAGCACCCACGGGGCAGGGCCTCAACGTCCCCTGTCCTTAGAGAGGACAGCAGGGGACAGGTTACCAGAGGATGCTGGGTTCTACATCCCTGAGCTTTTCTGCACTAGTCCTAAAGCATGTGGCATGCTGAGATCCATGGTCTGTCATTACTGTTCCTCTTCCCTAAGCCATGATACAGTAGCCCAGGTTCGGAGGAGGTGGATTTCAGCAGACCCCGCCCAGCAGTGCATAGAACTCCTGCTCAAGGCAGAGCTCACCCGTGGTTCATGTCACAAGGGCTTCCCTTCCCACCCTGATGGCCACAGCCCCAGGTGGAGCCAATGTCCTGTTAGCAGTCATGGGAAATCCCTGGGCATGCACTGATGCTGCTTGTTTGGAGAACAATGTCTTAGAGGAGGAAGATCAGTTCTGGGCCATCCTCTTCCCATTGTAGCCAGGAAAGTTTCAGCGCTAGGTCCTGTCCAGCAGTCAGCCAATCCCCTGAGTCACAAGGAACCCGTCCAGAGATTTTGTTCCCAAGAGGTTTTCCAGTGGCCACCAGCAGAGGGAACTCCCAGGAAGACCACCTCTGCTTTCTCCAAGCTGGATCAGAAGACAGGGTAGAACCAGCTCCTTCTCTTTAACCTCAGACCTTAGTCCACTCGGGTTGCAAATGACCAGACAATCTGACTTGAACTGTTTAAAAGAAATAAGTAGGCTTACATAACCAACATTTAGAAATGGTCTTGCTGAGGTGTGGCTGGATACAGGTGTTCCAAAATGCCCTGCCAACAAACGTATGCTAAGACTTCTATGTTCCAGGTAAGGCTGTTGGCATACAGGCTAAACTCTGACCTCACGAAGAGTAAGCCTGTGTCATATAAGATTACTGCCGACTGGTGCCAAATCCTTCCAGCTTCAAATCCATAAAGAACTCGGAGTCCCCACACCAACTCTGGCCAAAGGATGGGGAGGCTGTCATTGATTCAGCCTCTGATCTTATGATCCATTCAGACCTTTGAAGTGGGTAGGAGGACAGGAGGAGTTGAAGATGGGATTAACACCAAAAAATAACAAGCAATCTCCTCTCCTGTCTGCCTATCGGTCTCCTTGCTTGAGGAATGACTTCCTCCCCATGATGCAAATTCCTCTGAGCAGGCAGAAGTGGACTCTGCTTCCTTTTCAGATTTCATCTAGAGGCAAAATAATAACAAAGCTTATTCAGGCACACAGTGGGCAGTTCACCTGTTCATCTCCCACTCTTTGTCACCTCCTTTGTCCCTGTAAACGTGATGCGTGTCTAAAGCTGAGTGTACAACCAAATTCCTGTGCTGAAGCCCTGTCAGCCTGTGTGATGATGGTAGAGGTGGGGTCTTTGAAGGGTTACCGGGGTTAAATGATGTCATGACGGTCACACTCTTTCAGGAGAGACTTTAGGAAGGGTGAGCATCCTGTTATACCTAACAGGGACAAAGCGGAGGTCCTACGAGGACACAGCGAGAAGCACCCATCTGCAAGCCAGGAATAGAGCCCAGCACCCAGCCATGCTGAGCTCAATCTTAGACTCATGGCCTAAGACAGAGAGAACAAGTGACCAATGTTAGAGTCCCAGTATGCTGAATTCTTGTGGCAATCTGAGACAAATAGGGTACTGGGACAGACCTCAACTCTCCCTGTCCAAAACTCCTGAGACCATCCAAAAGGGCAACAGGATTCTGAGGAAAAGTGCAAGCTGCTCCAAGCAGCAAGGCAGGGAGAGAGTAGAGGCAGAAGAGAGGTAGGTGGTCCAGGCCTGTGTTCCCTCCACTGCAGGCTACTCTAGTAAAGAGCTCTGCCTGCTGACAGGAGGAGAAGCACCAGTCTTCAGCCTCCATTTTGCCCTGGACTTGCTATGCAGTGCAGGGAGTATGAATCTTCCTCTCTCTGAGCCTCAGTCTCCACACCCGTTAGGTGGGGATGTAGAACTAAACACATGCATGTTCCTGTCCTGTTTGCCTTCTCAAGCTGCTGACACAGCAACAGTAGACACCAGGTGGCGTCCATCCCTGTCCATCCCTCCTCTCCACTCGGGGTTCTCAGTGATGGAAGCGCCCCCATTGCAGGGAAAACAGCACCCATTTGTCCCCACAGATTCCCCAGCTTGGCCAGGGTCAAGCTGCTGATAGAATTTCCCATGCTTAGTCATACTTTTTTGAGTAAATATCATGGTAAAAAGACATGACATTTCCGGGGCCAGTCTTCAGCATTAATAAAAGATTCCAAGAACAGAGTGACCTTTTCACAAAGGATTTGTAAATGCCAAAAACTACATAAAACCTCTCTTTCTGAGGCAGACAGGATTGTCACAGCTCAGCATTTATTCTGCCACATTCAAGGCTGGCTCTGCCTCCTGCCAGGGCCTTGTAATACTGGTGAGCAGCTGAGGGCACGAAGCAGGGGAGGGAGGGAGGATAGGAAGAGGAGAAGGGGGAGAACAGGAGGAGGAAGAGAATGAAGTAAGGGGGAGGAGAAAGACAAAGGGGGAGAATGGGGTGGAGAAGGGGGTAGAGAAAAGAATGATGGGCAGAGTTTTTGGGGGGTGCACCTTGGAAATGGGGGGCAGGGCTCAGGGAAGTAGATACTTTACTGAGGACCACTCAGCCACTGACCAAGTTCCTGAGTACATGAACTAAATTTGTTCCAACCTGCAGCCTCACACAATGAAAAATAGCTTTGCATGCAGATGTGATATTGTAAGCTTAGAATATTGTGTGGTGTTTTGTTTTGTTGGTCCTATTGTTGTTTTGGTGACTTATTTGTAACTCCGTTATATAGTTTTTGAGTGTAAGCTTTGTAGATGACGATACTGTATTGGAATGTCAAAAGGCAAGACACAACTAATTTCCAACTCTTAGCCATGGCCACCACAGGGCCAGCTGTGTCGCCTCCTGCTGACCACAAAAAGATGGCTCCAGTGGCTGGTCCATGCATAGCAGCCCAAGCATCTTGCTAGCCTTTATGCACGCCAGGCAAACAGAAGCACAGGGTGAGGGCAGTCAGCACGACACGTGGGAAGGACACACATTCTGGGACCAGGATCCCCGAATTCCAGCTAGGCCAAGCCTGCATCTGCCTGAAGAGGAGCCTTGCTATCAAGACTAGAGGTGACACTATGGCATCACGGGCCAGAGACACATCAATAGCACATTCTCATTGGTGTACCATTCCATTCTTCTTTCTGGGACCCTCTGAGGCCCTTCTGCTTTTTGGGCTTCCTCAGTGGGCAGGCAAAGAGCTCAGAGGAGCTTTAGAAGTAGACCCTGCTCCTCAGCCCAGAGAGTTCAACACCTTCCCACTCTCCAAGGCAATTGCCAGGGACTCTGTGAAGGGGCTTTTTCACACGGAGTATGCCCTAGAAAGATGCTTCAATCCCTGATAGCTGCTGCTGTGAGGCCAGAGCTGGACATGACGCTCTGGGCTGCCCTGGGCTGGGTTCACTGTGCCATGATGCTTGACAGATCTTAGTTTTCTTTTTAAAAGGCCATGCATACTGGAGGACACAGTGTGTGCAGCAGTGATGTGAGGCAATTGTCCAGTTATCTAGGACAGAGTGTGTCTTATGGCCCGGCTTGGGCACCTGACTCACGGTTTTAGAACATGGTCTTCAAAGAGCTTTTAACTCAACTGTGACAAGCCATGGCTTTGGTAGGCCACACTATGTGCTAAGCAGTGGGGAGCTTCACACAGAGAAGGCCTTACCATCCCTCTGGGCCTCACAGTCTTGTACGATGAGTCCTTACTAAGAATTTGCTATCATGAAGCAAAAGACCAGAAAGGACAAGAGGTTTGTGGCATCACAGCTAAATGAAGACTGGATACTTCCTTCTTCACCCACTGCTCTGCTGCCCATCCCATGAGACATGAACTCTGAACCAGTTTCCGGTTGTCTGCAGATGGGTACGGATGTCAGCTGAGTCAGTGAG
The DNA here is from genome assembly GCA_010120015.1 of Rhombomys opimus. NCBI lineage: Eukaryota > Metazoa > Chordata > Mammalia > Rodentia > Muridae > Rhombomys > Rhombomys opimus. The sequence continues at coordinate 1,123,945 of REGO01000346.1, read as the reverse complement.
GCAGATGGTGACATCTCCCAGTCTTCCTTGACGGACAAGTGAGATTTGGCATGAGCTGAGGCATCCTGCCAAGTAACGATGGAGAGAAACCAGCAAATGCTCAGAGCATCAGGGAAGCAAAAGAGACACAGCCTGCTGACTCGGAGGGTACAGCTCGGACTGCGGAGGGGTGCTGGCCAGCGATGACCTCATGTGGCAAGAAAATGGGGTGACCTTGAGCCCCATCCATGGTGTATAAGATTGGGTGTCAAAACCCAAACCATACCCTTTGGAGTGAATCTGAGGAGACAGGACCAGGAAGGCAACAGAACAGACCAGCAAGGGTCAGTGTACAGAGGGCAGGAGCAAGCCGCGGGGATCAAACACCAGGGAAGGCCAGTAGAATAGCAACACTGGCAAGGATGAGAGGGGGTGCTGTGGTCAGCCAGCCCTCCCCAGGTTCTGGCTGCCCTTTGGGTAGGTTAGCTCCATGCAAGAGCCCAGTGTGGGACGGGCGGCTGAGGATCCTCCTCACAGAACAGGCTGGCAGAGGACGTGACAGCTCACATGACAGGCCAGTGGGCAGCCACACTGGGCTCGGATGCCGAGGCGTGCGGGTTTCATGCTCCCAGCTGCTCCTGCAGGGCCATCAGGGTGTCTCTGACTGTAAGGTCTGTGTGAGCTGTCAGCAGCCTGTGGCTGCCAAGAAAGCAATTGCCTCCTCTGACTCCATTAATAGGAGCTTAGTGTCGGGATCAATGTGGCTGAGAATCCCACTGCACTCTGCACTTGTCAGCCTGCATAGAGCTCCGGGCTGTGAGCAGCCCACACGGCCCAAATTCTTCCCTTGGGGACCCCCAAGGCCTGTCTATCTCCTTGGGAGGTGGTGAGCCCAGTGCTGAGCCTGTCCGGCCTGTCTCCTCTGAGAACGTCCCATGGCCAGTGGGTTTGGCTGGACTTAGTTGTGTTTCTCTTCTCCTAGATCAGCGGTTCTCAGCCTTCCTAACGCTGCAGCTCTTCGATACAATTCCTCATGCTGCGGTGACTCCCAACCATAAAATTGCTTTTGCTGCTACACCACAGCTGTAATTTGGCTGCGGTTCTGAATCACAACATAAATATCCGATATGCACAATATCATACATGGGACCCCAAAGGCTGAGAACCTCCGTCCTGAAGACCGCTTGCCTTCCTCCCTCTCCGGGGCGTTTCACCCGGCTCCTGCCTCCACCACTACGCCTCGTCTCTGCCTTCGCCTTCCTGCCTGTCTTCCAGGGCCTCCTGGGCTACCCGGGTTCACCTGACGTACTCATTCAACAGTCTCTGGTCTGGAGACCATTAGCTCAAAAAGTTTCTTGGCTGGGTATGGCAACACATATCTACAGTCCCCGCACCAGGGAAGCGACAGCAGGACAACTGTGAGCTCACGGCAAGCCTGGGTCACATGTTGAGCTCCAGGACAACACGTAACATATTTAGGGTAATGTAACTATTTGAAGTAAATGTGCGCCTCGTCCCTACAGGGCCATGATCACCAGCCGCCGTGGGAAGATCTCCCTTCCGGGCCCTGAAGCTCTAGTTCAAATAGTCAGACAGTCAGAGGATATATAGGTGGAAATTTAAATTAAGAGCCAGAGGGAAAACTATCACCCACATATGCACGTCCGTATGTGCAAATGCATACGTGTGTGAGTGCACGCTGCACGGGGAGCGAACAGCACACCCCGGCCCGCGTGCGTATGCTGCTGACGGGTCCTCTGTTCAGTCTGGCACGCTTTGCTTCCCGGGCCCTTTCCTTGGAGTCCACTCTCCAAAGTGTCAGGTCAGCGTTTTCCCAAGTCACTTACCAAATTGGATTCGCTGCGGACATGAGCCATTAAATAAATGCACCCCCCGCCTTGACTTACTGGAAGAAAACAAGAGATGTTTTCCTTTCTGGGAAGGTATCATTCTTAAGCATGGTAACATGCTAAGACGGAACTCCTGCAAGCTTCCTACGTAGCCAGTCCCAGAAAGGAAGCCATGTAGAGGCTGAGTCTCAGCTGTGCTGCTAAGCAGTTGGCAAGAGTTCACCCTGCCCGGAAAGGCTGAGAGTATGAGCAGCGGGCACTCCTGCACAGGAGAAGGGCAAGCCTGGCCCTGTGGTGGTTCCAATGACAATGGCCCTGTAGACTCAGGGTGGGCTGTTACTGGAGGTGTGGCCTTGCTGGAGTAGATGTGGCCTTCTTTGAAGAACTGTATCACAGGGTAGGTGGGCTTTGAGGTTTCAGAAATTCAACCAGGCTGGCTCTGTGTGTGTGTGTGTGTGTGTGTGTGTGTGTGTGTGTGTGTGTGTGTTGTGCTCATTTTTAAGCTCTATTTTATTTGGGGTATTTAAGTCTCTACCTCCTTTCTGCCAGCCCTTTAACCATAGGGAAGAGAGAGAAGGTTAATGAGGAGGGGGACGCAGACCCCTTTACCTCTGTTTAGGGTCAGTGGGCTCTACTGGGGCTATACCAGTCTCCATCAACAGGAAACGCAGTGAGCAGTCTCCTCTAACTGTCTCCTCCAAGCCTCTGTGCCATGAAGCGTCTCTCCCGTGTCTCTCCAAGTTGTCACACCATCTGTCTCTGGTCTCTTGTATTTAAATCTCTTGTATTCACTTTCTGGGCTCCTGTATTTAAATCCCTTAGGCTCCTAGACCATGCCCCTCTTCGTGTTCCATGAAGCAGGCTGTTACCAGCTGGCAAAGACCATGCCCTCCAGGAAGCAATTATCACTGTAGACAAACTAAAGCCCAAACTAAAACCCCACACTTGGGATTAAAACAAAAACATTTACATAACTTCCCTAACTGAGTTTTTAAAGAAACCAAAACTTCCATTATCTCGAGCTTATGCTCTCTCTCATCCTTTCTTTCTTCCTGCTTCCTTAGGACTCAGATGTAGAACTCTTAGCTACTTCTCCAGCACCATGTCTTCAAGCCACCGTGACAATAATGGACTAAACCTCTGAACTGTAAGCCAACCCCAATTAAATGCTTTCCTTTATAACAGTTGCTGTGGCCACGGCGTCTGTTTACCACAATGAAACCCTACATCTCTACACCATGAAGCCAAGAGACAGGGATACCAGGAAGCTGAGAAGCCAGGAGTGTGACAGTTGACACCAGCAGGTGTCAGACCTCAAGTTCACCTCACCTCGCACCCTGGGGGTTACACACGCGTCCATGTCTCCAGCCTTGTTGTGCCCTCATCACAGGCATGATGAGAATCCAAGCAACAGTGGCCATCCGCAGGAAGCTTAAGCTCAGAGGCGGCCTGTACAGTACTGACTCACACATATTTTAAGAGCCAAAAATAAGATAAAAGCCCAACTTTCTTGCCTCCAGGACTATGCCTTCTCTTCTGTGCCTCAGATGCACCTTTCATAGTCAGAACTCTTCATCACTCACGTGAGCAAGCTGAGGCTATGCAGTAGATGGAAGAGGATCTAGGACACTCCCCAGAGTCCATGGTTGAGTCACATGTGGACGTGTCATGAGTTCTTCTGAAAAGGGGTCACTGGACACATACACACTCGCTGTTTTCAGGCAGGGTATGCCACTCCAGTGATGACTCAATGCAACCGTGCTGCCTGCAATGAGCCTGCCAGAGAGTAGACACAGAGTAAAAAGGAGCTCAAGAGCCTCACCTCCACCACAGCAAACTACTGGCCACTGATAGACTCTGAGAAATGGAAAGCCACTGCCAGTGGTCCTGTAATCTCCCGTAAGACACCCAGACCCATGAGAAGTTCCAAACCATGCTCCCACAGACCACTAAACTCACTGGGTCACTAAACCAAACAAAAATACAGGAATATGGGAGAGGGACTCATAGCTAGGAAAGGAGGTTTGTATGGATGGGAGGAAGGGGAAGGAGAGTGGGAGCAAAAAAATCAAAATGTACTATATGCATGTATGAAAATGTGAAAGTACAAATTTAATAAATAAAAGGACACTGGCCACTTTTCCTTTCTGCACACAAAACAACAAAAATAAGGCAAAGGCTGCTTTCATGTCCCCCTCCAGTCCAGCAGCAGCAAGGACCTGTACTCACCGTCACGCTGTCAGTCAGAGCCCAGCTGCCACAGGGTGAGTCATTCGGCTTTGTGGAAAGCAGCCAGGCTTGGTGCTTCCACCTGTAATGGTTACACTTGGTGCCAACTTGACTGGGATCAGCTAAGAGAAAAGTCTGGGAAATGCTCTGTGAGGGAATTTTCTATAAGGGTCTGTGGAGGGAGGAAGACGTGTCCCCAGAGAGGACAGCACCTTCTGGTAGAAACCCAGATGGAAAGGAGCCTGAGCGGGAAACCACGCACTTCTGTGTGTGCTTTGCCTCTTGCTGGAGCGTGCAGCTGCACCACCGCTGCTTCAGCCCTTCTTCATTGGCATCGGAACTTAGCTTCCACACAGACCAAAGACTGAGGCTCCTTAGTAATCCTCCAGGCCTTTTGTGCCATATTGGAACTCCTGAGGCATCCGGCCTGTGCACTGAGGAGCAGCTGGGTTCCCAGACTTTCCAGCGTGAACACTGCCGTGGCTGGACTACTCAGCTCATATGCTGCAAACCAATCTAATAATATCCTTGGAGAGATATGTTCATTCTGTCCATTCTGCTCCTCTAGGGAACACCAGCAAACACACCGTCTTTTTGAGAACAACAGCTTCCCAACCTCCCCCCTCTACAGACAGGCAGCTTCCTGCTGCCCATCCATCAGACCACCCAGGAAGAGTCTCCTTCCCTCCTCCCCTCCTTCCCTCCCTCTCTCTTTCTCTCCCTCCTTCTTTTCCTCCCTCCCTCCCTCCATCACTCTCTCTCTCCCTCCTTCTCTCCCTTCCTCCATCCCTTTCTCCCTCCTTTCCTCCTTTCCTACTTCCCTCCTTCCATCCCTTTGGATGCCTTAAGCTCCCTCCCCTCCTCCAATCCAGTTTGCCAGAAACCTAAACAAGCCCAGTTCTGCGGACAAATCAGCTCAAGCAATTGTCAGACCAAATTGTCTTGTCAGTCACAGGGCCTTGGAGAATCACCTGAGCTGCTCACGGGAAGGAATGATTTGTAAGCTTTGAAGCCCAGAGGAAATGCCCATGGAGAGCTCGACACAGAGAACATCTCTGTTATCCCGGGAGAAACAGCCAACCCAGGCGAGGCTAATCCAGGAGGTGACAGGAACCACCTCCCTCCTCGGTGGCAGTGTTGCTGCTGGCCAGCTGCCGCCAGGTTAGTTGGGTGGCCGGTTCTTGTCCAGTGCACAGTCTAACCCTAGCTCTGGAAGCCACACAGACCTTCCTCTTGGGACCCTTCACCCCTCCCTCTTAAGTGTGGAATGACTTCATGTTGAATAGCATCATGTTGAAACTATGCTAATATATGATTACTATCAATAAGATATGATTACATAGTAAGTGATTACCCTCAAGTTAAAACTTCTCATAGAGGCCACAGAGATGGGCCAATGGGAAAAGATGCTAATTGTCAGAATCTGGCAGCCTGAGTTTGGTCCCAGGAGACCCTGTGAAAAGCCAGGTGTGGAGGCAAAGGCGGGAGAATGGGTGGGAAGCTCACGAGCCAGCTAGCCCCGAGTTCATCACACAGCAAGAAAAACAAGAGACCTTGCTTCAAAAACACTGTTGAGAGAACCCACCTCTTCTCTGACCTCCACAGATAATCATGAAATGTACGTGACCATCCACACCCAGACATCACACACATGCATAAATACACACACACACACACACACACACACACACACACACAGAGAGAGAGAGAGAGAGAGAGAGAGAGAGAGAGAGAGAGAGGAAAACAGCAATAAGAAACTTTAATTTTTCACATAGTTGTCTTGAGATTATGCACAGAAACAGCTCCAGGTGGCAAGCTTGGCCCTGTTGGAATATGCAATCCCTTTTGACAGATCTACACCTCAGAGCAGGGCTTTTAAAGGTGAGTCATTATACATATAATGTATATATTAATATGCTCTGAGATTTTAGCATTAAAGGTGGACTTTTTTTCTAAGTGCACTTTGCTATCAATTGGGAACCTCCCACTTAGCACTCAGTATTTCTATGCCACCTGCTATAGAAGAATTAAGAATATAAACCCAGTGCTGCAAAGCCTCCTAGTATGTTCCAAATGGGTTTCCATAACCGTGTGGGGTGGAGAAAGGGCTGGATATTTGTGGAATCTCGTGTCTTGTTGCCACTTCTTGTACCCAGAAATATTCCTTACCCTCTCCTCCATCCTTCCTTCTTCCCAGAGTAGTCCCTTGTATGAATCATTTTGTTTCTATTAAAAAAAAATACCCAGCCAAACCTTAGTGGCACACACCTTTAATCCTAGCACTTGGGAGGCAGAGGCAGGCGGATCTCTGAGTTTTAGGCCAGCCTGGTCCTGTTCAAGGACAGACAGAGCTGCACAAAATCATGTCTTGAAGAAAATAAACTAAAAACATTATCCAGGACTAGGTAATTAGAAAAGAAAAAGGTTTACTCCACTTGTAGTTTTGGGGACGGAAAGTGCAAGATAAGGCAGCCTCATCAGCTTACCATGCCAGATGACATCATCAGCCTGGAACCTGGTAGGTGACATCATCAGTTCCCAGCATGACAGATGACATCATCAGTTCAGGACATGGCAGATGTCATCATGGCATGATAGGAGGTGAGCAGGGTCTTTCCTTTTCCTAACAACAGCCTCTCAAGCAGACTAAGGCATCCCACGAGCTCTGAGGTGAGGAGGGTCTTTTCTTTTCCTAACAACAGCCTCTCAAACAGACTAAGGCATCCCACGAGCTTTATGCTAAGCTTCCAGTGGCCATGCTCCTGATGCACTACTCATCTCTCATTTGACCCCACCTCGTAAAAATCCACCATTTCTCACTTCTGTCACACGGGATATCAAGAATCCAGCACAGGAACCAGGGGATCAAACCACAGTCTCATCCTCTAGTGACTCAGTCTGTCTCCAAGGATTTCAAACAGCCTCCCCCATGTTACCCCCATGCCTCAGTCTTAGTGAGTCACAAGGCAGAGAGTGTGCCCAGGGGAGATTGGCCATGGTGAGTACATTTTTGCAACTTTTCTGTAAACCTGAAACCATTCAAAGTAAAACATCTATTTAGAAATAAAAGAGCCAGGAAAAGTGATGGTCCCCAAATCTCCACTCAGACGTTCCTATGGCCAGTTTCCTCACAACCACACTGCATCACAGCAGGTAATAATTCTTCCTACAGGAGAAAAGGCCACTCCTGCTAACACAAGTGTGACCTTGTCTTTTGTGAAGAAAGACTCCGACTCATACAAGAAACTCTCCATTCTGGTTGTGAGTGACACCATCTCAGAGGGCAGAGCCTCCGCTCAGACTCTGATGTTAGAGGTTCTGGTTTCAAATCTCACTCCCACCCCTCTCTCTCCCCCTCTCCTCTCTCTCTTTCTCTCTCTCTCCTTTCTCATCTATCTTTCTCTCTCACACATACTCACTCATACTCACAAATATGCTTTCTCACATGCACATTCACACATGATCAAGCATTCACCAACCCATAATGATGAAGGGCCAGTGCTCCAGTGCATCTTGCCACATTGTAACAATCAAGCTAACTTAACCCATCAACCCCACCCCACTCCCAAAATCCTTTGCTTTCATGCCTGTCACCCTCCGTATCCAAGGGTTTCACACCATGGTTCAACCAAGTGCAGACTGAAAACATTTTAAAATAAATTGTGTGTATTAGACTTGCAAGCTTTTTTCTTATTTTCTAATCTGCATGATGCAACCATTTATATAACATTGACATCATATTAGGTATTACAAGCAACATAATGGTGAGTTAAGATACATGCAAGAACACATGAAGGAATTTTCCAATACGATGTCATTTTATGAAAACAATGTCATAGACTGTGGTGTCCTCAGGTCGTCTAGGAGCCAGCCTTCTGGTGATACCAAGAATGGCTTGTATTTAGATTTAGACTAGTGTTACATGGTAGTGTATTCATGTATCGTTTGATATTATTTGAACACGGAGGCAACGGGACCCAGTGTCTTTGAGCCGACACAGAAGACCTTGTAAAGTAGGCCCTACAGCCGCCATTCACAGATTTGAAAGCTCGTTCAGAGAGAAAGGCCATTTGCAGAGGGAGACATTAATGTCAGTCAGCAGCAGAGCTAAGGCTTTATCCCCAGGCCTCTGTGTTTGCCCCAAGGTCACACCGTGAATAACATAGGCTGGCTTACACCAATGACTTAGCACTCTTTGCTGAATTGCGTTTCCAAATTACTATTAATATGTGAGCCAAAAATAATTCCAGAGTCGCAAACATTAAAAAAAAGAAACCTCTTAAGGAGAAAAGGCACCGAGAGAAACCAGTACGCTGATGGAGGCAGGGCCTGAGGCAGGAGCTGATGAAGCCAGAGGGAATCCTCCAGAGCTGCTGGGCTGACCCCAGACTGAGCACAGAGTACATGGTGTGGGTGGTCAGGCTTTCTATTGCTGTGGTGAAACAGCATGACTAAAAAGCGAGCTGGGGAGGGAAGGGGTTATTTGGCTTATGCTCACCTCCTCTTGTGACGAAGGAGAGGAGGTGAGGACAGGAACCTGGAGGCAGGAACTTGTGCAGAGAACACGGAGGGGTGCTGCCTACTGGCTCATTCCCATGGCTTGTCAGCCTGCTTTCTCATAGCAGCCAGGACCACAAACCTAGGGTTGGCACCGCCCACAACGGGCTTGGCCCTCCCCCATCAATCATCAGTTAAAATGCCTGCAAGCTTGTCTGCAGCTCCCAGCTGAGATTTGCTTCTCTAAGATGATTCGGCCTGTTCCAAGCTTACCTAAAACTATCTCAAGGGGCACAAGGCAAAGTCTAAACCCTGGGTACACAGGAGCATCGGGGAAGGTAGACAGCAAGATCACCTGCAGGAATGGCTGCTCAGACTCTGCGGAGAGCGCTCACGTTAGAAAATCCCACTTAATCCTCAAAACAATCTTATGAGATAGATTATTTTATTAGCTAGGATGTTTGCATTACAGTAACGTTTTAATAAAAACTGAGTATAAACACTAAAGGAACCTTACAACCAAGGTATTGCCTTAGGTTCCTGCTCTGAGCTCTCCCTCAGATCCCAACACAGATGAACTAAATAGTGGGCTCAGAAGACAGCTACTTTTGTAGGCAAGCAAATGCCTTTCTGGTCTAGAAGTGGCAAAAAAGACAAAGAGAAAAGATGGGGGGAGGGGGTTGCAGGTCTATTGGTTTCCAGCCAAGGGTCAGGGACAGGCAACTTAGGTCCTTTACTGTGCGACTGAAACAGCTGTGTGTGAGGAAGGGATTCTGATTCCAGCTTCTCCCTGGAATGTGTCCCCGTGTCAGGAGAAAGAGGTCAAAGCACACAGCAGTGTGCTCCTCCTGGGGCTGTGGCTGTGAGCAAGGTAGGCAGCCTGGAGGTGCAGCCTTCCAGCCGGAGCCTGGACAGACCATCCGAGAGCTAGGCTTTTCATCATCACCTTTCTTTCCCTCCTCAAAGAACCGACATCTCAACTTCTGAAAAGACAAAGTACTACAATAGGGGTCTCAAAGTTGGCTGTGGCAATGACTCTACAAGATGAATGTAAGGCAGAGGAGAAACAGGGCCTGAGCTTTGTCCCTGAGGGACACACTGCGTTGCCAGGTTGGGGTTCAGTGTATCATGGAACAAGAGGCAGAGTCTAAGAGGCTGGAGAGATGGCTCAGTGGTTAAGAGTCCTTGCTGCTCCTTCACAGGACCTGAGTTCAGTTCTCATTACCAACATCAAGCAATTCACACCACCTGTGACTCCAGCTCCAGGAGGATCACACACACACACACACACACACACACACACACACACACACCCCACAAGTAAATCATAATTTAAAAAGGTTGAGTCCAAAGAGAGATCCTTAGGTTATTGGGGAATGCTGGTCTCTGACAGTGAATTTTTTTGGGAGAATAAATTGATAAGAAACCTGAACCTAGCTGGGAGTGGTGGCACACACCTGTAACCCCAGCACTAGGGAGGCAGAGGCAGGTGGATCTCTGTGAGTTTGAGGCCAGCCTGGGCTACAAAGAGAGTCCAGGACAGCCAGGGCTACTGTGTCTCAAAAAACCAAAAATAATAATAAGATAAAATAAAGAAACCTGAACTTAAACCTGCCTGACCTTTGGTCTGCTCTGTGGCTCCTTGTTTGGCAATGTAATCTTCCATTTCACTATGTCTTATTTAAACAAAAGAACATAAAAGAGAGAAGTTGTTTTTAAATTCGGTAGAAAAATAAAAGCAGATCATGTATAAACAATACAATGATTAAAGTTTCTCATCATAAAAGAGCACAAAAGACAGTGAAGTCTTTCTGTCGTGAACTAAGAACTCATCAGAAGCCTGGAATTACGTTCCCAGCTAAACTATCACTCGAGATGAAAGTGAAATCAAGACTTTTTCAGACATTAAACACCTGGTTATCATAACCAGAGAAACCAATTGAAAAAACAAGCAAAGAATATACTTTGGTGAGAACAGTGAAACCAGATGTAAAACCTGTAAGAAGCAAAGTGAAACTCAGAAAATAATAGACTGTTTACAAATTAAATTATCTAACTAATGCTATTTTATGGGCCATCAAGATGACTCAGCTAATAAGGGCCCTGACTGCCAAACCCAACAACTAATTTGATCTCTGGGACCCATGGTGAAGCAGAAATCTTACTGCCACAAATTGTCTCTGACCTCCACACATACCATGCCACACACACGTGTGCATGGCCGCATATGCACGCACACACATACTAAATGTAATTTAAAATTTTAATGGCTACTATATAATTATTACATTGTAATACCATCTAGAATTCAGCCTAAGAACAAGGAGAAAGCTGTGAGAGTTTAGCTATCGTGTGCTGTTTATCTGCAGACTAGAAATAAAGCCTAACCTTTGACTTTGCCACTAGCACTGACATGCAAAGAGGAGTGCTGAAAATGTGAAGCTTTCTAATAAAGCCAGAAGACTCTAGTCGGTCATTTCTAAGTCAGCAACACTGGAAAAAAATTGAATAAAAGTAAATTTTGTTATTCTAACAACAACTTAAAGACTTGAACGATAGAACTAAAGCAAACCACAAACTAGAACAGTCTTACGCGCTAGCAGCCGACACGGAATGTGAGTCTATCTAACCTTGTCTGTTACAGAACAGGCTATCAGATCAGATTTTTAAAAACCTAGCTGCATGGTGCTTGCATATGACAGAGAGAATTTGGAATAAAGAATCAGAAAAGGAAACATTCTAGGAATACTTTAGGGAAAATCTGGGAGCCAAAACATTAAGCAAAAGCTTTCATAAGGAGTCATTATTATACATACCGACAAGGGGAATACACGCCACCAAACATACATAATAATCATGACCTTCTATAAACTCAAATAGCCCGTATTGAATACGGGAAGCAAAAATTGGCAGGGTCACAGGGAGATATTGACAAATACCCAGTCATTCAGGAGAAGCTTAGTGCTCTTCCGGAGAAAGAGACCAAGCAACATGGCTGTGGATTAATTGAGGCACATAATTAAAAGACGGTGTAATAGATAAAGATGGAGCCTGCTTCAGCCAAGCACAGCATGTTCAGTCTTTTCAGGCACAAGAGGTGCGTTATCCAACTTGACTTGTGTCAGGTCGCAAATGCAGTGTCAACAAATTACAGAGGGTCTTTGTCACACGCAGTGTGCTCTCCAAGGAACTCAAGAATCGTAAGAGAATTCACACAATTCTTAATGTAGCTTAAGCTACATTTGAAAAAGAAAAGTACGGGGCTTAGGGAGATGGCTCAGCGGTTTAGAGCACTGGCTGCTCTTGCAGAAAAGCTGGGTTCAATTCCCAGCACCACATGGCAGCTCACAACTGTCTGTAATCCCAGTTCCAGGGGGTCTGACACCCTCACACAGACCTACATTCAGGAAAAACACCAATGTACATAAAACAAAAACAAATAATAAATTATAAAAAAGAAAAAGAAATGTACACACTTCAAAACGACATGTATTTTCAATGACACAAATGCACAATGAGCAGGCATTAAATATTTAAAGATAATGACAATGATTATACTTCATGTAAAATTTGTGGGGCATGATTAATACCACTCTCAGGGGAAATTCATCCTCCAATTTATTTGTTAAAACCTGGAAAATCTTTAAAATAAGTGAATTCTTTATTTAGCTCAAGAAGCTAGGTCAAAAAGTTTAAGAGATGGCCCACTGGCAAAGAACTCTTGGTGCTCTCGGACAGGACCTGAGTTCGGTTCCCAGCATCCACACTGGGAAGCCCACAGCTATCTGTAACTACAGCTCCAGGGCCCCGATGCCTTCTGGTCTCCACAAGCGCTGCACCCATGCTCACATGCAGATGTACATATAAAAATAAAACTAAATAATTAATAGAAAACTGAGAATGAAATGGAATATTTGAATAATCAGTAACATCAAGGAAACAAAGCGAGTAGTCAAAACTGTTCTACCCTTTCCCACCTTCAGATTATTAAAGGCGCAGGGTCCATGAAACCCTAGAAAAAGACAGCTACCCTGAATAAAATACAAATAGAATCTAATTTTCTATGACCTAATAGAATGGCTCACCAAAAACTCCAAGTGAACATTCTAGACAATGTATTTTTAGCATCTGCCCAGTCAAATCAGGAAAAAGACCAGAGTAGCCATACTTTGCAGCAATTTTCAAAATTTTCAGGAAGTCTAAACTAATGTGTAGAGAGTGAGGACCATAAAGGAAGAAATGAATAAAAAAAATTGTCATTACTTTTAAATGATAGGTTTTACTGCACAGAACATTTTTTCCTAGGTGGTCAATGTGTGAGTGAATGAGTGAATGAATGAATGAATGAAGTTCAGCTTGGTTCTGTTGGTTAAAGAACAAACAACACAGGGAAGTTTATGTTTCCTGGAGCTGAGTTAGGAGGTCACACAGGTGTGCCTCAGAGAAGCAGGGAAGGCCTTTTGGGGTTACCTCCATTTAAAACAGTGACAGCATTGTACCATGGGCATGTCACACGAACGCTGGTTTTCACACCTTGCACCCCAACTCATTGCATGGCAGTGAGTGGGTTTCTGGCTTCCCCACCCATTCAGCCAGCACCTCACTTGCCTCATCCTGGTCCCCACAGGGGAAAGTGCTGCATCCTGCATTGACGCAGGTTTCGCAGAGTGGGCATCAGGCCTCGGGGCTGAGACACCTGCTCTATTACGGGATCCCCACTTTCGTGCTTCCCACACACATGTCACTGCTGGTGCTCAGTCAGATGTGACAGCAAGCTGACAGCCTTCCTGTCTGAGAAGGTGGGAGGCAGAACTGTGCCTGGAGCCGTTTTCCTGCCTGACGATGGGCTGATTCCTTCCATAGCTGACAACCCTGATGCGCCAGTGCTTTCTGGCTGACTTCGACCCGTAGAAAGCTCTTTCTTTTTTGAGAGTGTGCCCAGTCCACAAGGCTACCATCCTTCCACCTTCTGTAGAGCAGCTGTCCACACTCCAAACCTGAGTCGGCCACCCTTCTGCTTCTGCCATCTTAACCGGGCATCTGGTGTTTCTGGAGGGCAGCTCCTGCGAACCTAAGCAGCCAAGTATGCAGGTGTACACACACACCCAGTGCTCTGGAGGCCGAGGCAGGGGATCATGAGTCCACCCTGGGGTGCCGAGTATGGCCTCGCCTCAATTATCCCTTTAATTGATCAGAACAACCTGAGCAAGTTTTCACACTGCTGCTTTTTGGCCATTAGTCCTTGGGGATGTCGCATCCCCCTTTCCCCAGCTTCCGTTTCCTCCGCTGTGCAGTGTTCAGAACACCTGCTTCCAGAGCTCATGGAATAATTAAATGGAGACAATCCCCATAATGTTCTTGGCACGGTGCCCGGGACACTCTGCATTCCCTGTAAAAGGCCATAAACCAGCATACGTCAGTGGTGTTCAGTAAAGACAGGCTGTGAGAGTGAATCCCAGAGGGCACGAAGCTTTCTGCAGCAAAAGGAGGGTTTGCCGGAGGAGAGAGCCCTGAACAGGCCCTGGGAGAACAAGTCTTCCATAAGGAAGAGGAAGGGGCCACACCATACACTGAGGGAGTGTGAGCATGTTGGTGCTAAGAGAGCAGAATGAGGGGAAAGCACATAACAGACAGAAGGACACCCACAGCTGAGACAGGCGACCGGAGGCCAGCGTGAGAGTCACTGCGCCATGCAGGTGGGCACACAGTGGGGCGTCTCCGGAGGAGCACAGGGCGTGCGTGACCTTGCTCTCTTGTGCTTCTCAGACCCCCCGCCCCCGCTTCCTTCTTAGGCTGCGTGATGTATAGACAACAGGAATAGACAACAGGAAATCCTATCGGGATCCACCAGACTGGGGACAGCCGCCTCACCCAGTCACAGCCTCGACATGTTTCCAGTCTTGGAGACAGGACAGCCATGTGGTGTTATACCAGCTTAATTCCGTGGGAACTACAGTCCCCAGAATTCCCTTCTCTGGGTTCTTTCAAGTTCAAGGTGACTCCAAGAGAAAGTGGCACAAGAGTAGGAGGCTGTGAAGAGGCATGACCCCTTCTCTCTGAAGGTCGGGCAAAAGTGCGGAGTGTCACAGCTCGCAGATAACGTCACATCCCCAGCTGCTGACTAGCCTCACTGCTGTGGGGTGCAGACAGGGCTGTAGCTCATCCAGATCTTGTCGGGTCTCCTGGGGCGGTTTTTTGTTGGTGCGCGTGTGTGGGTGCGGGTGTAGGTGTGTGTATGTAGGTATGTATGGAATAAACTTGTGTATGTTGTTCTGGTGCATACATATATGTGTGGGTGCTTGTACACATGTGTACACATGTGTTTGGAGGACAGGTGTGTTTCTCAATGGCTCTCCACCTTGTTTAATTTTGTTTTGAGGCAGGGTTTCTTATTGAACCTGATGCACACAGACAGCCTCCCGTCTCTGCCTCGCTGTGAGTAAGAATGCACACGTCACACCCAGCTTCCTGCTGAAGATCGGAACTCACCCTGAATAGCAGGGACTTCATGGACTGAACTGTCCTTCTACCCCTATTCTTTTAAGTCTTAGGCCATGTGTATGTTTATCTCCACATTACAAGATTTCCTCTCCACTCATGCCAAGAATAGAGACATTTTGATTCACAGACATCCTGCAGTCCTTGTGGAGCCCAGTCAACAGCAGCTCTAGGTGTGTGTGTGAGAGCACAGTTCCAGTATGAACACTGATTGGCATATTTGTTTATAATAAGACAACATGGAAATTTTTATTCCTTGACTAACTTTTTTTCATTACTTTCTTTTTTAAAGGCATTACATTTATGTGTGTATCTGTCTGTCACCTGTATTTCTGTTTGTCTGTGTATACGCCCATGTCATGGCACACATGTAAGGTCACATGATATCTTACAGGATTCAGATCTCTCCTTCCACTGTGGAGTTCCAGGGATTAAACTCAGGTCATCAGACTTGGCAGTAAGCACCTGTTTTTGCTCACTGCACCTTCTTGCCAGCCTGTTTTAAATGTGTGTGCCGATGGAGTCATAAGTCAGCCTCTGATTCATCGTATTTTCCAGCGTCTCCGGTATCCCTGCTTCCACTGGGGTTAACCGCATACGTGGAGCTGAAGGGGATGAGCAGTAGAACGTGACACTATTTCCCACCATTCAGAGGTCACAAATACAAATAAACTCACACGCAGAGGCAGTAAGACCTAATTAAAAAATTCAGGGAGTGATGAGTTTTAAGTATTTATTGCTGTTGTTTTTAATGTAATTTATTTACTTGTAGGCTTGCTTAATAAAATTTTTAGTGATGGCTGTGTTTAACAGTTGGATCAAACGACTCTGAAATTTAATAATGAACTCTCCAGAGCTGGTTTGAGCCAGCTTTGTGCTCCACAGGGTGATCTGTCTTTGTGATTCCAGTTTGTCTATTGTCTCCGAGCTCCTCCGGGATTCACACTGCTGGCCTGCAGTGACTTCAGACCCAGCACCAGGCACAGAAGCAGTGAGCCCTAAAGGACTTCCCAGCTCCATGGCCAAGTTTGGTCTAGTGCTTGCCACTTGTCCTCCTGTGGAACTCAGGGTTTCTGCTCCAGTGTGCCCATGCTGACTGACATAGAGACAGAGGGGTCTCTTGAAATTAAAGAAGGCGCTGGTCACCCCTGCAGTGAGCTCCGAGGGTCTATCCCAGTTCTCAGCCTGTAAGAGAAACTGAAACTCCAGTACTGGGGAGACAGAGACAATGGGACCATTAAGGTTTGTTAGGCATCTAGTCTAGCCAAAACAGTGAGCTCAAGGTTCAGGGAGTGGTCCCCTCAAAAGACACACACACACACACACACACACACACACACACACACACACACACAGGTTTGGTGGTGTTGAGAAACACCTTGCTTCATGCAGGAATGTAAACCAGCAAGCGCCCTACCCCCAGTCATGCATGTGGACATAGCACAGCGTGCTGGACCAGCTTTCAGCAGCCATCCCATGTAGCCACAGCATCAGAATCAGCTGAACCCTCTCTGCGAGTGGGCAGGTCATCTCTCCAGCTCTTCTAGCTCACACCTAAGAAAGCAGCTTAGCTGTTTAAGGCTGAGTTTGCACCAAGGCTTTTCTTTTCTACACATGATCCAAAATATCCAAATCTTTTCATTTACTAAGATTGTTTTACAAATACAACAAGGGAGGGACTAAGCTCATCCTGATTTGGAAGCAGGAAATGTGGCCAAATTCATACTTACAAACCTGGATGTCTAAGTTGCAGAAACTCAACTCAGTTCTGAATCCTTCCCTACTGAACCTCCCAAGAATGCTGAGCCATTCCAGAGTGGTTGTGTGCAAATTGCTGTGATAAAATGCTATGGCCAAGAGCAGCTTATAGAAGAAAGCATTTACTCTGGTTTTATGGTTCCAGGAGGATAAAAGTCCACCGTTACAGAGAGGTGTGGCTTCAAGCATCCGGCCTGGCAGCAGGAGAGATCACATCTTCCTCTGAAACAGGAAACAGAAAGACTGGATTGAAAGTGGAGAGGCTGTATACTTCCAAGGCCCACCCCCCAGAGGCACACTTCCTCCAGCAAGGCCAGATACCATACACCTCTCCAAACAGCAAGTGCCAAAAACCAAGCATCCAAATACATGAGCCTATGGGGACATCTCCCTTTCAGACCGCACAGACTGTGCTTAGGGTTTTGAACTCAAGACTCTAAAAGCATGGAAGCAAAGCCCATTAGCTGGATGTGGTCTGTAGCTGGAAGGTGACATTGTGTGGAGAAGGTGGAGGGGCTGGGGTTCCACTTGGTGACAGGGTTCTTGTCTAGCACACACCAGACCCTAGGCTCAATCACCACATTGCAAAAAAAAGACAGTGGAGGCACACCGCCCTCTGCACAGAGATGTGTCAGGCTAACCTTACTGCAGTGAGCAGGGCCCCTGCACTCTGAGAAGCTCCATTATCCAGACACAACTTGGCTCTCTCTGGACAAATAAGGCACCAGACATCTGGTCTCCTCAGCCCCTGGTGCCTGAAAGTGTTGGGGAAAGTCATAGATTTTGATCACCGAGCAGATGGTCTCTTCCCGGGTAAGGAACTTCAAAATCCTTCTCTCTAAGTGTCCTCTGGGGTGTCCAAGGTGAGGGCCTGGGTGTCATCCTGAAATCTGCCAACTCAAACCCTACCATCCGCCCAGATCTCCAATATGCCAATCAGACACCTGGCTACAAGGCCGTAGCCTTAGCTATGGCTAAGCTATCAGCCATAGCTCAGTTTCCAGGGCAAAGTGGGGAATGGGGTGCAAGAAAGAGTCGTGAGCTTTGCAGTCAGCCAAACAGGAGTCTACTTAGTAGAAGCAGCCTCCCTCTCTCTCTTTCTGTCTCTCTGTCTCTCTCTCATGTGTGTGTGTGTGTGTGTGTGTGTGTGTGTGTGTGTGTGCACGTGCATGTGTGCAATCACTCAGAGGCCTCAGTTTCTTCTTCAGCCATCAAATGGATCCTACTTTATTAAATTAATGCATTTATTTATTAATGCCTTTTAATTCAATGATGCATGAAAAGACCCCAGCACAGAACCGAGCCTAGAAAACATTCTGCATTCTCAGCTCTTAGTCTGTACACAGTGCTCAGCCGGAAAGCTCCCTCCAGCTTTGGGAAGTAAAGTGAGGCCGGGCAGACACTTTGTACCATGTTTTGGAGAAGGGAAACTGAGCCGGCCTTTCCCCAAGATGACACAGCGGTGAAGTCAGGACTGATGTAGCTGCTGGACATTCTTCACATTTTACCCTCCCAGATCCTGTCGCCTCCATCCTCCCTCAACCTTTCAGCAGCAAAGTGGTACGGCTTTTCCTGCTATTCTTCTGTAAGGAGTTTCCATGGAAAAAGAGCTTTATTCCCTGAAGGGCTGTCACACACACACACACACACACACACACACACACACACACACACACACACACACCAGGGAGCCTATCTGCACCACTGGAGCAGGAAAAATAAATCCTCTTGCAATCTGCTTCGATGCAGTCCAGAGACCAGGAAGCACCCCCTGCTCCAGCCCCCGCAGAGGCCATATGGGCCAGGACAAGGCAGGATTAAGTGTGCCTGCGTGAGGGGGTGGAAAAGCAGCTGCTCTCATGACCAAGGGCTCCTCTACCTGCTGCTGCAGATGGAGAGTCCCTGCCGATTGGCTGCCGGGGTGGCGGGGTGGGGGAACAGGACCATTCATCTCTGGTTCCTAATCAAGGGTGGAAGCCGGGGACCCATCATCCTCGTCAGCACCGTGGAGAGCTGCCGGCTCCCGGCTGAGCACACAGCTGAGCTCAGCCTGGCAGGAGGAAAGGGCGGGGCTGAAAGGGAATAAACAACGCAGATCCCCTTCTTTTTCCTGCCCGCTCACCTCCCACCCCCACTCTCCTCACCCACACGCCCTCTCCCTCCCTGTTTCCTCTCTTCAACCATTTCTGATGTCCCCTTCTGAGTGGAATGCAAGAACCCTCCCTTGGGCCCTCATTGGTACTTAGCTTCTTTGGGTCTGTGGATAGTACAGTCATCCTGTACTATAGGTCTAATATCTGATTACGAGTGAGGCTATACCGTGTGCGTCTTTTTGGGTCTGGGTCACCTCACTCGGATGATCTTCTCTACTTCCATCCATTTGGCTGCAAATTTCATGATTTCCTTGTTTTTGATGGCCGATAGTATTCCATTGTATAGGTGTACCACAGTTTCTTTATCCAGTCTTTGGCTGAGGGGTATCTGGAGTATTTCCAGCTTCTGGCTGTTATGAATGAAGCTGCTATAAACACAGGCAGGAAGAGAGAAAGGAAACTGATGTGGGGGCATCTCTGGGACAAGCTGGAGACCTGCCACAGGTTCTGGGAAAATTTGGGGGTGACTCCATCTGAGGCTTCTAGCAGCAGGGGATGTGGAGACTGATGGACCAGGCAGGACTTCCAGTGGAAGGAGGGGGACACCTATGAAATCTTCTACTCAAAAAGCCTGCCTACAAGATGTGCAGGAGTAATGATGGAGCAGAGGTTGAGGGAAGAGAAGAACAATGACTGGCCCAACCTGAGACCCCGCCTGTGGGAGAGAGCCAACCTCTGACACTATTAATGATGCTCTGCTGTGCTTGCAGACAGGGGCCTAGCATAGCTGTCTTCTGAGAGGCTTCACCCAGCAGCAGAACCAAACAGATGCTGAGCTCAGGGACTCTGGTAGAAGGTGCAGGGAAGGACAGAGGGGCCTGGAGGCGACAAGAACTCCACAAGAAAACCAACAGAATCAACTAACCGACCACCATGGGGCTCACAGAGACTGAAGCACCAAACAAAGAGCATGCATAGACTTGACCTATGCCCCCGACACGTATGTTGCTGATGGGCAGCTTGGTCTTCATTTGAGTCCTCTAGCGGGTGGAGCAGGGACGTTTCTGACATGGACTCTGTGGCCTGCTTGTGGATCACTTTCCTGTAGCTGGGCTGCCTTGTCTGGCCTCACTGGGGTGGGGGATGCACTTAGTGTTGATGTCTGGATGTGCTGAGCTGGGTTGGCACGTGGGAGTCTCCTCATGTCTGAGGAAAAGGGGGGAATATTGGAGTACTTTTGAAAACTTTCATTTACATTTCTTAATCCTCTTCTCCTTCTCCACCCCAATCCCTTCGGACACCCCAACACGGGATAGGAGAGAAAGATTAATGGGGAGAGGGGACAGAGTTCCCTTTAGCTACTTCCTGCTGGATAGGGTCCTGGGGTTCCTGAGGACAAGTCCAGTCCTTGTTTCAGGATATCTCCAACTTCTCCTCCAACTGTATCAACAGCAACCAGAAGCAGCAAAAGGAGCAGCAGCCTCTTCTTTCTCAAAGCTCTTTTCTCTTTCTGGGTCCTGGCCTTTATTCCCTCCCCAAGGTCCTCGGATTTAAACTGTCTGCAGCTGGCAAAGGGCCCCTCTCAGAGCCTGCACCAGGCAAATGGTTTGCTGCTTTGGACCATCTGAATCAGTTCCATTTCTCACACCTGGGACCAAAACAAAAAACATGTTTTTATCCACAATAGGGAAAGGGAGGGTAGAGTGGGAGGAGACTGAGATTGGGAAGTAAAGTGAATAAACAAATTAATGTTAAAAAAAAAAAAGAGCAGAGAGAGTGAAAGGGAGAGCAGAATGAAAGACAGAAACAGATAAGCAGATAGTTGTAGAGACTGGTTTAGAGAAGGCATACAGATGAGAGTGGGATAGAATTTAAATCTAGGCTAAACAGCACAAAAGCGAGCCAACACGCACCAAGGACTTTCTATGATCCAGAGACTGAGACGCCTGTGTCCTCTGCATGGTTGCCCTTCACAACTATCCACAGAGGGACACTGAAATCACCCTTCCAGCTCTCAGCAACAGAACTGGGCTTTGTCTCCTGAAACCACCCGCAGCTTTGGGCTGTGGACCCTGAAAACTCCGCCAGAATCCCACATACAACTGCTTCTCACCACTGATGCAATTTCTTTCTGAAAACTCAAGTTCACCTTCCTCTCCTCTGCAGTCCAGCAAGTCTTCAAAACGTCAGGGCTGTTCCTACCACAGGCTCATGGCACTTGCTACGCCTCCTGCCTGGAGCTCTATTCCCCATGTCTTCTTGGGGACGACTTGATGCAAGATCAAAAGAGGACGGCCTTGTGTGCGAGGTGTCAGTCACACACACACACACACACACACACACACACACAGACACACACGCCTCCCTACCTGAATACTTGCCTGTAGCTCTTTCTCATGAGCGTCCTGTTGCACATCATGAGGGTGGCTCTCCCTTCTTCATGCTTGTATTTCTGAATGAAAACACTTCATTAGCATATGTAAGCAAAGTTAGAATGAACAAATGCTTTGAGAGCCCAGGAGCACTGGCTGGATACTGGAGTTTAAGGCTGAGCAGCTGTGCCTCTCCCCTCCAGGCCCCACGCCAGAGGCCCCACAGGGACACAGCCAGTGGGTGGGATCCACGTTCGTCCTCAAACTTCTCACGGAGCATGGGGACGGTCAGGAGAACTCACCCGATGGAGGGGCCACCAAATCTCTGTTATACCCCTCTCTCTAGTGAAGACGATGCTGTACTTCCTGGATCCTCTTTCCACAAAAGACTCATGTGACAGCTCTGGGGAGCTCTGGCGAGTGACTGCTGTCAGCCGATTTGGCCTCTGGGAATTTCTCACAGGTGAAGGGAGCAGCCTCACTCAGGGCAACCCTGTACCTGCAGCTGTGCAGCCAGTGACCGTCCCTCAGCTATTCCGACACCAAGCGTCCACATCTCCCTGCTGTTTCTACAAAATCCCTGCACACCATAGGAAATGTGTCAATTACAGAAGAAATAGACTTCATGTCTATTTAGGCCTCTTCCCCTCTCCTCACGGAGCAGAGTCACCTTCATACTAGCAACAAGGAACTTGTAAGAACTTGGACATACCTGTGTGTGTGTGTGTGTGTGTGTGTGTGTGTGTGTGTGTGTGTGTGTGTGTCTGTCTGTCTGTCTGTCTGTCTGTCTCTGTCTCTCCGTCTCAGTTTCTCTTTCCCTTTCTCTGTGTGTGTATGTCTCTGTCTCTCTCTCTCTCCCTTTCTCTCTTTTCCTCTCTCCCTCTCTCTCTCCCTCACTGTCTCTCTCCCTCTCCCCCTCTCTCCCTCACTGTCTCTCTCCCTCTCC